>OX402068.1:10259042-10604042 GCA_947859365.1 Archips crataeganus | reverse complement strand
CCGTCGCTCAGTTTCAACGCGAAAGACGGACAAACAAAGAAACACACTTTCACATAATGTTTTTATATTTCAAATAAATATCTTTATTATTATTATTATTATTATTACATTTATAATATTACTATGGAACTAAGGATTGACCATTAATGGACATCGCCTTCTGACGTAGCTAAAAGCGACGAATTTTACGGAATTTTTTGAGGAAATTACTCTCTACCGTCCATGTCTGCACTGTGTTAGCAAGATATTAAGCAGGATAGCAATTTTGCGACATACGGGTAGTAAAGGAGCGATTTATGTGATAGGGCACGCGGTTCGTATGCAATCATCTCCATCTATGATGGCTTTTCACCTGCTTTAACTTACTAAGCCATGTTCATAGAAGGTTTATAAAACCATTTTTTTTAAATAACCCCCGACAAAAAAAAACTCCAAAAATGTATTACTCGCAGACCCTAATTCTGATAGATAACTACTTTGTACTTTTGCCGGCAAACCATAGAATTTTGATACTTAATTTATATGTATATGTTACCACCACTATTTAACTTTCCACAGGTAATTTGAAAGAAGTACACAAAAACATAAAATTAACAGTTAACTTCCTGGAATGTAATAGTTATGTAGAACTGTTTGAAAAAATATACCTTGTTGAATTTCTTGCCGGATTCTTCTCAACAGGGTTTTCCGAACTGATGGTAGTTCTTCGACATTTTTAAGAGCATCAATTGATGCCTATATTAAATAAAGAATTTTGACTTTGGCTTATACAAGAAAACAAAAAAAAACACAGAAGTGTTACAGAAGAAAAAAATACTTGAATTACATGTTTGTTAAATATTAAAGTTAATACCCATTTTTTTGCGTCTAAGATCCCTACCGCAGCTAATACAAAGAGCTGATGACCTTAAAACGGCTCAATAGATAAATAATGGTTTAGAATCTGAATAAATAATATATACGAACAGCTAAGGAAGGGGATTCGCTGCTATCGTCTGTGTTTGTTGGCAGATCTCTTGATTTAAAATTCTTTGATAGCCTTTTGATTTGCTCGAAGACATAATAAATATACACCGTGAAATTTTAGTGGTTGTTTTCCCGAAACGAGGTGATTTAGTATCGATTGTACAATCGATTCATAATTACTATTTTGACTAGAGTCAAAAATCCAATTGTGAAAAACGAACGTACTTAACCTATCGTACGATCGTACGCTACTTGTACCAACGAAGCGTTACTATTGGTTTGCGGTCATTTTCGACTTTCGTTTTTCACAATTGGATTTTTGACTCTAGTCAAAATAGTAATTATAAATCGATTGTACAATCGAAACTAAATTGCCTCGTTTCGGGAAAACAACCACTAAAATTTCACGGTGTATAGTCGATAGATCATAGATAGTATCGATAGCATCGACTTTTTTTTTTATATAGTCGACCAAGTTCAATCATCATCATCATCCCAGCCTATATACGTCCCACTGCAGGGCACAGGCCTCCTCTCAGAATGAGATGGCTTGGGCCGTAGTTCCCACGCGAGTCCAGTGCGGATTGGGTACTTCACATACACCATTGAATTTCTTCTCACGTTTCCTCAAGGTGTTTTCCTTCACCATAAAGCTCATGGTAAATTACAAAATAATGTAATTTCGCACATAAATTCCGAAAAACTCAGAGGTGCGAGCCCGGACTCGAACCCACGACCCTCTGCTTGAGAGACCATAGGTCAAACCACTAAGCCACCACGGCTTCTTCAAAAGTATCGCCTAATATTTACTATCAGTACTATCGATAGTATTGCAGCATGTCAATACTTTCGATAGAACTCTCACGCTGTCGACTGTTTCTTAAGGTTCTATCGATATCGAAACTATCGTTATCGCGACAACACTGCCCGGAACGCTGACGTGGTAGCAGGTAGAAGCTAGTTAGCTACACATGTGTAACCAACTTATTTAATCAACAGAACAGTCCACATTCGCAATTTGTCAAAGCTCTTAACTGCTTGCATATTTAACGAAGCTTTCGTCGCATGTCTCTACCTTAATTCGAAATGTTAAAGCGATGTTATAATTTACATACGTGGGGACACAAGATTTTATATATTATTAAACAACAATAATAATTATAACAAGAAAAAATAAAAAACACATAAATCTAACTAAAACGGGGCTTCCTCTTCCAAAGGTAGGGCAGCGCGGGGCATTGTACCTAAGACGCTAGCCGCGTTGCCCCGCTGCACTGCGAGGCTCAGTTTTTGGGCGAAGAAAAAACCTGCTCTTGGGTCGCCAGAGACGCCAATTAGTTTGTCCGACACTTCTTTAATAAACTTTTTTGTGTCGGACGACCAAGGCCCAAAGGTTTCGACCGCAAGTGCCGCAAAAAAGTAGTTTTCTCTAAGAAAAGCATATTTGCGGCACTTGACGGTTTGGGCATCGTCTGCAGCTGTCCCTGGCTTCCGCGCAGAGCGTTGGACGTGGGACGGGGCCAACGTATCCACGCATTTACATACGTGAAAAATTACACATGTGCATAAAAAATAATGAAATCCGCACAATCGACGAATCGGTCAGGTCAATTTGACTTACTTTGGGAGATATTTTATTTGTTGTAAAAGAGTATTGTGAATAATTGCCACACCCTAACGATAGGCAACGTTACTACTGTACAAATAAAAAAACAAGTGCGAGTCGGACTCGCGCACGAAGGGTTCCGTATGCATAAAAACGGCAAAAAAATCACGTTTGTTGTATGGGAGCCCCCCTTAAATATTTGTTTTATTTTAATTTTACTATTTATTTTTAAAGTGAATGTATAACTAAATATTCTGTGGATATTTCAAGCGTCTACCTGTTGCCGTTGGATAGATGGATAAAAGCGATAATAACGATGTATAGATGGATAAAAGGATGGAGCGACAACCTGGTTAAGGTTGCGGGAACGCGTTGGATGCGGACGGCACGGGACCGATCTGTTTGGCGAGCCTCGGGGGAGGCCTATGTTCAGCAGTGGACGTCTTTCGGCTGAAATGATGATGAGAAAAAAAAACAATATTTCCTAAGTGAAAATAAACGGATCACTCACGTCTTAAAACGAGTTTAACTCGACATGTTTCGGGCTAATCCGTAGCCCTTCCTCCCGGAGTCGCACGTCACGGCGGCTGCCAAACGTGCACGTGAGTCTCACGGTAGTTTCATGTTTAAAGTAATATTTCCTAATTTGTTCAATACCGTACAAGGAAAAAGGAAAAAGCGGCCAATAACATTATAGTTCTTATATCAACTCAAAATATATTTCGCATAGACGCAGCTATCTTGCACGTGCTTGACCCAAATACCAAGCCAATTTTGATAGTTCTTTTCGCTGATGTTGTAAGAACAACTCAGCCAATTTCCCCAAATTTGCAGGGAACTCGGGGCCCTAATTGCACCCCTCCCTAAAGACATGTCCATCCAACAACGGATTATGTATCAAAATTATCCAACTGCCCTACAAGGGTTCTTATTGAACAAATTGGGATCAATCCCGGGACGCTTTAGCATTGATTGTGTTTTACCAAGGTTTTACTGAAACGAGTATTGTCGATCGTTGGAAGTAGTTTATTTGTATTTCCGAAAAAGTCAGTCTAAGGGCGATTGTGCACTACACAAGGAATTTTACTGTCCGGCATCTGATTTTTTACGGTCCGATATGGCACGCCATAAATTTAAATACTAGCTTGTGCACTATACGTAATTTTACCGTCCGACATTTTACATATTCGCATTCCGGACCGTTTTTTCCGCTTCGAGATGATAAGGGCGATTGTGCACTACAATGAATTTTACTGTCCGGCAGTCCGGGTTTTTACGGTCCGATATGGCTTGCCATTAAGGCTGCGTTTCCACCAGATATGTGCGAGGATGCGTTGCGACGGATGTGTGTGTCATGAACCAATAGAAACACTTCATTTAAAAGGTCCTAAGTGAATGAAGTGTTTCTATTGGTTCATGACACACACATCTCTCGCAACGTATCCTCGCACATACATCTCTGGTGGAAACGCAGTCTAAATGTAGGTATAGAGCGATTGTGCACTACAATGAATTTTACTATCCGGCAGTCCTATACATTTAATGGCGTGCCATATCGGACCGTAAAAACTCGGACTGCCGGACAGTAAAATTCATTGTAGTGCACAATCGCCCTAACAATGAAAAATTAAGGGGTATAGCAAAAATTCATCTAAACATATAATAAATCTGTAACAAGTCGGTGTCTGTACATTGAAGGTATTTGAGAAAAATTGTCACTAGGGCTATTTATTAGCGCAATAGAACCCAAAACAATGATTTTTAGAATTATTGTCTGTTTGTCTGTTTGTCTGTGCGTTTGTGCGCGCTAATCTCAGAAACGGCTTAACCTAGAAGGATGCGGTTTTCACTGATATGTTGGTATTTTCTTGGATTAACATTTAGTGCTTGTTTCATTTGAATCGGTTCACAAATAAGAAAGATACGTCTATTTTAAGAATTTATCGTACAGGTTTTTTGTTTGAACGCGCTAATCTCAGGAACTACTGCTCCGATTTGAAAAATTCTTTCAGTGTTAGATAGCACATTTATCGAGGAAGGCTATAGGCTATATATCATCACGCTAACACCAATAGGAGCGGAGCGGAGCGGAAGAATGTTTCCAAATCGGGGGTTTTGGAAATAAAACGTCTATATCTCGGGAACTACTGCTCCGATTTGGAAAATTCTTTCAGTGTTAGATAGCCCAGTTAGATAGGGCTGGTTGGGAGTGGTTGGAGGGCGGGTTGAGAGCGGGTTGGGGGCGGCTTGAGAGCGGGTTGGGAGCGGGTGGGGGGGCGAGTAGGGAGCGGGTTTGGGGCGGGTTGGTAGCGGGTTGGGGGCGGGTTGGGAGTGGGTTTGGGCGGGTTAGGAGCGGGTTGGGAGCGGGTTGGGGGCGAGTTGGGAGCGGGTTGGGGCGGGTTAGGAGCGGGTTGGGGGTGGGTTGAGAGCGAGTTGGGGGCGGGTTAGGAGTGGGTTGGGGCGGGTTAGGAGCGGGTTGGGGGTGGGTTGGGAGCGGGTTGGGAGTGGGTTGGGGGCGGGTTGAGAGCGGGTTGGGGGCGGGTGGGGGGTGAGTTGAGAGCGGGTTGGGAGCGGGTTGGGGGCGGGTTGAGAGCGGGTTGGGGCGGATTGGGAGCGGGTTGGTTTATTATGAAGTTTCACTTCTTCCGGAAGGATCTAAGGAGAGCCATAATTGATGAAAAAGCAAATTGGATAATAAAATAAGCTGCCCAAATTACTAATTCCACGCGGACGGAGTCGCGGGTAAAAGCTAGTCATTCAATATGGCGCAGTGCTTACGTGCCGCCTATTGCTTACCTTGTATATTTTTTTTCCATGTACTTGTTTTTCTGTATTGTTTTCTTTGTGGTGTACAATAAAGAGTCATTGTATTGTATGGTATTGTATTGTATTGTATTGTATTGTAGTTGTAGACATCCAATAGTACTTAGTTAGAAAATATACTTTCTTTAAACATGAAACTACCGTGAGCCTCACTCATAGTGAAAATAAACGGATCACTCACGTCTCAAAACGAGTGCACGTTTGGCAGCCGCCGTGACGTGCGACTCCGAGAGGAAGGGCTACGGATTAGCCCGAAACATGTCGAGTTAAACTCGTTTTGAGACGTGAGTGATCCGTTTATTTTCACTAAAATATACTTTCGTCTTGCCTCAATTAATTGTGGTTTATGTAAAGTCAGTTTCACTTATAAGGACGACCAGACCTTACTTTAGACGACCAGATGGCCTAGTGGTTAGAGAACCTGACTATGAAGCTTGAGGTCCCGGGTTCGATTCCTGAGTCGGGGCAGATATTTGTATGAAAAATACGAATGTTTGTTCTCGGGTCTTGGGTGTTTAATATGTATTTAAGTATGTATCTATCTATAATAGTATGTTTATCCGTTGCCTAGTACCCATAACACAAGCTTTCCTAGCTTACTTTGGGACTAGGTCAATTGGTGTGAATTGTCCCGTGATATTTATTTTATTTATTTTTTTTTTTATAAGGGGATGAACCCAAAATTATTTTTGTCTTATAAAATCTACATCTAAGTTTGCTACTGTACTGCCGGCGTTCCAGGAATCTCATCGTTCCTAGTGCAAGTACGCGGGCGTGGCGTGTAGTTTTATTTAACCTTTCAAAACCCGAGAACCCAACACTGTCAAAACCCAAGAACATTATGAATATTTGCGTTTGGCTCCATTTGGCTTGACAGTACTTTTTTCGCCGACTCCCCCGGTAGCCGGCGGGAGTTGAAAGGTTTAAGAGAGCTAACCCTTAACTGCGCCGCACCTCCGAGAAAAGACGGGCCAGTGTACAAACCCACCATCCGTTTTAATCATTCCACATCGGACCGTAAAAAATCGGATGCCGGATAGTAAAATTCCTTGTAGTGCACAAGCGCCTTAATTATAGGCGGAAAAGTTAAGTAAAGCCATTCATGCAATAATAGTGTAACCTCTTATCGCCATCTAGTCATTAATTAGACAAACCACACTGCTTATATGTATTTAAAAGCTTACAAAAAACCGGCTAAGAGCTTTGTCGTCTATGGGAGGTACACTAAAAAAATTTTTTTTACATTTTATTTTATCACTTTGTCGGGGTAATTGCTATCCATGCGTAAGATTTCTAGCACTAATAGCCACTGCGCTAAGCCGCGGACAGACCGACAGGTGACAGACGGACGGACAGACACTCATGATGAAACAGTAAGGGTTCCGTTTTTCCATTTTGGCTCCGGAACCCTAAAAACCCTTCTAGATTACAATTTGCACACCCTTAATTATTTTATACGCAAACATTTATCTGTAACCCTTAACAGTACTTTTACCATATCTGGGTTTATTTATCTTCTCATATTAGGCAAAATTTACCGGAATAATGAAAACAATAAAAGGAGGGAAATCCCGTTCTGGGATAGGGCCTCGAAGTGCGTGATTTTCATTTGTTTTATTGTCTGAATACATAAGCTGGTGGTGGCCTACTAGTTTGACATGATGCAGAGGATCAGGCCTAAAGGCCTCAGGCCTTAAGTATTCCATCTTGCATGCTCCTTTAGCCACATTATGATTGTTGTGGACAGGTGTAGATAAGTTACAAACATGGATTTTTGTGTTATAAGTATGTCAATTAGAATAATTATCTGTTTGTAAGTTGTAACTGTTCCTTAAATAATAAATAAATAAATAAATAAAGGAGAGCACAGGTCTCTTCTCAGAATGTGCAGGTCTCCTCACGATATTTTACTTCACCGTAAAGCTCACGATAAATTTCAAATGTAATTTCGCACACAAATTCCGGAAAACTCACAGGTGCAAGCCGGGATTTGAACCCACGACCCCCTGCTTGAGAGGCCATAGGACAAACCGCTAGGCCACCACGGCCTTACTGATGTACTTATTGTTACCTAGTGCTAAAGACCCAGTTGAGACAAGTTTTGTAATTTTGAATTTATTTTAGCGTAAATATTTTCAATTTGTACTTACATTGAGTCCGGCGATTCTTCGAGCTATGTCGGTGACTGAAGTCACCACGCAGTTACTGAAGTAACTGCGTGGATTTTATAATTTCTAATGAGATCCCGCAGATACACTCTGAGCAGAGCCCTCTCCATCGCCCTCTGCGTGACGTTAGGCTTTCTTATGAGACCCATCGTTAGCGGCCACGTCTCAGTGCCATAAGTTGTCACTGGCAACACACACTGGTCAAAGACTTTTGACTTGAGACACTGCGCCATATTGAATGACTACCTTTTGCCCGCGACTCCGTCCGCGTGGGATTAGTAATTTGGGCAGCTTATTTTTTTATCCAACTTGCTTTTTCATCAATTAGGGCTCTCCTTAGATCCTTCCGGAAGAAGTGAAACTTCATAATAAACCAACCCGCTCCTAACCTGTCCCCAAACCGCCCCCAACCCGCCCCCAACTCGCTCTCAACCCGCCCCCAACCCGCTCCCAACCCGCTCCCAACTCGCCCCCCCCCGCTCCCATCCCGTCCCCAACCCGCTCTATACCCGCCCCCACCCGCTCCATACCCGCCCCAACCCGCTCTATACCCGCCCCAACCCACTCTCAACCCGCCCCCAACCCGCTCCCAACCCGCCCCAAACCGCTCCCAACCCGCTTCCAACTCGCTCTCACGCCGCTCCCAACCCGCTCACAACCCGCCCCCAACCCGATCCCAACCCGCCCCCAACCCACCCCCAACCCGCTCCCAACTCGCTCCCAACTCGCTCTCACCCCGCCCCCAACCCGCTCCTAACCCACCCCTAACCCACTCCCAACCCGCCCTCAACCCGCCCCCAACTCGCTCTCAACCCGCCCCCAACCCACTCCTAACCCGCTTCCAACCCGCTCCCAACCCGCCCCCAACTCGCTCTCAACCCGCCCCCAATCCGCTCCCAACCCACTCCCAACCCGCCCCCAACCCGCTCCCAACTCGCCCCCCTACCCGCTCCCAACCCGCCCCCAACCCGCTCTCAAACGCCCCCAACCCGCTCTCAACCTGCCCCCAACCAGCTCCCAACTCGCCCCCCCACCCACTCCCAACCTCTAACTGGGCTATCTAACACTGAAAGAATTTTTCAAATCGGAGCAGTAGATCCCGAGATATAGAAGTTTTACTTCAAAAACCCCCGATTTGGAAACATTCTTCCGTCCGCTCCGCTCCTATTGGTGTTAGCGTGATGTAAAGCCTTCCTCGATAAATGTGCTATCTAACACTGAAAGAATTTTTCAAATCGGAGCAGTAGTTCCTGAGATTAGCGCGTTCAAACAAACAAATAAACTCTTCAGCTTTATAATTTTAGTATAGATGGATGATAATGGTGGCAGTGGGCAGGGAACATCGCTCGTAGAACTGATGGGGCCAAAATGTTCCCATTTGGCGTCCACTGACCGGAAGACGCAGTATAGGTAGGGCTCTAACAATACGGAATGTAGACCTATACGCTTATTATCTAACGAGCTGATGCTTGTTTTCGCATTCACTATTTCTTTCGGTCAAATGGTATAAGATGGTGACAGAAAGAGATGGTGAAGGCTAAGACAAGCGCCTGCGCGTTAGACAATACGGGCTCTGGTTAAGGTTGAGGGAATGCGTTGGATGCGTATGGCGCAGGACCGGTGTGTTTGGCGAACCTAGGGGCAGGCCTATGTTCAGCAATTATCGTCTTTTGGCTGAAATGATGATTATAATGTTGATGATGATGATTATGCATGTTATGTTGTACTTTTTGTCACTTTTCAGATGACAGATGGCAGATGGCTGATGGATGGGAGGAGCTTTCATTTGCATTATTTTTAGATGCCTTGTCTTTGTATTTCAGACATCTCTACGACTTCTGGAGTGTTCCAGTGCTACAAATTTCCTCATTTCCAGATTCCGCGATGTGGCATACACAATAAAGATGCCATTTAGTAGGTACCGTGTCCTCAGAAATAAAGCTGACCATTCCTGCTCATTTCGCGGCCCAATAGCTAGGGCCGCCTCGGTTACAATGTGTCAGAGTAATCTTTATTTATTGCAGTATTACAGAAATTTTGTGCAAAGCTGTGTACAGATTTGTATCCTTTATGTTTGCGTGAGACAGACACTGCGGGAATGCGGAATGATTACGATCACTGTAAAGGTTTATTTTTACAAATAAATAAATAAATAAATAAATATCACGGGACAATTCACACCAATTGACCTAGTCCCAAAGTAAGCTAAGTAAAGCTTGTGTTATGGGTACTAGGCAACGGATAAACATACTTATATAGATAGATACATACTTATATACATATTAAACACCCAAGACCCGAGAACAAACATTCGTATTTTTCATACAAATATCTGCCCCGACACGGGAATCGAACCCGGGACCTCAAGCTTCGTAGTCAGGTTCTCTAACCACTAGGCCATCTGGTCGTTACAAGGATTCGGGGACGCAGTTTGAGCACGTCTACGCATACCTAAACGCGTAGCGTTTTTCATATCCGTCGTTTGCAGAAAATATTTATTATTTGTTTATTACACATAAATTTAGCCATTAATTTTCACATTATTTTTGTATTTCGTTTAGGTTCACTTCGTCTAAATTCCCATTTCGTCCACATTCCTACTTCGTCCACAATCTCACTTCGCCAACATTCCTAATTCATCCTTATTCTCATTTCGTCCTTTTCCAACTTCGTCCACATTCTCACTTAGTCAACATTCCCATTTCGTCCATATTTCCATTTCGTCCACAATTCCACTTCGTCAAAATTCCTAGCTGATTTTAATGCGGTTTTCGCTAACACTTAGCTTAATTCTCAGGGAAGATTTTATTTTGTGATTTAGGTATACATGTTAAGAAAAATACTTGCTACGCACGGTGCGGGTCAATACTACTCAGATACACTACCAATTTCGTTACTATTTTGTTACGAAATGAGAATGTGGACGAAATGGTAATATGGACGAAATGGTAATGTTTGTTAAAATAGGAAGTGGGATTGCCGAACTAGGAAGTTGACAAAATGGGAATGTGGACGAAGTGAACCTAAACGAAAATTTGAAGTTGGATTTAGGAGGATTAATAAAATGAATCGTTTTAATTAGTCTTATTTAATTTGAAGTCTATACATTGAGTTAGTGATTTCATTTCAAGAAAGTATGAACATCCTAAATTTTATCAGACTGATTTTATCAACTGAGTTAACATTGACTAAGTTAGTAATACTAATTTTGTGTTACAATTTAAATATCCTGTATATAAATTTATATCTAACTGGTGGTTCCATTATAATATTTTAGGAATGTAGCCTATTGAAGCTCCACCTAAATTTTGGGCTCTAGTAAAAAAGGGGTTAATTCTGCAGAAGTTGAACAGCTGATTTCGACTTAACCCCCTTTCATAAAATAGAAAATAGCTGTTTAATTTCTGCAGACTTAATCCTTTTTTCACTAGAGTCCCAGCCATGTTGCTCAAATTGGCAAAAATTCATAGCTGACCCATTCCGGTACCTGCATAGGAGGCAATCTGGCCTCTGCCTGGCAACAATAGCGGACAAGTGGCACTCGTTACAAGGCTAAGTGACGTGGAGTTAAATTGCAAAAAGGGTCACGGGGAAGGCATCTAAAACCAGCTTTTAATTGCATGGGATTATTTTCGGTCTTTTCATCATCACTTTAGCCGAAAGACGTCCACTGCTGAACATGTTTTAATGTTTTAATGTTTATTTGGGCACAAACGGTACACTATTCTTAAACCTAAACATAGTTACAATTCACATAAACCAACGAAGCTGCCACCAGTTATTAATACAAATATACGTCTCAACACCATTTATATATTAATCATATGTCAAACATAGGCCTCCTTCAAGACTCGCCAAACAGATCGCTCCTGCGCCATCCACATTTTTTTTTTATGTTAGAAAGGCCAGACAAACGAACTAATGGGTCACCTGATGTTAAATGATCACCACTGTCCATAGACACCCGCAGCGCTTTACGCGATGCCAGTGCGACATACAACGCGTTCCCGCAACCTTAACCAAGTTGTCGCTCCATCACACTGCGTCTCTGCGTCTGCGTGTCTGCGTCTTCCGGTCTGTGGACTCAACACGAGAACCTTTTGGCCCCATCGGCCGTCAGTTCTACGAGCGATGTGCCCTGCCCACTGCCCCTTAAGTCTGGCGATTCTTCGAGCTATGTCAGTGACTTTAGTTTTTGCCGTACTATTATAAAAGCCTGTTTTGGGTGTCCTAATTAAGAGGTGAGGATTTGAAGGAAATTATTTTTAAATAAATATAAGTTTGTCATTACGCAAAATAGGCGCACATACTTAGATGTCGAGTTGCAGAAAATAGCCCACTATTAGATTTAGTACCTAACCTTGTCATTAAAATGTTTCAAAGAAAAATTGCATCATAATAATTTACATTTATTTCCTTTCCGATTATTCTTAGATATATATATCTAGGTATATCTGATTTTAAATTATATTTTTCACTTCACTTAGATCTCTTAGTATGTTAACATCAATTATTCCAAGTTATTTTGGTATGTTTTAATAATCTTTTTCTCTGATATTGTGGCATTGACCACTTTAAATCTATATTTATCTGTCAAATCTATTGATTGCTTTGCCATCTTTAAAGCTGATGTTCGTACCTCAAACGTTACGTTCTTAGCTCCATCTAACCTTGTTTAAAGTTAAAAAATCATCCCACGGAAACATAATTATTGCCGAGATATTAAGTTTCTCAAACTATTGCCAAGTTCTATCCAAATCCGATTAACCGTTATTGTGTGATTGACTAACAAATATCCAAACATGCCCACAACTTTTCTCATTTATAATATTACCAGAACTAATTATTAATTATATTTTAACATGGCTATCTCATCCAGTGTTCCTAAATTCGTTTGACAAAGTGGCTCTCTAAAAGCCCAGTTTTCTTCGCAGGGCGACTGTAGTTTCACATTTTTACTACAACAATATAATACAGCAATATGAGAGCTCGTAAATGTATTGCCGAGAAACGCCAATTACAATTACGCTTGAAGTAGGAAATTGAAATAAACTTGAGCGTAGAAAATATTGTTCTGGTTTTATATTTTAAAGCAGCGCACTTGTGCGCCATGATGTTGAATGTATGCTATTTGTATAAATATATAGTGAACTAATTTGAATTGTATTTTCATTTTCAACTATCATTTACCCGCTGGTTCGATTGCGTGAATTACTGGTAGATATAGCAGCGGAATTAAAATTCCTGTATTTTATTAAATTCGCAAGGAAACTTCAAAATTTATATCGATCTTGGTCTTTGTGTATGCCTTTATGGTACATTTATTCTCTGCAAAATTTCATGCCTCAGTGCACGATATGCACCGTGGGCAACGGCAAATGCACCGGCAGTCATAAGACAGATTTCTGAGCCCCTCAGAAATAAAATGCGTTATATAGAGCGTGTCTGGTGGCATAAAATTTTTATTCATAGTGCCATGTTTGTCATAATTAGATAAATGAATGCAATATATGCGCCAAAAACTCGGAGCTGCCTTAACTTTGGGTGATGATTTCCTCGATTTTTTTTAAATGCCTATAATTTTTTAAATCCGTTCCCATAAGGCTTATGGGAACGGAAGCGATACATGCCCTCGGTACCGCTCTGCTTTCAGAGCATGACATGAGTGCGTGTGAGCCAACTTTGGGGGCGGCAGGCGTAAGCTTGCCTTTGGAATCCAAAAGTTTAATGGCTACTTGACCTGAAATGTGTTTTAACACATTCATTTTTAATGATTGTGACATTGGAAGACTATCTCCGATATTTTTTTTTTTAACTATGGGACCCAATACATCCCTGTATTGTTTTTTTTATATAATTATTATTATTTTTTATTTAATTCTATATTTGTATGGTTTTTTTAGTTTGTAATTTATTATATTTTAATTTATGATGACTTCCTGCCAAGTTTCTTGCGGCGCATTCTTCTTGGCAATGATGGTCCTTACGAAAGCGCTGGTAGTTTAAAAAAGTGACATGTAAAAGAGCCCTTTGCGGCCTATTTGCAGAATAAACGTTTTGATTTTTGATTTTTTTTTTGATAAATGCATAGCTTTGATTTTTTATATTTTCTGATGACCAATATAAGTTAGCCTATCATCTGATTTCGGCTTGATGTCGACTTCTAGGACACCCTGTATATCAGGCATTTCATTTATATTGCTTTTATTATAAGTTCTGGTCCACTATATTGGAATTGTAAAATAAACAAAAAACATAAACCTATCGCGCGACATCGCCCAGTAGAAGTTTCAAAAGCAATTACGACTGAATCGTAGCTTTAGACGCTACAAGGTTAAAGCGGAACTCGGGTCTTAATATCGCTATGAAAATCCATCCATCCATTTTACCAACGGACATCTAGGCGAGGATGACTTATTCCCCCTCAAGTGGTTAGTATTCCATGGTCCCACAGGAAGCGGTTCGCTTCATCTTTCCTAATCATCATCATCACAAACATCGTTGATGGGCAAAATGGCCTAGTGGTTAAGAACCTGACTACGAAGCTTGAGGTCCCGGGTTCGATTCCCGCGCCGCGGCAGATATGTGTATGAAAAATAAGAATATTTAATGTCTTGTGTGTTTCATATGTATTTAAGTGCCTATAATTATACTTAAGTATGTTTATCCATTGCTTGGCATCCATAACATAAGCTTAGTTTACTTTGGGACTAGATCGATTGATGTGAATTGTCCCGTGATATTTATTTATTTAACAGTTTTTTATTGTTTAAAAAACACTACTACTATTGTTTTAAGGCAATAGAAATACATCATCTGTGAAAATTTCAACTGTCTAGCTATCGCGGTTCATGAGATACAGCCTGGTGACAGACAGACAGTGAAGTTTTCGTAATAGGGTCCCGTTTTTACCCTTTGGGTACGGAACCTTAAAAAAAATGTTTAAGTATTTGATTACAAATTTCTTCAAGGAAATAAAATGCAATTCACTAAAGACAACATTGAGTTGTTGCGGCACCACTTCACATATGCGTACCTAGTATGTAGCTTCACCTGATACCCACATCTCATATCACAAATTGCCCGCCACACCTCATCAAAAAGCAATAAGTCAGCCGCCTATGCAGCCGCCCATGTTTTGCGGCAGCCGACGGTTACGATTTCCTGGCTGATACAAGATAAATTGTGGGTTAACTCCGTTCGATTGCTTGTAGTCCCCACTTGATTGAGGGAAACAAGGCAATTACGATACGGTGTGCCCAGGATTTTTAGATTATTTTAACGACCGCTTTAGCCTAGTTGGTAGTGACCCTACCTACGAAGCAAGAGGTCCTGGGTTCGAATCCCGGTAAGGGCATTTATTTATGTGATGAGCACGAATATTTGTTCCTGAGTTATGGATGTTTTCTATGTATTTAAGTATTTATTTATCTATATAAGTATGTTTATCGTCGTCTAGTACCCATAGTACAAGCTTTGCTTAGTTTGGGAGTAGGTCGATTTGTGTAAGATTGTCCCCTGATATTTTATTATGCTTCAAAATGGTGAAACTTTACAAATGGGATTACAATCACATATTACATAATTGTTACTTAGTAATAGGATAGTTCTTAGTAGTAGTTGGTTCTTGGATATAAATTACGAGTATCTCCTGGCTGATACAAAAATTCGTTGAAGGCGCATTACATTTAAATTGCCCTCACACCGAAAGAAAGGAACTAGTTTGTACAGTCGAGTTCTCCAATATCTGTACAGCCAACCGTTCATAAATATCTGTACATAGACCTTATTACCGTAACATAAGGTTCATGTTTATATATTTATGAACGGTTGGCTGTACAGATATTGGAGAACTCGACTGTACCTATGTGAGAAACCTACGTAAAGTTTGTTCCTTTGACAATTTGCGAGCATCGGACAGTTTTATACAGTTGCTACCTGCAGAAAGAAATTTTACAATGTAGTTAGCAATTGTTTTGAGTTCGTAGTAAACCTACTTATATAAAATAAAATGAACACTGCGAAATATCCTCTACACTTCTCTGAACACAGAGGTGTCTAAATACCTCACAAAAATATTCATCATCGTCATATTAATACTTGAAAGGAGACATAAATTTATTTAAATTTCTAAATTTACAAGTTAAGTATGAAGTATCTTTTTCTATTTATTTTTTTATTTTCTTCAACTTCATTTTTTTTTTTTTTTTTTTTTCTAAATTTAGACTGTTAAATTCTATTGATTTATCTGTACTATTGTAATCACTATACACAATTTGTTACTGTTTTATTGTTTTTGAATTTCATGTAATTTTAAGTCTGTACACTTTTATAATATGTTAAGTTTAGATAATTATTTTTAATTTTAATTTATAATAGCTCGTTTAGCCTGCGACACAGAGTTCCCTAGTAACCCTAGTGCAGGCACGCGTGTTACATACGCCTTTTGTAAAATAATCGTATTTCAAGTTATTTGTACTGAAATAATTTGAATAAATTATCTTATCTTATCTTATAAACTAAGCGACATTTTGGTTTAAATATAGTACCTAAATACACATTTGGACGTCAAATTCAGGCAAAAAGTTAACCCAAAATGTAGCTTAGTCAATGTCTCCTTTCAAGAGTTAATATCATCCAAAACACGTCCTAGACAAAAGAACAATGCCACAGTGATCGGTCCTGCAGGCTTGTTGTCTAACGCTTCTGACGCTTACCTTAGCAATCACTATTTCTTTCTGTCAAACGGCATAAGATGATGACAGAAAGAGATGGTGAAAGCGAAGGCAAGCGTCGACAGAAGTCGATCGACAGCGTCGAAGAAGCGTTAGACAATACTGCCTCTGGGCTACTTCCATCCAAATAGATTCTGCGACCTTTACCAGATCGTTAGTCCATCCTGTTGGGGAATTTCCTTCGCCACATGTTCCGGTTCACGGTTGGCACCCTAAAACCTCACTGCCCCACCGGCCGCTGATTACACGAGCAACGTGCCTTATCCACTGGCACTTAAGTCTGGTGTCAATCCCTTCATGTGGGGTCATAAAATTTCACTCAGGCAACTGGTTTTCTTCGCGGAAGAAATGCTCCACCTTGTTAATCAGTTACGTATCTTATCACTACTTTTTACTTACTACTTGTTACGCTGGCTCATCGACCCTAAGTGGATCTTGGCCTCTAATACGGTTTGACGCCAAGACGCCCTATCTTGAACGATCTCCTTCCAGTTTTCTGGGTATAGCGCGGGGGTCTTTCTCCACTTGATCTAGCCAGCGGTACAGTCGGCCAAGAAAGCGGTCTACCAGTTTTGACAAAAGTTTCTGTGAGATCTAAATATCACTAAGGTTGACTTATCTAACTGAGTGAAGTCATTAGACACTGCCATCATACTGTTGCAAGGAAAAACCGACCTCTTTGTATCATGACGTGCAAAAATGTTCTCCTGCGAACCTTATTTCTGTATCAATTACGGAGGGAAACTAAGCGACCACGTTTCAGATCCGTATGTCATCTTCATCACTGGCAATACACACTGGTCAAAGACTTTCGCTTTCAACTTCTATTTACGTAAACGGTTGAACATACGATGGTCACGACGGCGGGCGGTCGGTTGATAGTAGGGCAGTCTATCTCGATGAATAGCGGTCTAAATATCACCGTACGTTTTTGCAGCACTTCCTGCCACATACACTGAAATGTGAAATCAATTCGGCAGTAGTGCTTCCAGACAGTTATGACATCGGGACTTTCAAGAGAAGCGTTTATACTTCCTTCAAAAGCCAGTAAAAGATCAGTGACTCCTTGAGTTGTGGATATTCACGGGCGGTGGTCATTTCCCATCAGATGACCCGCTTGCACGGCCTTCCTCTTACCCTAAAAAAAAGAAAGAATATGAAATATTAACTTGATTTCCTTAACCTTGCTGCTACTTAACGGTCACAATAGAGCCATGTTAGTTAAACTAACTGTGCCATTTACCGCAAAACCCGCATTGTGACACTACAATAGAATTTACCTTTTGTGTTGGGCCTATTGTATTGCATTTGATAAGAATGGAAATAAATCGGTATTTAGTCGGTTGGAAGCTAACTAACGTTCTGGTTACTTTCGATATGTTTAACCGCCTAAGTTCCTACTTTTATACTCGTAACTAAATAATGTAGTGTTTAAGATCTAGGAGAGATTCGTAAGGTTTTGTAATTTTGGGAATTATTATATATTTAAGTTTTTTTTTCTTGAGCCTTTTACCCTAGTGCTAGGGTCTTCAACCTTTTTGAAGTCAAGGGTTTAGTATACTCTGATATTGATTTGGTGGGCCGCAACATAATAAAAACTACATCGTTTAAATTTCTATTCTTTTTAATCTGTAAATAGGTATAATTTGTAGACATAATGTGTGTGTGTGTGTGTGTGTGTAGACATGTGTGATGTGGCCCGCGGGCCGCAGGTTGAAGACCCTTGCTAGTGGTTTGAACCTTTATAGCTTTTCAAGTAGAGAGTGGTGGATTCAAGCCTGGGTTTACACCTATGAATTTTTCGAAATTCATGTCCGAAATTACATTTGAAATTTACCATGAGCTTTAGTTGGAGGAAGACATCGCGAGGAAACCAGGCAAGTAAGAAAAAATTCAATGGTGTGTGTGAAGTTCCCAATTCGCACTGGGCCCGCTTGGAAAGTACAGCAGCTCAAGCCCTATCATTCTGAGAGGAGGCCTTTGCCCTGCAGTGGGACGTTTGTATTGGCTGAAACGATGATGACGATAATTTTCTTTATTCATTGAATAATTTGTCCTTTGCCTATATCTAGTAGGTACATTCAACAGTTATTCTTACGATTGATTTTATCCATAAAAAGTATGCTAGGGCTCAAGAGTATAACTTCAAATTTAGAGTGTTCCCTTAAGACAACTAATTACCACACTTGGTTACAAATATGGAAGGAAGATTCCACTCAGATAACTGGTTTTCTTCGCGGAAGTTCGCAGTTATCTTATCACTACTACCTTACTTGCTTACTTGCTGTTTGCTACGCTGGTCCGAAGTGGATCTTAGCCTCTAATACGATTTGACGCCAATCTTGTGCGATCTCCTTCCAGTTTTTTGCGTGAAGGGCGCGGAGATCTTTCTCCGTTTCATCTAACCAGCGGCACCTGGAGCTTCGCACGCTTCCCAGTGGAATGCCCCACGTAGGCCCTCTTCACCTCTCTGCTAGGCGACATCCTTTCGATGTGTCTGAGCCAAATGCGTCTAACAGACTTGATCCCTCCGATGATATGAGGATTAGACACTGCAATCTGATGCATCTGGGGGGCTACTCCGAAATTCGAAAATCGAAGTTCGTATCGCATCGACTTGCTCGCTCTTGTATTAAATACTATTAGCGTGAGAGGAATGGCACGATACGAAGTTCGAATTTTGCACTTCGTAGTATAAGGCCAGTTATCAAACTTGGTTATCTGGGTGGAATAAAGGATTTGTATACTCCTCGCGAATGCCACCTGCTCAAACGGGAGTGTAACGCCCATTAATAAAATACAACGTACGTCAAGCTTCACTCACAAAACGTTATGGGAAGTGCTTACTTAACGTGTCACCGTGATTTATGGGGCCCATAAGGGTCCCATCAGTGCGCGCTGCTGATGTCAAGCAAAGCATTTTGTTGCGAAAGGGGATTTTAATCGAAATTGTAATGTTGGAACAGCCTGTAGATGTAAAATAGAAGTACATGCGTATCACATTTTTTCTCATACATGCAATGAAATATTGATTTTATGTTCCTTCTAGTATGCTGCGAAGTATCACGTTTCTGGCAGCTAGACGAGAGGTTGTTAAGAGGGTACGATGGCTGAGAGACTTTTGAGAAATAGGTATTTTAATGAAATGTCGCTGTCTCGCCCGAAACCCTCCGTGTCAGTAAAGTGAGTGCGGGGCAACTGCAGCTCAGACCGTTAATAGGCGCGTAAAATTGATCAAAACAGCATTTCGTAATCCCCTGTTTTCTTCTCGAAAACTGGACCAATAAAATTATTTTTTTCAAAAATAATTAGAGGACAGATTTAGCTATGCCCCTATGTTTTCCTTTTTTATGTTTATGTGAGGGATTCTTTTCTGATGAGTGTCTGAAAATGACGTTGAAATTGGGCAAATTTTCAATTTTGGATTGCTCATATTTCTTATGTTAATTGAAATATGGAAAAAAAACGAAACATAAGGGCATAGCTATGGTAGATACAGATTACACAATAAAAAAAATTTTGCTCTAAATCCATTATCCAGGGAGGAAACAGGGGATTACGTTTGTATGGAGAAATGGTGCGCATCGTATCCTCTTAATGGAATCACTACATAGTAGGTAGGTATAACACAGTTGTCGCTTCCCGCTGTCTGGGGGGTTACAACGAAATTCGAAGTTCGAAGTTCGGATCGTGCGGTCCCTCTCACTCTCGTAATAAATACCATTAGTGTGAGCGGAACGGCATGAAACGAAGTTCGAATTTCGCGCTTCGTAGTATAGGGCCAGTCCTTGTGTATGCTTAGATCATTAAAACTACGCAACGGATTTTGATGCGGTTTTTTTTAATAGATAGAGTGATTCAAGAGGAAGGTTTATATGTATACATGAATAATAAAATTGCACCTGTGCAAAGCCGGGGCGGGTCGCCAGTATCATACAAGATTGAAGGCCTAGGCCGGCAAGATGCTCTGTTTTAATTTCCATTCCACATAAATTTGTGACAAAGCAAAACCATGAGGCGCGTTCAGTCATTACATTAATAAAAAACTATAATCAATATTTGCTTTTTCGTTCATTATGATATTTTACCACTAAGCTTATGAAAAAAATATTTATCAATTAAATCTGTTTTTTTTTCTTCTATTAAATCCGAGGTGGAAATAGAACACAACAAAAAGTACCTAATATACTAGGGGCGTTCAATAAAAAGTGAGAATGAGTATGTTATAAACAACTTTTACTAAATGCCATTTTATTTTTCGACATAGTCACCTTTTAGCATAATACACTAACCCCCTGTTTCACCATCCATTCATCAAATTTATTTGACGTATAAATGTGATGCCGTCTCTGTTTGTTTTGTTCGAATAGACGGAGACGGCATCAAATTTATCCGTCAGTTAAAATTAATCAATGGGTGGTGAAACAGCCCCTTAGTATATCTTTTTTCTAAACTTAAAATTCCATTTTTAAAAAAGGTCTCATCTTGAGTACTTAAAAAATCTTGTACTGCCGCGACTACCGCGTCGTCGTCTTCAAATTTCTGGCCTCTCAGGTGTTGTTTCAATCTCGGAAATAGGTAGAAATCACTGGGAGCGAGATCTGGTGAATACGGAGGATGCTTAAGGATATCGAACCCAGCATCACGAATTGCAGCCATTGCAACGGCGGACTTGTGTGCCGGGGCATTGTCCTGGTGGAACAGCACAACTTTCGACCGTTTACCTCGCCGTTTTTCGCGGATCTCATTGCGCAATGTTGCTATTTGTTTGGCGTATAAAGTGCCCGTAATAGTGGCTCCATGCTCGAGATACTCAATCATTAATACCCCTTTACCATCCCAAAAAACAGAGCCCATGACCTTACCGGCAGATGGGCTCACCTTGAATTTCTTCGGAGTTGGAGATGATGGCCTTTTCCATGCATAGACTGCAGTTTCGTTTCAGGGTCGTAATGATGGAGCCATGTTTCGTCCATTGTTATAAATCGCGCCAAAAAAAGTTCCCGGTCTTGCTGCATCAGGTTCAAAGCTTCTTGACAAATCTCTAGTCTAGTTTGTTTTTGCGTGTCAGTAAGCATTCTTGGTACCCAACGCGCAGATACCTTTTTCATACCCAAGCGTTCATGTAAAATATTATGCACGCTCCCCTTTGAAATCTTTACATTTTCAGCAATAAAACGAACTGTGACACGACGATCCGCCAAAACTGAGTTTTCGACTTTTTTCACAATTTCTTCAGTTACTGCTGTAGTAGGGCGTGCGGAGTGGGGGTCGTCCATTGTCGATGTTCTTCCACGTCTAAATTCGGCGCACCAACGTGCGACTGTCGAATACGGAGGAGCATTAGACCCTAAAGCGTCCCGCAAATCCAAATTGACTTGGTCCGTAGAAAATTTTTTCAAATACAAGTATTTCATAACGGCGCGCAGTTCAATTTTCTCCATTTTCGCTAACGTACTCAATAGCATTGCAAAGAAATTACCGTATATTTTTTTAAACAAAAGACAGTTAGTTTTTTTTTTCATAGCAATCAGCTAGATAGATTAGCTTTACCGGCCAGTATTTAATTTCGTAATATTAAAAGAGTTTGCATCTCATTCTCACTTTATATTGAACGCCCCTCGTAATGTGTTAGATATACTTCTTCCTGGTTTCTATAGTAATGTAATGTACCTACTATTAAACTTTTTTTTTGTATTTTTTGCGTAAGCGGTCTAGTGTAGAAAGTTCTAAATAAATATACGAGGTACAGATGAAAAGAATATTTCGGATATTTTCCCGACACTTGGAATTATTAAACCGTCTAAATATAAATAAAACACTTGAGGTAAACCCAACTAATATTATAAATTCGAATGTAAGTTTGTTACGCTTTCAAGCTTCAAGTAGTCAATCGACCATGATCAAATTTGGCACACATATAGTTTATAATTTGGATTAATATATAGGATACTTTTTATCCCGGAAAATTGCATAGTTCCCGCGGGATAGCGATTAACGAATTATCAGCAGACGAAATTGCGGGCAACCTGGTATCAAATTAGGGATTCATCAATCATGAATTAAATTGTATAAATCCAAGACAGATGATGAGCAAGGGCATCGGGATTAAACGTAGACTTTTAACCTTCAGTTGAACTTTGTTCTAAATATAGCCTAAACGAATTACGAACATGCAGCCTGGATAAATATAAATAGGCAATAGAAGTGGAATAATCGAGGTAACGCATTACTTGTCTTATTCCCCTAAATCAAGTCTTGGGTGAATGAGTATTTACTAGGCAAGTGTGCAGGGGGTGTGGGAGTTCCAAAGGGGGGATGAAAATTTCATTGATTTTGCCGTAGGATGCACCGTTTTCAAGATATTTGACAAAACACCGGTTCTCGTCCGATCCCCGAGGTTAAGCAACGTCGGGCGCGGTCAGTACCTGGATGGGTGATCGCCTGGTTTCATTTTTGTTTTTTGAATGTTTTGTTATGACGTTGTCACGTTAAACTATCGTCCGTAAACCGACTTTTTAATGTCTTTTTGTTTTATTTAATTTATCTTTAAATTCTTTTAAAGTTTTGGGATAATAATGGACCCATCGTACGGTGCGATGATTCCGCCAATGTTGAGGTTGGATGAGACACTGCCAGACGATCTTTGGTCAAGTACGGTAGAGCTGTCCGTGTTCGGTAGAATACCAGCCACAACCAATCTAGAGCAAAAAAGTAAAAAAACTGCCACCACTATATGTAGATACAACATACTACATACTTATATATAACAACTAAGTTACGTACCATGGGACAAATGTAATGGATTTGAAGGAACTATTTATGGGAGTTTTTAATTGTATTATAATCTGATTAACCCAGCTTTAAAATTATAGTAAATTGATTGACAATTAATTAGATAATACTATACCTTCAGCAAAGATCATAGTAAAGTGCCACTCTGCATAAAAACTTGCAGACTTTGCTTAAAGAATTCATCTAGCGTTTAAATTAAGTTTGTCTTGCAAAGCATTGTTTTTAATCAGTATTGAAATAACTGAAGCTTAATCCACGAATACATTCAAAAAGGTCCTTTTTAAAGGACAACACCGGTCCCCTGACAATGCGAAATGTAATTAAAGCCTCGCCTGTTGAGTGATTTTCATTAAAAGTTTGATGACATTTTCAAAGTACCAAGTGACATAAACCTCTCCAGCTTTTTTGCATCGAATTTGCTCCTAACATTTAATTAACAACATTGATTTTTTTTCCTCGTTTGGTAACTACCTTCTGTAAATTAAATTATGTTTATTTTATTTAAGAATGAAATGCAGTGCAGATGTTTTATTAATAGAATATCAATACAATGTTTATCTTTGCTATAATAGCAACTATAACATACAATTATGTATTTTAGACAAGATTGTAATTGCAAATTAGTGCGTGTCCTTATTTTAGGACATTAGGACGATATTTGATGGATTTTAACATTTATTTGGGCTGAAAGGATTATATTTTGCAGTCCTAAAAACAGGACGTTGGGCCTTACGAGTAATATCTTTACTGACAAAATTGTTATACGGTGTGGAGCAGTGCAGTATTTTATTACAGGTTCTAAATTTAGTACTAAATATACAGTATACCGAAAACCCCGCATATGTATACAAAAAACCTACGGCCACTCAGGTCGTGGATTTTGTGTGCAAAATACATTTGAAATTTACCATGAGCTTTACAGTGAAGGAAATTATCGTGAGGAAACTTTTATACATCTGCGAAGAAATTCAATGGAAAGTCAAGTGTCAAGTTCCAAATCCACACTGGGCCCGTGCGGTAACTACGGCCCAAGGCCCCTCATTCTGTGATTAGGCCTGTGCCCTGCAGTGGGACGTACGTAAGTATACTTAGAAGCTGGGATGTTCTTACGCCTTCAAATTAATTATCATCTTTACGCCAACCAACTAAAGTCTACAATACCAACGACGATCGTGGGCTACTTACTACGGCAATAGGGATGTTGACACCATTAAAAAAAAACCGGCCAAGAGCGTGTCGGACACGCACAAGGTAGGGTTCCGTAGCCATTACAAAAAAAATCAAGTAATATTTTTCTAAGGATTTCGTATGTGTACGGAATCATCCAAGTTTAGGTATGTTTTATACCTTAGGCTACTATTTACTCTTAAACTACACATAATTTCCAAGCAATCTTAGCCGCTATAATTTTCCTAGTAAATTTGATATATTTACTACCATTCTGAATTTAATCAAATTTTTCCACCTAACAGTTTAGATTTTAGAGGGGGGGGGGGACGCTCGATTTTAATGAAAATTTTCACTTTAAAGTTGAATATTTCGCAAACAGATCACTGAATAGAAAAATCATGTTAGCAACCCCGCAATGGTTTTAAAAGACCTATCCAACGATACTCCACACTATAGGATTAGTCAAGAAAAAAAAAATCACCCCCCCTTTACGTCTATGGGAGGTAACCTAAAAAAAAATATTTTTTTATTTTTTATTTTACCACTTTGTTGGCGTGACTGATATGTATATTCATGCCAAATTACAGCTTTCTAGTACTAACGATCTCTGAGCTTAGCCGCGGACAGACAGACAGACGGACAGACATGGCGAAACCCTAAAAAGAATTTGAAGACACGACTCCAGTAAAAAAACACTTTATTTCAGCCCTGAAAGCCAGATTAATTTTCGATTAAATGCAAAATTAGATTTTTTGTTGCTTTAAAACAAATAAATAGTTAGTTGATTGAGTATGCGAACAATGACGTCATATGTCGCTATTGTAATTCAAACTCTGTGGGAGATTGTGTTTTGACAGCTCATAAAAAGAACGTCAGTTGATTGGTGGAGGCAACATCCCTATCGGAGTTCGTATCGTGCTGTCCCTGTGACTCATCAGTTGAATACTATTAGCGCAAAAGGAATGGCACGATAAGGAGTTCGAAGATCGAATTTAGTATGAGACCTGGCCTTATGTTGCGTATCCACCGGAGCTGTGCGAGGATGCGTTGCGAGGGATGTGTCTGTCATGAACCAATAGAAACACTTCATTTAAAAGGTCCTAAGTGAATGAAGTGTTTATATTGGTTCATGACAGACACATCCCTCGCAACGCATCCTCGCACACTCTGCTGGAAACGCAGCCTTAGGGTGCCTTTCCACCAAAGATATGCTATGCAGCTATGCTGCGAAGATGTGAAAGCTACGCTACGAAACTGTGTGACCGTTTCCAACAATGCTAAGCTATGTAGTTGTGCGAGGAAGATGCGCAGCTCGAGCTATGCGATGTATCGACAAGGGCGCACGGAGCGACAGCGCGGTGAGGGGGGAGACGCTTGCACCGCTATAGCACGCATCCATAGCACGCATCTGTAGCACGCATCCAGGGCACGCATCTTTCCATATAAAAATCATAGCTCAGTTGAACCCGTTTCCACCAGTGCTATGCTATATGGACCAATGAACATAATTGGTGGATATCAGACACATCCATAGCAACTTAACGTAGCACATCTCTGGTGGAAAGGCACCCTTATACTTCTACTACGAAGATCATAATTCGATCTTCGTATCGTGCCACCCGCTCTCGCAAATAGCGTTCAGTACCTCTACCATGAGTTTACACTAGTTTACGTGACCGTACTTGCTAGCGACGACGTAAATTATTTGTATGGAGAATTGTACAGCGCCTCTAGCGGTCACTTACGGAAGTACAATTCTCCATACAAATCATTTACGCCGTCGCTAGCGAGTACGGTCACTGTGAACTAGTGTAAACTCATGGTAGAGGTACAGTACGAGAGTGACCAAAACGCTACGTACGATATAAACTTCGATTTTCGAATGTCGGAGTAGCGCGGCTGAGTTCCGAAGGTGTGCCGAAGTTAGTAATGTTTGCCTAATTAAGGGTGAATGTTACCAAGTTGTTTGTTTGTTTCGTTCCTGATAGTTCAAGGTACACATTAGTTAAGTGGAGTGCCGGTGTATCAGAAACCGGTACCTACGTGTTAGTTAAGACTAGTTTGTTCTGTGGCTTTATACGCCCAGGTACTGTTAGCTGGCAGGCGACTGCTGTATGTAGGTTGTCTATGGATTGATTTAAATATTAAATATAGAACAGCAGTCGAATGTCAGCCATGAAAAAGAAAAACTCTGTAGCTTTGCAACAGACAGTCAATAAAACGGAGGCGTATTAAAAACAAGTATCTTTTATTTAATAATAAATAGTGTTAGGAAAGCGGCACTCCCAAGCTCGTGGTACGATCACCACAGTACCTACTATATACGACCGCTTTAGCCTAGTTGGTCGTGACCCTGCCTACGAAGCAAGAGGTCCTGGGTTCAAATCCCGGTAAGGGCATTTATTTGTGTGATGAGCACGAATATTTGTTCCTGAGTTATGGATGTTTTCTATGTATTTAAGTACTTATTTATCTATATAAGTATGTTTATCGTCGTCTAGTACCCATAGTACAAGCTTTGCTTAGTTTGTGACTAGGTCGATTTGTGTAAGATTGTCCCCTAATATTTATTTATATTCTTGATATAAGATAGAAAGTCTATGTAATGTTACAAGAGGTTTTTCATGGTTTCCCAAAAATAAAATGCAGTGATTGTCGACTGTGTTTCTTTAATTTCCAACTTTTTGGAATTGTAATTACATAGTTATGTAAGTTTCCTCGCTATGCTTAAGGATAGTATATCATATCTATTACTATAATTAATTTACAAGGAAACAAAATTCAACAATAATAAAAATCGGTCAAGTATGAGTCGGACTCTTACATGAATATTTCAAATTTACCATGAGCTTTACGGTGATAGAAACATCGTGAGGAAGCCCATATACACCTGAGAAGAAATTCTATGATGTGTTAAGTTCCCAATCCGCACTGGGCCCGCGTGGGAACTACGGCCCAAGCCCTCTCATTCTGAGAGAAGGCCTGTGCCCTGCAGTTGGACGTATATATATTATGATAATGGCTGAATCAAAAGGCGCTGCGGCCGACGCGCCCCGTCCCACTTCTCTTCTGTGTGCCTTGCGCCCCCCCCGTCCCCCGTCTCCATCCAGAAGGCGATTCTTCGAGCTATGTCTGTGACTTTAGTTCTTGCGCGGATTTCATCATTTCTAATGCGATCCCGCAGTGAGTGACTTTTTGCTCAAGTGTCAGTGGGCAGGGCCCACTCGCTCGTAGAACTGATGGCCGATGGGGCAAAAAGGTTCTCGAATGGCGTCGACGGACCGGAAGACGCAGTGTAGGTAGTCCTTCAAGATGGAGCGACGACCTAGTTAAGGTTGCGGGATCGCGTTGGATGCGGAGGGCACGGGACCGATCTGTATGGCGAGCCTTGGGGGAGGCCTGTGTTCAGCAGTGGACGTCTTTCGGCTGAAATGATGATGATGATGAATCCAGAAGGCGGCTTTGTATCGCGGCAATTTCATAAAAATATGTTTTGACAATCTTACGCGGTTTGTGGTTACAGCCCCCCAGTCGATTGTAAACGGGACCGGTGGCAATAAATATCGTACGTATCTGATATTGCACGGATCAGATATTGCTTCTGAGTTTTAACCCCCGAAGATAGGTTTTTAGGGTTTCATGTCTTAAAATGGACCACTATGTCAAAAGTGAAACGATGAGAACTTGAATGTACAGTACCTCTACCATGAGTTTACACTAGTTCACAGTGACCGTACTCGATAGCGACGGCGTAAATGATTTGTATGGAGAATTGTACTTCCGTAAGTGACCGCTAGAGGCGCTGCACAATTCTCCATACAAATAATTTACGCCATCGCTAGCGAGTACGGTCACGTAAAGTAGTGTAAACTCATGGTAGTGGTACTGAACCCGCGGCGAGCGAGTCCGACTCGTAAGTAGGTACTTGGCCGATTTTGTTTCCGATTTTCTTGCTCTGTCGTCTCGGGTATATTATTATTTAGATCACATTACAGACATTAAGCGTTATGCATCAATAGCTTTACGGCACTTTCACACGGCAACGTCCCGTTTTTTGCGGGTTCGGTTTTTTGCAGGATCCCGTTTAGTAGTATACGTGCTACTATGGTAACATTCACACGAGCATTCGGTTTGCGGTATCCTGCAAAAAACCGAACCAGCAAAAAACGGGACGTTGCCGTGTGAAAGAGCTGTAAGGCTGCGGCTCCACTGAGGCGGAGACGAGCGGAGCTGAGAGGAGACGTGTGGGGATCGACCAATCATATTACATGAAATCCACATCTCGTCTCCGTTCATGAATATGATTGGTCGATCCCCACACGTCTCCTCTCAGCTCCGCTCGTCTCCGCCTCAGTGGAGCCGCAGCCTCATATTACATGAACGGAGACGAGATGTGGATTTCATGTAATATGATTGGTCGATCCCCACACGTCTCCTCTCAGCTCCGCTCGTCTCCGCCTCAGTGGAGCCGCAGCCTCATATTACATGAACGGAGACGAGATGTGGATTTCATGTAATATGATTGGTCGATCCCCACACGTCTCCTCTCAGCTCCGCTCGTCTCCGCCTCAGTGGAGCCGCAGCCTCATATTACATGAACGGAGACGAGATGTGGATTTCATGTAATATGATTGGTCGATCCCCACACGTCTCCTCTCAGCTCCGCTCGTCTCCGCCTCAGTGGAGCCGCAGCCTCATATTACATGAACGGAGACGAGATGTGGATTTCATGTAATATGATTGGTCGATCCCCACACGTCTCCTCTCAGCTCCGCTCGTCTCCGCCTCAGTGGAGCCGCAGCCTCATATTACATGAACGGAGACGAGATGTGGATTTCATGTAATATGATTGGTCGATCCCCACACGTCTCCTCTCAGCTCCGCTCGTCTCCGCCTCAGTGGAGCCGCAGCCTCATATTACATGAACGGAGACGAGATGTGGATTTCATGTAATATGATTGGTCGATCCCCACACGTCTCCTCTCAGCTCCGCTCGTCTCCGCCTCAGTGGAGCCGCAGCCTCATATTACATGAACGGAGACGAGATGTGGATTTCATGTAATATGATTGGTCGATCCCCACACGTCTCCTCTCAGCTCCGCTCGTCTCCGCCTCAGTGGAGCCGCAGCCTCATATTACATGAACGGAGACGAGATGTGGATTTCATGTAATATGATTGGTCGATCCCCACACGTCTCCTCTCAGCTCCGCTCGTCTCCGCCTCAGTGGAGCCGCAGCCTCATATTACATGAACGGAGACGAGATGTGGATTTCATGTAATATGATTGGTCGATCCCCACACGTCTCCTCTCAGCTCCGCTCGTCTCCGCCTCAGTGGAGCCGCAGCCTCATATTACATGAACGGAGACGAGATGTGGATTTCATGTAATATGATTGGTCGATCCCCACACGTCTCCTCTCAGCTCCGCTCGTCTCCGCCTCAGTGGAGCCGCAGCCTCATATTACATGAACGGAGACGAGATGTGGATTTCATGTAATATGATTGGTCGATCCCCACACGTCTCCTCTCAGCTCCGCTCGTCTCCGCCTCAGTGGAGCCGCAGCCTCATATTACATGAACGGAGACGAGATGTGGATTTCATGTAATATGATTGGTCGATCCCCACACGTCTCCTCTCAGCTCCGCTCGTCTCCGCCTCAGTGGAGCCGCAGCCTCATATTACATGAACGGAGACGAGATGTGGATTTCATGTAATATGATTGGTCGATCCCCACACGTCTCCTCTCAGCTCCGCTCGTCTCCGCCTCAGTGGAGCCGCAGCCTCATATTACATGAACGGAGACGAGATGTGGATTTCATGTAATATGATTGGTCGATCCCCACACGTCTCCTCTCAGCTCCGCTCGTCTCCGCCTCAGTGGAGCCGCAGCCTCATATTACATGAACGGAGACGAGATGTGGATTTCATGTAATATGATTGGTCGATCCCCACACGTCTCCTCTCAGCTCCGCTCGTCTCCGCCTCAGTGGAGCCGCAGCCTCATATTACATGAACGGAGACGAGATGTGGATTTCATGTAATATGATTGGTCGATCCCCACACGTCTCCTCTCAGCTCCGCTCGTCTCCGCCTCAGTGGAGCCGCAGCCTCATATTACATGAACGGAGACGAGATGTGGATTTCATGTAATATGATTGGTCGATCCCCACACGTCTCCTCTCAGCTCCGCTCGTCTCCGCCTCAGTGGAGCCGCAGCCTCATATTACATGAACGGAGACGAGATGTGGATTTCATGTAATATGATTGGTCGATCCCCACACGTCTCCTCTCAGCTCCGCTCGTCTCCGCCTCAGTGGAGCCGCAGCCTCATATTACATGAACGGAGACGAGATGTGGATTTCATGTAATATGATTGGTCGATCCCCACACGTCTCCTCTCAGCTCCGCTCGTCTCCGCCTCAGTGGAGCCGCAGCCTCATATTACATGAACGGAGACGAGATGTGGATTTCATGTAATATGATTGGTCGATCCCCACACGTCTCCTCTCAGCTCCGCTCGTCTCCGCCTCAGTGGAGCCGCAGCCTCATATTACATGAACGGAGACGAGATGTGGATTTCATGTAATATGATTGGTCGATCCCCACACGTCTCCTCTCAGCTCCGCTCGTCTCCGCCTCAGTGGAGCCGCAGCCTCATATTACATGAACGGAGACGAGATGTGGATTTCATGTAATATGATTGGTCGATCCCCACACGTCTCCTCTCAGCTCCGCTCGTCTCCGCCTCAGTGGAGCCGCAGCCTTAGCCTGGCCTTTTATACGTCCCACTGCAAGGCACAGAATGAGAGGGATTGGGCCGTATTTCCCACGCGGGCCCAGTGCGGAATGGGAACCTCATACACACCATTATTTGCAGGTGTATGCAGGTTTCCTATCGATGTTTTCCTTCACCGTAAAGCTCATCGTAAATTTCAAATGTTATTTCGCAAATGAATTCCGAAAACTTAAAGGTGCGAGCCGTGTTATGTACCCACGACCCTCTGCTTGAGAGGCCATAGGTCAAACCACTAGGCCACCACAACTTTTTAGGGTTCCGTAGTCAACTAGGAACCCTTATAGTTTCACCATGTCTGTCCGTCTGTCTGTCCGTCCGCGGCTAAGCTCAGAGACTGTTAGTACTAGAAAGCTGTAATTTGGCATGAATATATATATCAGTCACGCCGACAAAGTGATTAAATAAAAAAAACTAAAAAAATTTTTTTTCGGGTACCTCCCATAGGTGGGGGTGATTTTTTTTTTAGGACTAACCCTATAGTGTGGGGTATCATCGGATAGGTATTTAAAAATAAATAGGGGTTTGCTAAAACCATTTTTTGATAAAATGAACATTTTCGGAGATATTCACTCCGAAAGTTCAAAATAATGTATCCCCCTCTAACTTTTGAACCACGCGTATAAAAAAATTAAAAAAATTACGTAAGTTAAACTTAATAAAAACTTTCTAGGAAAATTATTTTGAACTTAATCAGATGACCAGTATTCAAGTTTTTGTAAAAAAATATTTCTAAACTAAGATTGTAATTTAACCGCCATTGCAAGCATTTTTTTTTCTTTAAGTACCTATAAGATCACGCTAACCATTGACGTACAATAAAACAACTAGACTCCCAATCACGCTCAAAAATTGTCCGAAGCAAAAGTCTGCACACGCGTCTATTGTGCAGAGTTTTGGTTCAGTTGTGTTTCGACCGCGCGTTGATTACAACGTCACTTCTCGCCCCGTATTCGTATATGTCTCTTTCGCACCGTGATCAAACTCACGAGAAAAAAAGAGACAGACAGTCTATCTTCCGCTTCGCATGACTACTCCACTGCATTCTTTACTCTTTAGGCGGTTTCCAGCGCGTGACGTCATGTCACTACTTCTAACAATCGTATACAATTGACATTAAACATTACTGCTACGAAATAAGGTGTTAAGTTGAATGAATGCTGTTAACGTTATCTGTATAAATTGATGTATACGTACACACAACGCCGCTCGGACGTTTTTTGAGGAACTTTTGTTAAGCGATTGGGAGTCTAGTGGTTTTATTGTACGTCAGTGACGCTAACAGTATCTTCTTTCAAATAAAAAAATATATTACATCTGAAAAACAATACATACTAGTTCTAGTAGACTGCAGTTAGATTAGATTAGTTACCCAATTCGCCGATAGATGGCGCTGTACCGCCAACGTTGGGACCAAAACAACCACATTAATAAAGTATGCAAAGATTTTTTCGTACCTGCTACGGAACCCTATCTCGGGCGTGTCCGACACGCTCTTGGCCGGTTTTTTATTTTAATTATAAAGTTAATTATTTGAGGTGACATCATTCTTGTGGTTAGTCGATATCTGAAGAGTACGGTAGCTTGGTGCTTTGACATTATAGCCTCTCACTCAACCTACTGTTACTTAACTGCTCTTCGAGCGATGTGGCCCTCCCATTTCAACTTACATATTCATCGAGCTATGTCTATACCCTGTCTATTTAACAGAGTTAGCAAGGCGTTCACTCTGTTGCACTTTTGTATGCAAATGAAAGGGACAAGAAACTGTCAGTGGGCGTCAACAATGGCACGTCGATGGCGGGCTCGGCTTACAATGCCGTTTGTTGGAATATTCGTAATATTAATCGTGATTTTTTGATTTTTCTTGTGGCACCTCAAATAATTACATGTCATGTTTATTCATCTATTAATCATAATTATGTAATTTAAAGTAATAGATAATAACATTTAAATATGTGCTTTGCAGTGGGACGTATGTGCCGGTGCATCGTCCTTATCGCTGACCAATTACGTGCATTCTCTGCTTAATAGACAAGATATATAGGACTTTAGTTATTCACTATGCATTAAGGCAGTAATACGCAAATGCTAGAAATTAGTACTAGGTTCATTAATTATTACCTACGTAATATTATTCATGACTTGAATGTATAATTCCATCAAAGCTACGCATTAGCTCTTTTAAGGTAGGTAGGTATTACTCCTAGCGCGAGACCGTAATTGACAACATTTCATTTTTTTAACACCTGAAAATTACTACAGGAATCGAAAGAGTTTCGCCTCCTGAACACGGAAAAATATTTATTATAATTTATTTCTTCATATTTAAAAAAATACAACATATTTAAAAAACATATGTGTACTTACCTGTACCTCCACAGAATAATAAGTATGTTTCCTTTACCCTTTTCACTAGAAAAAAGAGCTGTCATAATTTTCAATTTGATAACAACCTTAATTAACGCTATGTGATGTGCCGCTTTTTGATATATTTGCAAGTTTTAGATATGCCTACCGAAAGGAAAATGCATAATATAAATAAATAAAGTATGTATCTATGTATATTATATATATACATATTCTAGGTATACGTATGTATACGTATAAGATATGTATCTATTTTTTTTATTTGTTTATTTTGTTACACACTTTTTTTCACCAACTTATTTGTGCTGATTCCGGTCCAACAAGTTTGATGCAATGATGTTTGATGAATGGGTTTGACTGAAAATCAGCGCTGCAGCAGGCACCTACTGCAGCTTAATGCTGAGTCAAATTTCTTTTCGACATCACAATTATGTTTTTGTTTTAATTATTATTATTGTTTTCTTTTTTATTATTATTTTTCTCCTGTATTAGTCAGTGTATTTTTCTTTTTTTTGATGTCGAATAAAGTTATGTCTATGTCTATGTCTATGTCTATGTCTATGTCTTAATGTCAAATTTACGTCATCACTTTTTTTTAATAGAGACTAGACAAAAGTAATGGATCTATTCTATCGTTACGCTCTTTTAGAATAAGCACATCTTTAAAAAATTGTAATAGTTTAATTAATAATCCTAGTGAAAATTTAAAACTATCAGCGTCTTTCTCTTTCCAAACAGTATACAGAGAACGTATCAAATTATAGTCTTAGAAATATGAAATGTTGTCAATTGGGGAATTTCAGAAATAGAGCACAACTATATTTTTTTTCTCCCGTTTTAGAAATTTTTGCATAGATCTGCTCAGAATCAATAGCGCTATCGATTATAATGGAGTAAAAAAATGTCTCCAGTTTTTCATACAAAAATAAGTGTCGGTTTTGTTACCTCCAAACACCAATGTATGAAAAGTAACAAAACTGACCTCGGGACACTTTTTTTTCTCTAAGTAGAATCGATAGTGCTACTGATTCAGAGTAGATCCATGCAAATAATTTTAAAATTTAGAAAAAAAAATGTATTGTACAGTAGGCGCTCGGTAATCCGGCACCCATATTTTTTCGCCGATGCCGGATTATCGGATTTGTATGGGAACAAAGCGGGAGACCTACTACAGATCCACAGTAAAAGACTATAATTTTATATGGTTAGGTCTTTTTATTTAAAAGTGGCGAAATTGTTTTGTTAGTCAATACATATAATTTTATCTATTTTATTTTTTTATTTATATAATTACAACAGCGTTGTGTATGTAATCCGGCTTTCGGCTGTGTAAAATGCCGGACTATCAAGCGGGTAACCTTGAGTCGTGAGTGCCGGACTACCGAGCGTGCCGGACTAACGAAGCGCCGGATTATCGAGCGCCTACTGTACTTACCCTATTTCTGAAATTACCCAATTTGTAGTCGGTTAGAAAAATGGGTTCGAAATAATACGTAGTAGTAAATCGTACCTAGTGATTGTTGACCCTGAATGAATGAAAATTATGCACGACCTGATTTCAAACCTTTACTTGTATTTACAACAGTGAAATGAGGTTTATAATAAATATTACAACCTCACTTAACAAAACTTGATGCCTACGTAAAATGTTCTAGCAAAAATGTAATGTAAGTATACATGAAAATTAAAATTTTTAAAAACCCCATCAAAATTAAGTCTAAGATGACTTCCGCAGCATACAAAAAGCTGATAACTTTGAAACAGCTAGAACGATTTTGATGAAACATGTCTAAGAACCGTCGCCAAGAAACCTGCTTTCAAATAAAAGAAACCGCACCCAAATCTGTTCACCCATTGAAAAGCTATGATGCCACAGACAGACAGACAGACACACACACACATAGCGGTCAAACTTATAACACCCCTCTTTTTGTGTCGGGGGTTGAAAAATCATCTTTGCTTATTGTAACTAGGGTATAATGGACAAGAACTAATTATGGTAATTTTTTCCGCAAACCCAAATTTCAAGAAACGGCCACCCTACATTTTGAAACTATCATATCAACACTATGCTCAGATAACTCTGATGATTATTAGTACATTACTGCAGCGGCCGCGAAATAGGGGATTGCCGGCCGAGTAGTAATAGATGGCCGAGTGTTAACGAGGCCATCTAGAGATACGAGGCCGGCAATCCCTGTTCGTGGCCAAGGCTTGTATAGTGCTTTTCTCAAATAAATCCAAGGAAATGACACGAATGTTCAACTTATATATTCATATTTAATTCAAATTGTTTTTTTTTTTGATTCCCGCCAAAATATTTTTTTTTCCAGCAATTTATTTGTAAGCTGTTCCAGTTAATGTTTTTGACGCAAAATCTTGAGATGATTTATATTTATTAAAAAATTACGACCTTATTAATTGGTTATTTTAATAAATTGTTAACAATAAACGCCAATCCTTATTTATTTTATTAAATCTAGCCAAGTAAGATATTAAAAAGTAAATTCACAAACTAAATTTTTCTTAATTGGCAGTATTGGCAGTTTCTTGGTTGGTTGTTCATTGATAGTCAATAAAAGAAAATATGACCCACTAAAACAAAAGACAATCTCTTTGCTGGCCTTGGCCAGCAATGTTTGTATGAAATTCCATTATTGTCGTCTAATTTGAAATTAGAACGAATCTTCCTCAACTGCTATACAATGGCATACTTCGTGTTCTATTGTCACGACTATAAGGACCACATTTCCTTGGATGTTTGAGAAAAATATTATAACTGGTAAAGTCCATGAATTAGGCATTGAATCTTTGCTGTCCGTTACTGGGGCACTAACTGTGCTTAACGTGTGCATGATTGGTGCTGTTACCCATCCCGTCTACGTGAGGGCTACGTGACGACGATAAACATACTTATATAGATAAATAAATACTTAAATACATAGAAAACATCCATAACTCAGGAACAAATATTCGTGCTCATCACACAAATAAATGCCCTTACCGGGATTCGAACCCAGGACCTCTTGCTTCGTAGGCAGGGTCACTACCAACTAGGCTAAAGCGGTCGTAATAATAATAATAATCATTTTATTTCAGACGGTGTCCATAGGGGGTTAAAATCGCTGTCAATTGAAATTCCGAACAAAGTAAATAAACCATTTAATGAAATATCCATATTCTAAGTACTTGTTTATTGTTTTAATGGTTTAGGATAGTGTTAAGTATTGATTAAATAACACACTGATTTAGCAGTATTTGATGAGGGCAAATGGAAATTAAAGACGTTTTAAATACAAGGTTTGTTTACATTGTTTGCAATTTCAATTGACTGTCAGTTTAGTGTACAAAATAAAGATCGCTTTCAAAAAAATATGACGCCTACATAAAATACTGTAGCAAAACTTTTGAACAAATTGAATAAATGCTGCTTTTAATAGAATTAGCGCTAAGAGTAATAAGATAAAAGACCTCTGGACGGATTTATTATTATACTTACATTCTAACCACATTTAGTGAAAGGAAAATATTTTTTATCATTTAATTAGTAGATGTTTTCTCTCAGAACTAGAACAGTTACCTTATATTTCGAGTCTTGTGTTATTAAGAACGGCACTCTTTTTACGTTTCATAGATTTTACTAAGTAAAAAACTAAATACAAACTGAAATATAGATGCACAGAAAAAACCCCAGAAAAAAGACAAAGGTAAGTATAACAAAGTATTTGCTAATTTATTTTAGTAGGTCCAATTGAAATATTATCGTATGAAGAGCACTAATATCTATACAATAATCTATTTAATTTACCTCGCAGTGTTCGTACTCGGTGTTAAGATTCGTGCGTTATTTCAAATCCTGAGTTGATTTTATAGATAGAGTTATTCATGATGACGCGTGCCGTGGTTGGTTCTTATTGCAACGGCATTAACGTCTAATTTTGACAAATTCACGCTTCCTCGTGAACGGCAACAGCTACACTTACCCACTTCTAGTGATCGAATTGATTTGAAATTAATAGGTACCTATGTATGCAGTACCACTACCATGAGTTTACAGTGACCGTACTCGATAGCGACTGCGTAAATGATTTGTAGGGAGACTCCATACAAATCATTTACGCAGTCGCTATCGAGTACCGTCACTGTAAACTCATGGTAGTGGTACAGTTGGGATGCCAATGCAAATTCAAGTCAGGAGAGAAGCTTGTACCTATAAATAAAGGGTCTTGACAAACGGACGGACGGATGGACAAAAAGTAGTGTCCGACCGAAACACGATTTTTAGCCGAAACCGAAACCGAAACCGAATATTCGGTTTTTTTCTGATTTCGGCCGAAACCGAAACCGAAACCGAAATTTTTGAAGACGTATCATATCAAACAAAATATTCAAAATTACTGTACAGATCGTAAGGAAAAGGTTATTGCAAGGATTTCTTATATGAGAACAGTTACTTTTTTGTTAAATAAAATAAAAAACGTTTATTTTTAATGAAAAATGTCTTGGCATAGGTATTATATTATTCAAAACAAACAACCTATTGTTATCACGTCTAAACTAAATTCACAATCCTAATATCAAACGTATTGTTCATTAATCACAGCATAAAATGCAGTAACAAATAAAAATAAATAAAATAAATAAATATTAGGGGACATCTTACACAAATCGACCTAGTCCCAAACTAAGCAAAGCTTGTACTATGGGTACTAGTCGACGATAAACATACTTATAAAGACAAATAAATACTTAAATACATAGAAAACATCCATAACTCAGGAACAAATATTCGTGCTCATCACACAAATAAATGCCCTTACCGGGATTCGAACCCTGGACCTCTTGCTTCGTAGGCAGGGTCACTACCAACTAGGCTAAAGCGGTCGCCAAACAGATTCTAAAAAGTAAATAATAATGTCAAAGTCATATACATTCTGTCGTATCGCAAATAATAAATTTTGGGTCAAATTCATCCCCAGGCGCTTCTTGTACAGGAAGAAATTACTTTTCAAATTACGCTTCAGTTGCGTACATGGGGGTTTTATTCTCCTCACCTCCATAACGCCGATTTTGAGCCGAATATATTTCTAAGGATTTTGAGTATTTGACAAGACGCGGTATCCAAGGCCGCCATCCGTTGCCTAGCGTCGATGTGCGTCGCTAGGTGAAATCACCTCCGCAACCAATTAAAAAGCAGAATTTGTGACGTTCCTGTCCCAAATCAAAACATTCATAAGTCAAAGCTGCAGCCTTCATATTGTGTTTTTAATTTATGTTATTATGTGTTCTGTTTGTTTTCTGTTTACTTTTCTTATTTACAGCTGTTATATTATTGTTTATACCTAAGTTTTATCCTATGTCGCAGGCTATTCCCTCCTCCTCCTCCTCACAAGGTCAGTCTAACAACGATATCGCCTTCAATTATGTGAAATGCCAACTTTGTTCACAACCAAAGTTCTTCAAAGGCAATAGAGGATTGCAAATACATATCAGTAGAGTCCATAAACAGTCTGTTGATGTCGCCAACCTTTCAGACGCGGTTCCCTCTTCTCCTAGCTTACACACTCTTTCACCTCCCCAAAATAGTCTTCCTCTGGAACTTGGCCACCTCAAACGCTCCGTGCCAATCGTAAGGAGAATTCCACGAGGCGCACGGATAGCAGTCGCTACTTACCTGTCTCTTGCGATTGATAAAGTCGTCTCCGAAAATTCTCCGAACGCTTGGAGACATTTACTTACTTTTGCTTACCGTACACTCAACGCCAAAAAATCTATAAATAGTTCGTTAACTCAGCAAATCAAACGTAATTGCACTAATCCAGCCTCTCTTTCACCTTCTCAACCTGAACACCATAGAATCATTCCTTGCAGAGATTTATTTAAAAAAGTGGAACAGAAGGTTGATGATGGTGATATAAAAGGTGCTGCTCAATTACTTTTTTCCAGTGACACCGTTGCTCCTGATTCTCTTGAAACTTTAACCTCTCTTAGATCCAAACATCCACTACCCGCAGCGTCACTCATTCTGCCCGACCCTCCGAACTCAGAAAATGAAAACCATCAAACTTCTGAGCAAAACGTACTTGCAGCAATAAAATCTTTTAAAAATGGTTCCGCGGGAGGCCTTGACGGTCTTTCGCCACAACATTTTAAGGATCTTATCAGTGCGGCAACAGGTGACGCTGGCTCTACTCTATTAAAGAGTGTAACCAACCTCATTAACTTTATGTTATCCGGCTTGGTATGTTCTGAAGTGGTTCCTACCCTTTACGGCGCCAATCTATGCGCTCTTCAAAAAAAAGATGGTGGCATCAGACCAATTGCCATTGGCTCAACATTTCGGCGCATCTCATCCAAAATTTGTAGTAGACATATTTTTCAAAATCTTTCTGAAAATTTTCAGCCGATACAGTTGGGATTTGGCTGCAAAGGAGGGTGCGAGGCAGCCGTACATGCAGCGCGCACCTACCTCAGTAAGGGCGACTGTGAGGTACTTTTAAAGGTGGATGTTCGGAATGCTTTCAATTCTGTAGACCGAGGAGCAATGCTGTCACAGGTTAAAAGTGTTACCCCAGAGATTTATAGCTATCTATGGCAATGCTACAGCACTCCATCTCACCTGGTTTATAAAGACAACCTATTAAGCTCGGCAGTTGGCTGCCAGCAAGGCGACCCACTTGGTCCCGCCATTTTTAGTTTGACTATACACCCGGCAATTACATCTCTAAATTCAAAATTTAACACCTGGTATCTTGACGACGGGACCTTTGGTGGCGAGGGAAAGACAGTCCTTGACGATTTATGCAAAATTACTTCTCTATTTAATACAATCGGTCTCGATCTAAATTTTTGTAAATGCGAAGTTTACTTTAAGGAAAATTTACCTCTTCAAACTTTGACTGACTTAACTTCTAAATTTAATACACTGGCTCCGAACATAAAAATCATTCACAATAGTACGCTTCGTCTTTTGGGTGCCCCCGTCCTCCCAGAATCTATCGTTCCCCTCATTAATGAACATGTCTCCAAATACAATGATTATTTCGATAGACTCCTCAAAATTAACCCACACATGGCTTTGTTCATTATCAGATTTTGTTTATTTGTTCCAAAATTTACTTACATTTTACGATGCAGCCCTGTTTGGAAATACAAAGATTGCTTAATTCCTTTAGATGATCAGCTCCAAAAAACACTGTGCAAAATTCTAAATTCTGACATATCCGGACGCGCATGGACACAGGCTACTCTTCCGATCCGTTTTGGTGGCTTGGGAATAAGAAATTCTTCTCAAGTCGCCCTCCCGGCATTTCTTTCTTCTGTTCACAGTACTCAGGCTCTGGTGAATCAAATATTAAGCCCCTCCGTGGGTTGCCAACCGCCCGAGTGCTTTGACGAAGCTGGGGATGCCTGGACGGCTGCTTGCCCTAATACAATTTTTCCCACTGTCCCCAAGTCGCAACGGTTGTGGGATGAACCGCTCTGCCAACTTATGTCCGAAAGACTCATTAACTCTGCAACAAACCAAGCTGACCGCGCCCGCCTGTTAGCCGCTTCTGTGCCAGAATCCGGATATTGGCTCCAAGCTCTGCCTTCTGCCAATATTGGTACTTTATTAGACCCCATTACTTTATCGTTTGCGATTAGCCTGCGTCTAGGTCTTAATGTCACCCAACCCCATAGATGCCGTTGTGGAGAACCTGTAGATTCTCTAGGCTATCATGGCCTCTCCTGCTCGAGAAGCGCAGGCCGCATCTCTCGTCACGCCTCTCTGAACGACCTGCTCCGGAGAGCCCTTGCCACCGCCAACGTGCCGGCTATCCTAGAGCCGAACGGTATCGCACGTGACGACGGCAAGAGGCCCGACGGCATGTCGCTTATTCCTTGGAGGCAGGAGGCAGGGCAGGAGTCTCGTTTGGGATGCGACCTGCGTCGATACGGTGGCACCTTCTCACGTTGCTACCACTTCAATCCGAGCAGGTGCGGCGGCCACTGCGGCTGAACACCTCAAACGGCGCAAATATGCCTGTATAGGACAGTCGTACTTATTTGCACCGTTTGGAGTAGAAACTCTAGGCGCATGGGGTCCAGGCGCGAAGGAACTCGCAAAAGAGATTTCTTCGCGCCTGGTAGAAACGACTAGTGACCAGAAGGCAGGTGGCTATTTCCGCCAACGATTAAGCCTGGCTATTCAACGCGGTAACGCTGCCTGCCTTCTGGGAACTATGCCGTCGGGTGACATCCTAAAAGATATTTTTTATTTATAAATTTTTAGTTTTAGGTTCAGTTTTATTTTCCTTTATTTATAAATTGTACATACTTTAGATTATTACTTTTTGACGAAATTAAAATTTGTGTGTTTTAAATTTTATAAATAAACAACACTCATACATACTCCTGTTGCTGGTCCCAGCTGGGCCGGCCGCCGATGCATTACCTATACCTACCCGGCCGAGCGTGTCCGAATTAAGCCGAGCGCTCCCGATGCGAGATCCGCGAGAGGCCGCGAAGTAATTTCGGCCCGGCCGAAGGTTTCGGCCGGATTCTGGCCGAAACCGAAACCTCGGCCGAAATCACTTTTTTGGCCGAAATTGGCCGAAACCGAAACCGAAACCGAAACTTCGGTCGGACACTAACAAAAAGTGATCCTACTAGGTATAAGAGTTCTGTTTTTTTCCTTTTGAGGTACGAAACCCAAAAAATTAAATTTTTAATAAAGACGTTTTGAAAAAGTACTTACCTACTTAATACCTACCTACTTAACTCGAGCTGCGCTTCGTTATCTTTAACGTTACAGACTGAGCCGGCAAAATAAATGAAAAATATAATATTTTTATTCAGATACGATACACGCTCCTTGCACTTTTCATTCGTGGAATATTCCTACTCTTATTATCATTATCAATTACTTACATGGACCATAGATTATTTTAATTTCGATTTGTATGCACAGACGCAGATATTAATTATTATCGCATTACCGCGCGATACGAATATCGATATTTTCAAGCAATCGATTTTATTTGTGGTGCAAGCGCACGGCACACAACCTAAAATTCTACTACTAAAGTAACCCCACTTCATCGGTAATCCGTTACTCAGTCACCTTTCCTACTTGAACCATTTTGACATAACAATATCCACTGCTTGTATAAAACGAGCCCTGACGCAACGTCAGTCCGTACGCGCGCAGTGAAATCAAAACATTATAACATTACGTAGCATTTACATTTATGAGTCATGACCTTGGTAGCGCTCGGATTTCTCGCCGCCGCCCGACCCAGTGAAACGGCTGTTCGGGCAATGAATGTTGACATTCTCGCTCGCTCTAAACGCGCGGCCGTTGTGCTATCTCGTTCACGCAAAGCGCGGGAAGAGGGGCCGCGTCAGCCGTGTGAGACTCGCAGCGCTAGCAAACAGTTGCATCACGCGATTCGTACAAAATGGCGGCCGTACCGAGCACGTCGTCAACGGCTCCAATCCAAACTGAATTCGACTACGAAGGAGTAAAAAAAAAATACATGCGACTAGTTGAGTTGTACTATTTAAACAGAAATTTGGCCACGAACGCACCGTGGACACGAAAAGCAATGGAGAATATAAAAGCAATCATAAAGGAAGGAATTCGTTTGCAAGAAACTGGGTATCCCTCGCAACTCTCGAAGTACAGGATAATGGATAAATATGAAATTATTACAGATAACGGTGTACAAAAATTGATTTATAAGAGAGCAACTGCCAATGATCGCGCCATAGAAATTGTTGGAGCTGAAGATTCTTTCGACATCATAGTGGATGCTCATATTAAAACAGATCATGGCGGATGCGAAAGAATTATGAAAAGTCTTCGACCCAAATACAGTCTGCCAAGGACCAGTATCGATTTCATCATTTCCTCATGCAATGTGTGCTCGGAAAATATCAGCACTGAATCTAGACGAAGAGTTGAAAATAGAATACCACAGGACTTCAACGCTCGAGGTCAGGTGAGTTTGATCAACATGACTTTAGAGCCTGATCAAGAATTCAAATACATCCTGTTCTACTTAGATAGATTTACGAAATACATGCTCTTGCGGCCTTTGATCACCAACTCTGCTAACGAAGTAGCAATGGAGTTGCTGAAAATTTTTTTCGACATCGGCCCACCAGAAAAATTGGAGACCTACGATCGAGTGTACTTCGGTAAGGTCTTAAAATTGGTAAGAGCAGCGCATGACCGTTTTCATAACATATCTCTGATGTTGCCAGTTAAGTTGCCTGAAATTAGTGCCAATAATGTTAAGCATATGCTCGAGAAATGGCAGCAACAGTTCGGTAGCCGCAACTGGGCTATGGGATGCTATATGGTTCAATGGGAGAGTAATTGTACCGTTAGTGGTGATGATACGTCGCCTTATCAATCTGTTTTTAATATGAAACCCTGGTATAGTTTGCATTCAAGAAATAAATCATTTCACAAGCGAGATGATTTAAGGAATGAAGCTTTCAATCAAAACATTAACTGCGATTCAATAGATGGTCTTGAAGATGGCGATATTTTCATTGCAAACGATTTTGAGGACGACAAGGTCTCAGATACAAGTGAAGTGGTTGAAATAACTGAAGAAAACGGCGATATTATCGCTACTATACCTTTGAAACCGCCTAATGAGATTGCGACTAGTACTTTGCACACAGCTAAGGGTAAAACGCCAGTAAACATAAATAAGTTTTCTAAAAGAGATGTTACTATGGGAGAACCTTCGAAAGTTGCTAATCCAACACCTGGAAGTAGCCAAAACTTGGACAATATAGCTTCAATAATTACGAAAGCGCATGAGATGACTGAGAATTTGAAATGTCATGTGTGTAAAACAATTATAGCAAAGCCGTATACTTGTGTAAAATGTAAGAGATTCGTGCATTTGTTCTGTTCCGATAGATTGATGAAACAAGATGTGCCCCTAAATGTCTTAAGTGTCACATGCACAGCTTGTACAATTCTAGCACAGCGAATTGAAAGGATCGAACAGAAATCGAAAAAAATCGATGATGACCACGGTAAATTTTTGCTTAATGGTGGCGAAATGGTGGCTAAGAAAAAAAGAATCGCATAATGTTCAAAATAATTAATAATGTATCACAAATCAACGAAATGTCGAGTGTGGTTAAAAAAGGACTATTATGCATGACATGCTTATTGTCTAACGGGTGGGCGCTTGCCACCGCATTCACTATTTCTTTCTGTCAAACAATATAAGATGGTGACAAAACGAGATGGCCAATGCGATAGCAAGCGGCTGTGCGTTAAACAATATGACCTCTAAGGGTCCATTTCGGGTGGCATAATTGTTGAAGATCCTAATGTAATGTTATTCATAACTCGTTTTACTCTAAATCCATTAATTTTACAGAATTTTTATTAAACAAAGCTAACCTAACCTAAAGAGTTCTACATAATAATATGACCATTTAAACATTTCTGATAAAAATACCTTTCCGACGGGAAAAAAATTAAGTACTTATGACAAACAAAAATTATGACAAATATTACATTATGACTAAAAATATAACGGTAACAGGTAGACCCTTGAAATATTCACAGAATATTTAGTATACATTCACTTTAAAAATAAATAAATCCCATAAATCAAACGTGATTTTTATGCCGTTTTTATAGATAAAGGTACAGAACCCTTCGTGCGCGACTCCGACTCGCACTTGGCCGGTTTTGTCATTCATTCCGGGTCGACAGTTACAATATGTCGTATTTTAACCGCAACCAAAATTCGTAATCAATCACAAAATAACACCACATTGTCACCCTATGAGAAAGTTGTCCTGAATGACAAATAAAGATATGGAGCGGAGCGTATGCGTCGGACTAGCTGTGACGTGACTATTGCCCTCTCTTTCCCTCTCGTGCGATAACCTACTAACTGTTGCCACGCCGTGAAAAATCCGACCTGGCAACAGCGCTCGCAACGAGCTACGGCTACAAACTTATCTAGCGCCGAACGCAGTAGCGCTAGAGTCGCGTGCGATGCGCACTTTTGTACGAAAGAGCATTAGTTCTAAATTTGACCACTAGTAAAACATAAATTTGTTTTTGACGGATGGTTGAGTGTGGCAAGTTATTTGTTAAAACTGATTTGATTGTTTTTTTAAGCTTTTATTATGATTATGTTATGACATGACAAGTGTATTTAATTGTTGATACTCTGTGATTTAAAGTCCAATGTGTCTTAAGACATTTGGTATAAGAAAATATTTAAATATCGACTTTATTCTGTAATAAAAAAGTGTTAATTCTTTACTTTAGCCGTTTTATTTACTATAGTGCGCGTACCTACCTATCCAAAAGCTGAATTAGAAGCGATCCTAAAAGTATAAAATTTATACTAATAATTAGGGATGCATCGATACGCCTTTTTGCCGATACGATACCGATACCGATACTCTTATAAAAATATCGTCGATACCGATACCGATACCGATACAAACGATTAGTGAATTAAAATTAAATTAAGGTAAAATATATAAAACACACAATTTTGGTTAAATATTTTTCATCAATAATAAAATATATAAACAGTTACAGACTTTGAATAAGATTATTAAAATTAAGAATTAAGGGTGATAATTAAAATGATATCAATAACTGTTAATAATTAAAATTAACATTAACAAGATTTTTGTTTTGCCTCGTTTGCAACGAACTAGATCAAACAAGATGCGCGTTTACTTACATTACTTTTTTAAGGCGCGAAATTTGAAAAGTATCGTTGTATCGGCAATAAAAATATCGCCGATGCCGATATATCGGCAAGCCCAAAATATCGCCGATATATTGGTATCGGTATCGGTATCGGATGCATCCCTACTAATAATAATAAATAAAATAATATAAGTAAAAAAAAAATATTTTATTATTATAACTAAGTAAAATTATCTAGCTGTTATGTTATGTGTACTTCTTCTGTAATGTGGTTTTTTTTTCTGGGAGAATACAGCTCTGCTATCTAGGAGTGAAAAAATATTTTAAGAATCAATTGAAATACCCGTTTATCCAAAAAACCTTTAGTACATCTTTATGAGATACCTACTTAACTTTAAAAGATTAGATTGACCCTTTTGATTCGTACTAAGCAATTGTTGCTTTTGTATCCAATCGTCCCAGGCCTTATACTACGAAGTGCAAAATTCGAACTTCGTATCGTGCCATTCCTCTCACGCTAATAGTATTTAATACAAGAGCGAGCAAGACGATGTGATACGAACTTCGATTTTCGAATTTCGGAGTAGCCCCCCTGAGTCAGATGTCGACCATATTTTTTGTGCCCCTGGCAACACCTTTATGAACGTCATTTCATTCATGCTATAGCGTCGTATGCGCAGTAGGTACTATTTATTTAATTGTTAAGGCCGCCATTAGGGGAAATAATAATAATAGGTACTATTGTTGTCTCGCTCACGCTAATGGTATTTAACACGAATGCGAGAGGAACAGCACGATATGAATTTCAGAGTAGCTCTTATCGGACTTGATCGTCGTAAACCGTCGGATATATATATTTATTATCTCCGTGCAACTCAATCAATTCCTTGAATGCGATTTCTTTGTACCCTGCATCTCATGTAATTGCCATTACGTTTTTTTTGTGGAAGCGAAAACAATTTATGTCTATTAATAATTTATTATCTTTTCGTAGGAACTTCTGTTATTATTAAGTACTTCTCCAATTGTTAAATAAAATAATTTCAGTGTATTTACTTGTGTTGCACCGAATGTGGGTCCTGCCGAATGTCGAATTCGGCCGAAATTCGGTTAAATTTCGCGCGCTTTTGCTCAATGAACAGGTTAGATCTTGTTCATTTCGTCGCTTGTAATTTCACTCACCCGCCTCCCGCCTGCCACCCGCGTTCACCCCGCGGCCTCTTGTGTTAACGAAAACGCGTGCAATTGTTTATTTACTCTGTATTTTTTTAGTTTTTTTGATTGTATAAGCAGAATAACGTAGCTGAGACACTAACTTTCCTCCACCACAACCTGCCACTGGTTAGAAATATTAAGAGAAAATAATGTTTTTGTCTAAAAATTATTAAGCGTAATTGCTAATTAAATTATGAACATTTGAATAACCTGTTTTGAAATTAAGTGTTTTCAAAAATAATAATAAATAAAAAGTATAGTTTTGTTACATAAAAAAAATTAGAAGACTGAAATTCAAAGTAAAAGGAAATAAATGCAAACACAAGCATTCACGTTAAGAACCTATTTACTTACAAATAATAACTTACTTACTTACTTATAAATAATTTATACTACTATTCGATATATTTTTTTTTATTTGTAAATTTCCTGTCAAATTTATTTTTTTTCTGTGTTTGTATCGAATATGTGTAAATAAACATCTCTCTCTCTCTCTCTCTCTCTCTCTCAAATCATCATTTTGATGTGGATTTCATTTTAAAATAAATTTCTTTTCACTATTCCATTTCTTATGTAAGTTAATTTAAGCTACCGAATTTCGGCCGACATTCGGCAGATCTAACCGAAATTCGGCCGGAGACGAAGTTTGGTAAAAGCTGCCGAACTTCGGTAATACTGAAAGTGAAACGAATTTCGGTGCATCTCTAGTATTTACATCGCGACCCCGACGCGACGCGAAGTTTCGCAGCTATTCGATCTTGATACTTTCAGTGGCAGAACTAGGGGAATGTGTATTAGGATTTAGGGGTGTCAGTGTCACCTTGATACTTTTATAATTTTTAAACATTACATTTTTAATGATGACCCTTTTTACTAGTCGCTACATTAACTGTCTTATCAGTCTGTCCGTCACAGGACTATCACTTCTAGAATCAATCATGCACCGTTTCATCTTCATGGGGATGGGCCATGCACCCGTGCGAAGCCGGGGCGGATCGCTAGTAAATAAATATTTTTTCAATTATTTTTTCTTTTTTAAACCAATTTTAGTTATATCATAATATATCGTTTGACATGGGGCTAAATTCAGGAACGGCCCCACACGGTTTGCGAGCGGTAATTCGATCGTTTGCGAGAGGATAGTGATGAACTTTTTGCTATTCAGGAACGCCAAAAATCACTGGTTTGCGAGAGGTTTGGGCTGAGCTTGGGATGAGCCTTATTTATTACTTTATTCATTTATTTATTTACAAAGCGAATTAACAGGAAAATAAGGGTCATCCCAAGCTCAGCCCATCCCTATCCTCTCGCAAACGATCGAATTACCGCTCGCAAAGGCTCAGGCCTGAAATGTCCGTTTTCCTAAAATTAATCTTTCCCAAAATGTCTGCTTTTCCATAATATGTCATGTCTTATTTAGCCCCTGATTTTAACGCATTTTGCATCCGTCGGCCGCCCATTACGAGACAACCCTAGCGCTTATTGAGAGACAAACTTTGAAGAATCCCAAACTCAGTCTAGACTAGCAGATTCTGTAATCAAAACTAATATTGGAAATATTCGTCGTATTAAGTTTCCATAAATTCAGAACAAACAAAATTCATCAAAGTTGATATAAGAATTACTAGCTGTTGCCCGCGACTCCGTCTGCGGAGAATTCGTTTATCGCTATCCCGCGGGAACTAGCAATTTTTCGGGGAAAAAGTGTCCTATATTATAATCCAGATTATAAACTATGTGTGCGCCAAATTTTTTAGGCGCAAGCCACACAGAAGATACGTGGGACAGGGGCGCGTCGCAGTCACGGCGCACCTCAAATCAGTTTTCATACTAAGAGGCTGTTTCACCACTTTTCTTAAAGTTCGGATTAGCTTAATCATAACCTTATTTGAGAGATGGAATTAAAATTTCTGTTTCACCAGTCTTGATTAGCGCTAAGTGACGGACAAACTGTTTCTTAATGTGACCATAAGATCAGGTGGCATTTAGCATTTTTATCCGTCACATAACTTTTTAATTAGTTAAGTTTATTTTTTTTGTGGCCATGGTTGGAGAGCCCTTCAGCCGGTTTCAGAAATAGTACATTGTTGTAGAGGCTGGAAAGTAAGCAATAGATGGACGAGTTTGTTTGAGGGCCGACGCGTAGCGGAGGCCCTCGAAAGTACGAGTCCATCTATTGCACTTTTGGCCGAGACTAAACATTGTGCTTTTCACGACTAATGCGAGGAAATCATTATCATCATCATCATCATAATCATCCATCCATCCATCCCGTCCATCCCGTCCATCCTGTCCATCCCGTCCATCCCGTCCATCCGACCATCCGTCCATCCGTCCATCTATCCCGTCTATCCCGTCCATCCATCCATCCCGTCCATCCCGTCCATCCCGTCCATCCATCCATCCGTCCCGTCCATCCCGTCCATCCCATCCATCCTGTCCATCACGTCCATCTGCCCATCCGTCCATTCTGTCCATCCCGTCCATCCCGTCCATCCCGTCCATTCCGTCCATCCATCCCGTCCATCCGTCCATTCCGTCCATCCCGTCCATCCCGTCCATCCGTCCATCCGTCCATCCTGTCCATCCCGTCCATCTGCCCATCCGTCCATTCTGTCCATCCCGTCCAACCCGTCCATCCCGTCCATCCCGTCCATTCCGGCCATCCCGTCCATTCCGTCCATCCCGTCCATCCGTCCCGTCCATCCCGTCCATCCTGTCCATCCCGTCCAACCCGTCCATCCCGTTCATCCCGTCCATCCCGTCCAACCCGTCTATCCCGTCCAACCCGTCCATCCGTCCATTCCGTCCATCCCGTCCATCCCGTCCATCCGTCCATCCGTCCCGTCCATCCCGTCCATGCTGTCCATCCCGTCCAACCCGTCCATCCCGTCCATCCCGTCCATCCCGTCCATCCCGTCTATCCCGTCCAACCCGGCCATCCCGTCCATTCCGTCCATCCCGTCCATCCGTCCCGTCCATCCCGTCCATCCTGTCCATCCCGTCCAACCCGTCCATCCCGTCCATCCCGTCCATCCCGTCCAACCCGTCTATCCCGTCCAACCCGTCCATCCCGTCCATTCCGTCCATCCGTCCATCCGTCCATCCGTCCATCCATCCCGTCCATCCGTCCATTCCGTCCATCCCGTCCATCCCGTCCATCCGTCCATCCGTCCCGTCCATCCCGTCCATGCTGTCCATCCCGTCCAACCCGTCCATCCCGTCCATCCCGTCCATCCCGTCCATCCCGTCCAACCCGTCCAACCCGTCCATCCCGTCCATTCCGTCCATCCGTCCATCCGTCCATCCGTCCATCCATCCCGTCCATCCGTCCATTCCGTCCATCCCGTCCATCCCGTCCATCCGTCCATCCGTCCATCCTGACCATCCCGTCCATCTGTCCATCCGTCCATTCTGTCCATCCCGTCCATCCCGTCCATCCCGTCCATCCGTCCATCCAGTCCGTCTGTCCGTCCGTCCGTCCGTCCGTCCGTCCATCCATTCATCCATCCATCCATCGCAGGCAGCAGACGATTACTGTTGATTGGTCCAATAATGTCGTTTCAGCACGCCAGTCAAAAGTCGTATCGTACAATGAAATACGTATACTGATACGTCCTGTTTTCGATTAGTGTAACTTTGTTGTCGTGTTTGTGCGCCATAAATGAGTCAGCTGTTAAATGTACATATATAGGCAGTTTTGAGTACTGGATTTAGGTTATCTATGGCCACATTTTCGAGCAGTGTCGTGAAAAATAAATAAAAGTGTTTTTTATTTTTTAAAGAAAGAGGTCATGCTAAATTGCATAAAATAATTTAAATATCAAGATTTGAATAAAAAAATGTAGGTAAACTTTTAGTATGTAAAAATAAATCCAAAATTTCGTAATATTTTTTAATAACAAACTTTTTTTCAGTGACTCATTCGTTTGTTCTACCTGAACTTGATGTCGCCATTAAAAAAAAGTTTATCTGTCAAATGGTTTGGCGCCACTTTTCGATTCGTTTTACGTGATTTTATTTTTCTTTGTTATTGTTAAAAAAGTATCGTAAATAAATACCGTTTTTGGATCAATTATAATGTTACATATTTGTTTATGCAAAAAAAATAGATGTATTCAAAAATTATATAGTTAACCATTTCTTTTGCTTTAATAATGAGTGACTCTTTGAACGAAAGTGTGCGAACAGGAACGCGTGGTCGTGAAATGCGATGTTGCCATTCCGACTTTTTGTTAAACCCACGATTAGTTAAATGGAACTTAGTTTGCACTGAACTGAACTGAAAAAACACTAGCTGACAGATTTGTCCAGTACTTAGTTTATTAATTGGTTACGTAACCAGCAGTTTGACAATAAGGTGGTGAAACACCCCCTAAATCTGTATAAGCCAACCAAAGCAGACAGAAGAGACGGGGCGGAGACGCGGCCTGCGGACAAACGACGCGGACTGCGACGCCGCTCCGTCCTACGTCTCTACTATGTAAAAAACAAAAAAAATATTAAGGGACAATCTTACACAAATCGACCTAGTCCCAAACTAAGCAAAGCTTGTACTATGGGTACTAGACGACGATAAACATACTTATATAGATAAATAAATACTTAAATACATAGAAAACATCCATAACTCAGGAACAACTATTCGTGCTCATCACACAAATAAATGCCCTTACCGGGATTCGAACCCAGGACCTCTTGCTTCGTAGGCAGGGTCACTACCAACTAGGCTAAAGCGGTCCGAATCCGAAATACCGTTTTAGCGTGATAGAGACAAACATCCATCCACACATTCATCCATCCATCTATAGAAACTTACGTTTATTTAGTGGGATTATTCTTCTTAAGAGCATTGTCGCCTCAGTACCTCTACCATGAGTTTACACTAGTTCACAGTGACCGTACTCGCTAGCGACGGCGTTAATGATTTGTATGGAGAATTGTACTTCCGTAAGTGACCGCTAGAGGCGCTGTACAATTCTCCATACAAATAATTTACGCCGTCGCTAGCGAGTACGGTCACGTAAACTAGTGTAAACTCATGGTAGAGGTACAGCTCAGATCGTAGGTGAAGTTTCGGTGCACACACGCGTAACTAAACTATCTATGTGTGCGTAGACAGTGGGAGGGAACTACCCAGCACCCAGACTATTTGCGCTAGCAACCAATATTGATACTTTAACCAGGCGAACTGTTGTTAGTACAATTTATCGACATCATCATTCCAGCCTTTATACGTCCCACTGCAGGGCACAGGCCTCCTCTCAGAATGAGAGGGCTTGGGCCGTAGTTCCCACGCGGGCCCAGTGCGGATTGGGACATTTTACCATTTCAGTGATATAGTTAAGTATGAATATAAAAACCGGCCAAGAGCGTGTCGGACACGCACAAGGTAGGGTTCCGTAGCCATTACAAAAAAATCAAGTAGGTAATATTTTTCTAAGGATTTCGTATGTGTACGGAATCATCCAAGTTTAGGTATGTTTTATACCTTAGGCTACTATTTACTCTTAAACTACAAATAATTTCCAAGCAATCTTAGCCGCTATAATTTTCCTAGTAAATTTGATATATTTACTACCATTCTGAATTTTTTCAAATTTTTCCACCTAACAGTTTAGATTTTAGAGGGATTTTAATGAAAATTTTCACTTTAAAGTTGAATATTTCGCAAACAGATCACTGAATAGAAAAATTATGTTAGCCACCCCGCAATGGTTTTAAAAGACCTATCCAACAATACCCCACACTAATTATTTTTTTGTTTTTTATTTTACCACTTTGTTGGCGTGACTGATATGTATATTCATGCCAAATTACATCTTTCTAGTACTAACGATCTCTGAGCTTAGCCGCGGACAGACAGACAGACAGACAGACGGACAGACATGGCGAAACTATAAGGGTTCCTAGTTGACTACGGAACCCTAAAAACGTTATGCTTGCGATATTAACGAAAATTAAGGGAGTAAAAAAGCTAGGAGCGGAGGAGGTTTTGAATTGAATCAAAATAAGTCTTTTTGCGTTATGAGTTTTTTTTTCATAACGCTTTGTTTGTTTCATGTGCTAAATTTACGTTCGGGCAAGGCATGGCACCTAATAGGCTGACCCGTACTCGTGAATACGGCTGCTGAAATGTGGTCAATACGTCGAGATAGTTTTAGCAATAAGTTGTCGCCATAAGTTAATCCTATCCTATTCTACTAATATTAAGTATACTTACTTATATGAAGAAGTTTGTAAAGATATTTGGATATTTGAACTTATAAGGGTTCCGTAACTCAAAAGAAAAAAAACGGAACCCTTATAGGATAACTTTGTTGTCCGTCGCACTGGGTCAGTTTTTTATATGATAGGGGGCGAATGTGTAGGCGAGTCACCTGATGGAAAGCGATCACCGCTGCCTATGGACCCCATACACAAGTTCCAAATCTATTAACGCCTGCGCCTGATGTAAATGTTGCCGCAAAATTTGTCGTTCATGTGATAAACTCTTACTATATTTATTTTTCGTTGAAATGAGCAAGGGCGGATTTAGGGGGGGAGGGGGCACGGGGGTATTTTTGTGTACTGTGGATACTTCAAGTTTATTTCTAACAGTTATTGTTGATTTTTTTGCCCGTCCGCCCCTTGTGCCCCTCCCAGAAAAAAATCCTGGATCCGCCCTTGGAAATGAATCAAGTTGAAAGGACTCATTTAAACGGTCTACATTACACAAGGCTACCAACCTTAATAGTGAATCCAGACGAGCGTAATTTTTTGAGTCGTGAGCGGCGTAATTTCGGTCGCGTAATTTCATCTACGTTCGGTTTCATACAAAACTCCTGTTTCGTTCACACGGCGACGCAAAATGAGTTTGACATAGGTTTTACACAAATAGGACTTTTATATGAAACCAAAATTCATCATCCTAACCTATATACGTCCCACTGCAGGGCACAGGCATCCTCTCATACCTGGTTTACACTCGCGTACGAGTGGCGAGACGAACTGCGGGACGAGCCACGAGACGAGAGTGTGAACAGGCGCGCCTCGCGCCTCGTCTCGTGATTTGCCTTGATTTTGAGGTTCGCGTCCGGAGCGAGACGACGAGGCGAGGCGCGAGGCGAGGTGACGAGGCGAGAGTGTAAATCAGGTATCAGAATGAGAGGGGTTGGGCCGTAGGTAGTTCCCACGCGGGCCCAGTGTCGATTGGGAATTTCTTCGCAGGTTTTATGCTGGCTTCCTGCCGTGGTGACCTAGCGGTTCGACCTATTATGGCCTCTCAAGCAGAGGGTCGTGGGTTAAAATCCCGGCTCGTATATCTCTGAGTTTTTCGGAATTTATGTGCGAAATTACATTTGAAATTTACCGTGAGCCTGAAGGTGAAGGGAAACCAAAATTACGCGACTCATAACTCAAAAAATGACGCTCTTCTGGTTTAGCATAGGATCTGAATATTGTACGCATGTACGCTACTCAGAGATCCTAACAGTAGGGCATCTTTCACCCAAATCTCGCGTAAAGCTTACGTCGAGCTACGCGCGACGGTGGCGCCACAGTCGCTATACATCAATTAGACAGCGCTAAGCGCACGTTATTGGCAGACTGTAGCCTATAGCACAGACAGACAGAACCAATGGGTGGATATTCCGTATTTCATAATAAGACCAGCCACATAAAAAATGTACACAATTAAGAGATTTAATAAAAATAAAAAAAATTGATACCTTTGTGTAACGAAAGTTACCCATATACAGGGTTATTTTTAATTCACTGACATCCTCTTAACCCTGAATTCCTATCACTCAAACAAATGTTTTTTTGTTTTACGACTTTTTAAAATGAAGTACTTTTTTCCCCATACGAATACACAGAGTAGCGTAAAAATAAGAGGTAAATCTCAAATTTTCAAAACGTTATTACACCAAAAATATTAAGTTATGACAAAAGCCGTAAAACAAAAAACATTTGTTTAAGTGGTAGGACTTTAGGGTTAAAAGGATGCTAGTGAATTAAAAATAACCCTGTAGTTTGTGTTACTAGCTTTCACAAAGGAATGCAATACATACAATTTTTTTGAAAACCACCCTCTCTCTCTTCTCCTCTCTTTCTTTCTCTCTTCTTAGTCGTGCACTCTTGACAGAGTGGTCGTGGTCATGCTTCGGTCGATCGACTCCTGCGCCACCGCTGCTCTCGCGATGCGTCGCCAAGTAGCCCGATGTCTGGCAGAGTAGGAGCAATCGTTTATGTTGGAGTGCGTCACAGTTTTGATGAGGTCTGTCCACCGAGTTGGGGAGCGCCCGCGAGATCTTTTGCCCTCGACTTTCCCCTGCACCACAAGCCGCTCCATGGAGTCCTCATTATGTCCAAAAACTTGAGGATTCGCATTTGCACAGTCGACGACAATCTCTCTTGAATGGCAAGTTCTTACATGACCTAATTAGGGTTCCGTATTTTTTACATGATGTCAATGGTGAAAGAAAAACATGACAATCAAATGGTTGGTGTGTACAATACACTACATACGAGGTGTTGTATCTATTAACATATCCAACACATCTCTCCGTGTTGTGTACCGAAAATGTTTATTCCACGTTGTTGTGACCTTTTCCAACAAAATGCTACCAACAATTTAATTGCACCTACGACCCATTAAATTTAAAACCGTTCGCCTCTATCGATTCCGTACCCACTACAGTGGTAACGTCATAAATTGTCCTGTTATCGCTTTCCGGGCCACTTGACGCGGCGCGATCGTTCGAGGGACAATTGTGGCCAGCCCGGAACGTTAGTGGCCATTTTATTATAGCAGCACTATAGCTCGGGGTGTGAACTATGGAGGCATTATAGGGAAATTGTGGACTGTAATTATTACCGCTTTAGCCTAGTTGGTAGTGACCCTGCCTACGAAGCAAGAGGTCCTGGGTTCAAATCCCGGTAAGGGCATTTATTTGTGTGATGAGCACGAATATTTGTTCCTGAGTTATGGATGTTTTCTATGTATTTAAGTATTTATTTATCTATATAAGTATGTTTATCGTCGTCTAGTACCCATAGTACAAGCTTTGCTTAGTTTGGGACTAGGTCGATTTGTGTAAGATTGTCCCCTAATATTTATTTATTTATTATTTATTTATTAAACCATGTGTGTAGAGTGTGAGAGATGATATTCCCAAAAAATTAATATTTCTCTTGGTGATTATAAATATTTTCACTGAAGTTTCTTTTTTAACACCTTCCCTGTCCGGGTGCCCCAATGTGGGGTCATGAACCTTTTTTCAGGGGCCCGGTGCTTCCACTATGGGTTCACAACTTCAAAGTAGAAGCACACCTTGGTTTTATCAAATCATTTTGTATGGGGACAGTGAACGTGTTAAGTCGAACAAAGAAAACAATCACCGATTTATTTTTAGGTGCCATTACACATTGTTTACTTAGAAAATACAAAATTACGTGGCAATTGTTAGAACACAGCATGCACACTAAAATTGCTAAGTACCTATATCAATCATCCAGGCTATATACGTCCCACTGCAGGGCATCAGGGCATATATACTTATTTCAAATTCAGAATTCGTACACAATAGTCACTGAGTTGGTTATTATGTTTTACATATATAATTTTAATGGTATGGGTCTTATTCACGAGTGGTGGTGGTTATTGGGACTTTTAGATGACGGACGTAACACAATTATTGTGTTACTCTACTACCCCAGCCAATCTATCCCTAAAACGTCTCCAATACTCAATCATTTTCCAACAAAACGACTACGACTATGTGTATACAATGTCAGGCAATCTTTATTATAAAGAAAACCCCGTAAAACAATAATTGACGAAGACATTTACTACAACATCTTTTGATTGCCTGTTACTCTAAGTAATGGTATTTTTATAGCTTTTAGACGTCGTTAATTTGAAATGAGTGTTTCCATAATTGATTTAGCTTTGTTTTAGGGGCGATTTAGAAATTAATACTTCATTTTTAATTGCTTTGTTAAGACGTTTAACGCCCGTTTAAAGGTACGATGGGCTAAATGGTTTTTTGAAAGGTGAATGACCTTTTTATCGCTATTTGACTTTTCAACAAAAGGAACAGCTTAGGTCTAAGGGTGTTTTTCCACCTGAATATGTTAAGCCACACTGGTATGGACTCTCAAGCAGAGGGCAATGGATTCAAATCTCAGCTCGCACCTCTGAGTTTTTCGGAATTTATGTGCGAAATTAATTTGATATTTACCACGAGCTTTACGGTGAAGGAAAACATCGCGAGGAAACCTGCATCTCCTGCGGAGAAATTCATTAGTGTGTGTGAAGTTCTTAATCCGCACTGGGCCCGCGTGGGAAGCCTATAGTATAGGCCTATAGGCTGGGATGATGATGATGATGATGATGATGATGTTTCTTATACTTATCGAAAGATGCGTTCTCTGAATAATTATGTTCTATGATCTTCTTCGAACGGCGACATAGCTTAGCATTAGTGGAAGCGTTCATATAATTTCGTAGCGCAGCTTTCACATCCTTGCAGCTTAGATGCATAGCACAACTTTGGTGGAAAGGTAACTTTTTCTGAGATAAAATTGAACCTATGTCCTTCTCAGGGTCCCAAACTGTCTCCATCATCATTTCAGCCGAAAGACGTCCACTGCTGAGCATAGGCCTCCCCCAAGGCTCGCCAAACAGATCGGCCCCGTGACATCCGTATCCAACGTGTTCCCGCCACCTTAACCTGGCCCTATACTACGAAGCACGAAATTCGAACTTCGTTTCATGCCGTTCCGCTCACGCTAATGGTATTTATTACGAGAGTGAGAGGGACCGCACGATCCGAACTTCGAACTTCGAATTTCGCAGTAACCCCCCAGGTCGAGTGGCGTCCATGGACGGAAGACGCAGTGCAGGTAGGCCTCCTATAATGTGTAATGGCACCTAAAAATAAATCAGTGATTGTTTTCTTTGTTCGACGTAACACGTTCACTGTCCCCGTACGAGGATAAAATGATTTGACAAAGCCACACGTGTGCTTCCACTTTGCAGCTGTGAACCCATAGTGGAAGCACAGACTCCTGAAAAAAAGGTTCATGACCCCACATTGGGGGCACCCGGACAGGGAAGGTGTTAAAGACGTCAATGAAAATATTTATCAGCGCGTCAGATAATAAGCGTACAGGTTTCCTTGCGACGTTTTCCTTCACCGTTTTTGCCTGCGGCTAAATTCCACTACCGCACTTCGAGGGCCCGTTTGTCTTTCCATCCTCACTATCTTGATGATTGGTAGTCTAGTAGCATGCGTTTTAAGCGAAACTTCTTTCCTCGCACGACAAAGATCTGGAATCAGCTTTCTGCGGCAGCATTCCCGGAGCGTTACAACTTAGGGATCTTTAAAAAACGAGCCTACCAATTCCTAAAAGGGTCGGCAACGCACCTGTGATGCCCCCCGTGTTGCGGGTGTCCATGGGCGACGGTGATCGCTTTCCATCAGGTGACCCGTCTGCTCGTTTACCACCTCTTATAAAAAAAAAATAAAAAAAAAACCGTAGTAAAGCTTTAGGGCCGGCGCTTACTGACGGCATGGCACGGCATGGCATTTTATTACTATCAAGTTATTTTGAATCTTATTTCAATGAGTTTAGAATTCATGTTCCTTTACATCGATACCACGATGCCGCGACGTGCCGAGGGATGACGCAACGCATAACCAATAAAGTAACATGAATTCTAAACTCATTGAAATAAGATTCAAAATAACTTGATAGTAATAAAATGCCATGCCGTGCCATGCCGTCAGTGAGAGTGAAATAAAACAAATCTGTTTGGGATGTTGCGTCGTCAACAAGTTTCTGTTTAAGGGCCCACCGAGTTTTTCGCGCTAATCGATTTTGGGTGGGCGATTTCGGGCGCGGGGGAGGCACGGTGGCTTAAGATAGGTTGGTTGGACTGCGCGTGTTTTTGGGTATTTTCATCTTATTACTAAAACAAATACATAATTTTAAAAATGGAGCAACACTACGCCCTAGAAAACATCTTGTTTTATTAACATTCCTCAAATATCTTACACATGCATTCCAATTTTCAAAAAGCTTAAAATTCTTCCTCTCCCATGCATTTATATTGCTGAGATATCACTTTTTGTAAAAAATAATATTGAACACTTTACTAGAGTATTAGATGTCAATTCGAAAGCTATGAGTAATCGAAGAAATAAATTATTAGTTTCAAGACATAGACTGGCTCTTTGCCGCAACAATGTATATAGCATGGCTGTCAAAATTTTTAATAAACTACCGACCGCTTTATTAGAGTTGCCAGTGCGAAAATTTAAATCTTCGTTAATTAATTGGCTTATGATTCATAATTTTTATAGCCTCAATGATTTTTTTAATTTAAAGGAATAATTTTGATTAAGACATTTATTTTGATACTATTGTAATAATTCTTATAATATTTATTTTCATTTAGAATATGGATTTTATTTTGTTGATTATGATTTATAATATTGTGCTGTGTTCATATTTGATCTTTATTAATGATTATAATATAATGATGTAAGTAAACTAGATTTAAGTCAAAAGATTTGCATGCCTACTTTCATAGGGCAGCTAACACTATTGAAACTTATATAATCACTATAAGAAATTTCAACATCACATTTGTATACATAGTGTTATAGCAAATAAACATTTCATTTCATTTCATTTCATTTCCAAGACTATAGATACTTATAGCTTTATTTGTAATGATACAGCACGTTATTAAATGAATGCAATAAATGCCCCAAAAACATTTCAAATAAAACAAAACTGTGTGGGATGTTGCAGTTTAAATCCGTCGCCAACAAGATTCTGTTTAAATAGGTAAATAAGGTGTTGAAAATGCGTCCCAGCAAGCACAACAGAATTAAGCCAGCAAAGCTCAAGTGCAATTAGTTTGGTCCGTTTGGCCGCGGTTGTGCAATTTGCACTGCGGCGGGCCTAATTTCAAGTCTGGGAGCACGGGACATCGGACTTTTCGTGTCTGGATGCCTGATTATTTTGCTAGAACGTAGTATAGGTAACGACACGAGAGTTGAGGCGAAAGATTACACACACAGCTACATAAAGTTCTGATTGCAAAATATATACAAAGTATATAAAAAAATCCTAAATTCATTTTTTTTTCTTTTTTTGGTAGCGCGTGTGGTGTAGTGTAGTATGTAAGTTAGTAATAGAATAAATTGATTCAGTAATAAATGAATATTCCATCAAGTTACACGTCTTATTTTAATACCGCTACCGCCAAAAAAAAAAAAAAAAAAAAAAAATATATATATATATATATATATATATATATACATATACATATCATATAGATGGAGCTGAAGAAGTTTTAATTCAGTCGTGTGGTCTAAAGAACACTCGGTTTTTTTTGTCTGCAATAATAAATGAAGTAGTTTTAGTACAAACGCTTCAAGAATACGAGAACCGATGTTTTCAACGTGGTATGGACGTTGGCGATTATGTAGTCGAATTTTATCACTATGAGGGAAAATGTAACCCCCTAAACCCCCCCAACCCGCTCCCAATCTGCCCCCAACCCGCTCCCAACCCGCCCCAACCCGCTCCCAACCCGCCCCAACCCGCTCCCAACCCGCCCCAACCCGCTCCCACCCAACCCGCCCCCAACCCGCTCTCAAGTGCCTATAGAGGTTTCATTTTCCAGGCGGTCACCCATCCAAGTACTGACCGCACCCGACGTTGCTTAACCTCGGTGATCGGACTATAACCGGTGTTTTTGTCAAATATCTTGAAAACGGTGCATTCTACGGCAAAATCTACGAAATTTTCATCCCCCCTATGGATCTCCCGCCGATTGTTACTGTTAGTAAGTAGTACCCTTCGCCACTGCTGCCTAAAAACATTTTTAGAAAAAGTCATATTAATTACTTTCCAAATTTCACCACAAAAACATATTTAATTATTTAGAAGCTAACAAGACTAATTCATAACACTTCATTAAATAAACTCATTTATCTGCCGAGGGTCCATTTTTTTATCTCCAAAGAAGCCATTTATCTTTGCGGGGGAAAATCCTTCTTTCCTAATTAATTTACTGCCACCGAGATGTATATAGCGTGGTTATGTATTACGTAGGCTTTTTAGGGTAGGTACCGTTGAAATGGAGTAAATCGTACGCTGTTCTGAAGACGCTCTGACTCGCCCAAGCGACCAACCAAAATCAAAACGTTTAGGTATAGACGACCAGATGGCCTAGTAGGTAGAAAACCTGACTACGAAGCTTGAGGTCCCGGGTTCGATTCCCGCGTCGGGGCAGATATTTGTATGAATAATACGAATATTTGTTCTCGGGTCTTGGGTGTTTAATATGTCTTTAAGTATGTATATACCTATATAATATTGTGGTTGAAAACCCTGAATTATGAAGATGTCGAAGAATTATTATAATAGTTATTTGTTATGTAATGAAATGTTGGGTTTATGTACTAAGCTGTGATATACTTACACGCTCACTTGTTTGCACACACGCGCACGGGCACACATACGCACACGCGCATGCACACATACACACACACACACACACACACACACACACACACGCATCCACACACTTACACTATTGTTAGTATTGTATAGTTGTTATTGTTAAAATTTATTTGTTATGGAAGAGTTAAAATTTATTTATTTGTTATTATTCCTCATTTACATTAATGACTTGCCTGCAGCTGTTCATCATCCTATGATACTCTTTGCCGATGACAGCACTGCTATTATAAAATGTGATAATCCTGATAATTATGAAAATGACATAAATACTTCACTAAATGATATTATAACCTGGCTCAATAACAATAATTTAATTATAAATATAAATAAGACAAATATAATGCATTTTTATCAAAATATACTGCCTAACAATATGAATATAAACTATAAAGGTGATAGGATAAATGATGTGCAAGAGTGTAAATTTTTAGGAATCATTATGGACAGTAATTTGAAATGGAAAGCTCAAATAACAGAGGTTAGAAAAAAAGTCAGCAGATCAGCTTATGCATTGCGAAGCCTATCGAAAATTGTAAATCGTGGCGTTTTGTTAAGTGCATATCATGGCATCGTAGCTTCAGTCCTGAGATATGGCATTATTTTCTGGGGCAACTCAACTCATATACATATGGTTTTTAAGGCACAAAAAAGATGCATTCGGGCCATGTTAGGTTTGAAACCGAAAGAAAGTTGTGTCCCGGCATTCAAAGCTCTGAAACTACTTACTCTGCCTTCACTATACATACGTGAAGTAGCATTGTTTGTCAAATGCAATCCCGATTTGTTTGTGCTAGCATCTCGCGGGCGAACGCTGCCTGTTCGAGCTCAATACCAGCACAACTTGCGTGCCCCTACAAAGAAAACCGCTCTAGTAGCAAAAAGCTTGCTGGGCATGGCTCCGCGCATTTATAATAAGATACCGAAGGACATTATTCAACTAGATTTAAAAATATTTAAAAGTAAAATGACTGAATTATTAACTACTAAATGTTATTATTCTGTTTCACAATATTTGAACGAAGCGGTTAAATAGTTTATAAGTCTAAATTTAAGCTGAATAATTATCATATATTATATTTACTTCATTATTATTATATCTTTTGACATTTGCTAATTGTTATGGTTTGCTTTAATTATAATTTTAATCTTGTTTTTATTTAATTGGAATGATAAAATTACTTAAATTAAATAGATAAATATTTGTACACCTGCATTTGTGGGTAAGACATAGCGACCGAAATGTAAAATACCACCATCCACTATTGTACCTACCTATGTTCTAGCAAATAAAGTGACTGATTACTGATTACTGAGCGGAGTCTGCTGACACAGGTATTTTATACTTACTAGCAGATTCCAACCTTTGCACTGTAAACCTAACTTTTAACATAATAATAGTACATTACTGCAGCGGCCGCGAAATAGGGGATTGCCGGCAGAGTAGTTATAGATGGCCGAGTGTTAACGAGGCCATCTAGAGATACGAGGCCGGCAATCCCTGTTCGTGGCCAAGGCTTGTATAGAGTTTTTCACAAACATGCATCATCATCATCATCATCATCATCATCATAATCATCATCACCATCATCATCATCATCATAATCATCATCACCATCATCATCATCATCATCATCTTCACCACCACCATCATCATCATCATCATCATCATCATCATCATCATCATCATCATCATCATCATCATCATCATCATCATAAAATCATCGTCATTATCATCACATCATCATCACCATCATCATCATCATCTTACCTTACCTTAAATAAGCGTAGTGGCAGAATGTCATAATGAGCCAAAACGCAAATATTGCTTATAGTTTTTTTTAATGGCTTAATGCCTATAAACGTCATGGTGCTGTGTCACATGAAACAATAGACTATCACTTTGCTGGCCAAGGCCAGCAATGTTGTATGAAATTCCATTATTGACCTCTCGTCTAGCCGCACCTGCAACGTGGCACTTTGTGGCGTATTATAGGGAACATAACGTCAATATTTCATAGCATGTTTGAGAAAAATTATTATTCTGTTGGTACGGATTTCCGATCACGGGCCCATGGGGACCCGGTCATTTGAAAGGCATTCATGGGGCCAAAGCCAACATGAAGAGGCCTTTGGTACCATATAATATAAATGAGATGGGCGCAACTATGGAGGTCTATCCCCTAATACACCATGAGGATGTGCTAGCGGACAGTCCTCCACAGTTGCCAATCTATTGCCAGGTAGGAATCGACATGGAATTGGCTATGGGGTTGGGATGTTGTGGACAGGATTACCGGGCTATGGAGTGAGATAACGGACACCTACCATTTCAATATCTCATAAACTGAACTTTTGGTAGGCGGTGACTCGCCATTCACTAAATGGGCCCCTCAAACTATTGCCCACTCGGGGCAACGAGGCGGCAACATTGGTGTAAACGGCTAAGGATAGAGAGGTGTTCCTGGACTTTAAACTTCAAAATGCCAACTCGCCACTTACGGAAACACATCCATCCTTCGAGCATTTAGCTCTTGCGCTCCACTCTAGGCGGCCAACAAAGGCAAACTAGAGGCGGGGTGGGTGTGTAACTGTGTGTGAGTGTGTGTATAAGCGCATGTGTGTATGTGTACCCCTGGAGGTCTCGGGTTCGTGGTGTCGCTACTATTATTATTATTATATAAGTATGTTTATCCGTTGCCTTGTACCAATAACACAAGCTATGCTTAGCTTACTTTGGGACTAGGTTAATTGGTGTGAATTGTCCCGTGATATTTATTATTATCATTATTTATTATTTATTCTCTAAGTACTTAGCTCACGAAGGGCTCTTTTCCATGACTATTACCACTATTTGGATTCGCGCTATGGCTAACTGCATGTGTAGGTATTGCCAGTGCTAACTTATGGCACTGACGTAGCCGCTAACGTCGTGCCTCATAAAAAAGATCTCTCTATCTCTCTCTTCGGGATCATATTATCAAAAATGATGGAATCTGTGCAAGAACTAAAGTCACCGACATAGCTAGACCGAAGGACCGAGGATCTGGAAAAGTTCTAAGGAACGAATTGAACACGACAATGTACAATCGCCCCAAGCGCCAGATAACCACCTTAAAGGCCCAGTTTGCGTGCAGTGGCTAGACATCTGTCCATAACAATCCATAGCAATAAACATCAACGGCTGCAAGCAAATTTGTTTTGAAAATGGGTATCTGGTGTCTGGGGCGATGGTACTTACGTGTAGAAATTCGCGATTTGTTAGATCGATTTACCAGAATCGTGATTTCTTAGTAGCAAAATTGCCATTGCCATTTTTGCCCAGGTTCTTTTTTTCCCAGTATGGTTTTTTACTGAAGCTTATTTTCACAATCCCGTTTTTTAGGGTTCCGTAGTCAACTAGGAACCCTTATAGTTTCGCCATGTCTGTCTGTCTGTCTGTCCGCGGCTATGCTCAGAGACTGTTAGTACTAGAAAGCTGTAATTTGGCATCAATATATATATCAGTCACGCCGACAAAGTGATTGAATAAAAAAAAGTAAAAATTTTTTTTAGGGTACCTCCCATAGACGTAAAGTGGGGGTGATTTTTTTTTCTCGGCTAACCCTATAGTGTGGGGTATCGTTGGATAGGTTTTTTAAAATCATTGTGGAGTTGCTAACATGATTTTTCTATTCAGTGATCTGTTTGCGTAATATTCAACTTTAAAGTGAAAATTTTCATTAAAATCGGCCGTCCCCCCCCCCCCTCTAAAATCTAAACTGTTGGGTGGAAAATTTTGAAAAAATTCAGTAGGGTAGTAAATATATCAAATTTACTAGGAAAATTATAGCGGCTAAGATTGCTTGGAAATTATTTGTAGTTTAAGAGTAAATAGTAGCCTAAGGTATAAAACATACCTAAACTTGGATCATTCCGTACACATACGAAATCCTTAGAAAAATATTACTTGATTTTTTCGTAATGGCTACGGAACCCTACCTTGGGCGTGTCCGACACGCTCTTGGCCGGTTTTTTTCCCAATTTAAATTGAGACAGATACAGTGTCGACGGAGCTCGCGGAGCTCCTTCTATGTACTTTTGGCCCTTCGGGCCGATGCAAACTTGACATTACCTAAACCTGCCATGTTTCTGGTGTCGATTAAAATTGGTAAAAACGGGATTGTGAAAATAAGCTTCAGTAAAAAAACCGGTTGTTTGCCAAGTCGGTTTACGGACGATAAATAGTTTAACATGACAACGTCATAACAAAACATTCAAAAAACAAAAATTAAACTAGGCGGTCACCCATCCAAGAACTGACCGCGCCCGCCGTTGCTTAACCTCGGTGATCGGACGAGAACCGGTGTTTTGTCAAATATCTTGAAAACGGTGCATCCTACGGCAAAATCAATGAAATTTTCATTCCCCCTTTAATGCCCCCGCACCCCTCTCCCGCACTCCCCCATCAACCCCCTTAACCCCCCTCGCACCCCCCCCCCTTAACCCGTTGCGTCTTCCTTTTTCGTGTATGCAGCCGGCGTTCATCGATTTATTAGACATTGTCACGTCAAAAACCATCGTGAGATAATAAGCATCTGGGAAAAAATGCGAATGGAAATTTTGCTACGATTCTGATAAATTGATCTAACAAACCGATCCAGCGCCATCCGCATCAAACGCGATCCCGCAACCTTAAGAGTGTTTATACCTGCTACGCTGGCAACGTTGCATTTTTGTTAGTTTTTCTCGATTATTCCATAAAAATTGAATAAAAATTAAAAATGTTTTATATACAAATTGTTCTAATATATAAGTTAATGTGTCTACTGCAGCAATAATTAGTGGTAGACTTTTTTTTTCTTTAAAAACGAACAAATTATTACCTAACGGTTTTTAAAGAAAATAAAAGTCTTATCACGAATTATTATTGTAGTAGACACATTAACTTATATATTAGAACAATTTGTATACAAAACATTTTTAATTTTTATTTAATTTTTATGGAATAATCGAGAAAAACTAACAAAAATGCAACGTTGCCAGCTCAGCAGGTATAGACCCTCTTAATCAGGTCGTTGTTTCCACTCGACCCTTATTTTGCAACCTTTGAAAGTCAAACACGCCACGTCTGATTGTCTGTTAATGTAGTTAATCCTCGATTAATCCTTTATCCCCGCTTAAATCCCACTAATGATTAAGTATCAATAATGTATCGCTTCAGAACATTGGGTACAATAACTGAGTTTGCTGTACAAATTTCGTATGGCAATTAAACATGATTATGTAACTTAGATTTAACAGCTAGGGCACTTCAGGCACTTGACAACAATGTGTTGGGCATACCCATACATATGTATGTATATACATACATACATACTTATTTGCCAACTATTTGTTTAAACAAGTATATTATTTTTGGAACTGACATGTACAAATTACTTGATCAAAGTTCCTTAAAGTAAAGATAAAAAAAAGTATATTATTTTACGAGCATGCGAGACACCTGATGGGAAGCAATCACCGCCGCCCAAGGACACCTGCAACATTAAGGGTATCACAGGTGCGTTGCCGGCCCATTGAGAGATACTTAGATAGGGTTTAGGGCTAAAATAAAGTATTTTTTTACTAGAGTAGCGTCGTGTTTTTGTTGAAGTTTAGATTATGTTTAGTAACAACTTAAAATTAAATGGCTTGACCGTCAATACATCGGGAACGTACCGAGTTGTTTCAGTCTTTTCGATAGACCTTCTCCAGGGATGAGAGTAGTGTAATTCATAGCTAAAACCAATGTAAAAAGGTAGTTAATGGGCATTTTTAATTTATTTTTTGAATTGGGTACCGTAGTTTTGGGTTTTCTTATTCTTACTCGGAATGAAGAGTGCTAATTGATTTTGATGTGTGAAAAAATGTAACGTCCCTTATTTTGTCATTTTTTGTGTCAGTTTTGTGACCCTATAAACTATATGAAAAAAGGTCACAAAACTAACTCAAAAATGAGAATACTTTATTCTTTATGAAAATGAATAGTAACTAGGTATGTACTCTATATAGATTTTAAATAAGAAGACCTCGAAATTTTGTCATTTAAAAAAAATCATTGTCATTCAAAGCCGTGGTAGCCTAGCCTTTTGAACTATGGCCTCTCAAGCAGAAGATCGTGGGTTCAAATCCCGGCTCACACTAATTCTGAGTTTTTCGGAATTTATGAGCGAAATTACATTTGAAATTTACCATGAGCTTTACGGTGAAGGAAAACATCGTGAGTAAACCTGCATACACCCGCGAATAAATTCAATGGTGTGTGTGAAGTTCCCAATCCACGCTGGGCCCGAGTGGGAACTACGGCCCAAGCCCTTTCATTCTGAGAGGAGGCCTGTGTCCTGCAGTGGGACATATAGTCTGGGATGATGATGATGATGAAAAAAACGTAAATGCCCAAACAATTAATTGGCACAGGTCTCCGTAAATAATAGTAGATTGTTCAACAAGGGACTAAAACAAGCCATAATGACACAAGATATTTAGCCACCCGAGCAGGGCGAGGGTGGCTATAATTCGCGTGTCATTATGGTAGTTTAGTCTCGCGTTAAACACTCTACTTTTCACTTTGAATGCGAGGAAAAAAACGATGTTTTATACAAATCTACAATATTTACTTTTATACAACGTTCGCTCAATACGAGCAATGGACGTCTGTTCAGAATTCAAATAGCAATTTAATTTTTTCCGCGGTTTTTTTTTGTTGAGTGACGCTTTAAGTGTTTGCATATTTAGCCAACAGATTCAAACTTTAAAATTATTTCATAGCTAATTGGACTAAGTATGCATAATAAAATCAATGCATCTTTAATATAATTAAATAGATTAATATTCGTAATTATTCATCGTGTTTCGCGAAGTTATTATTTTTTCAATATTTTTTATACAGTTGTCATTTTGAGATTATTTCCACGCCCTAAAAGGCTTCCACAGACCGAAGTGCGGGGCGCTACGGAGCGCTAGAGAGCGCTACGGAGCGCGCTGCGGTCTGTGGAAATTTTTAAAATTGTCTATGCCCAGTCACTGAAAATGACAATAATCCTCCATTCACAAACACCGTGATTGGCAGTTTAGGGGTTTCCAAAGTAAATTAAAAAAAAATTACTTTAATCCCTAGAGATCAAAAAAGAGCTTTAGTCCCAATATGCAGAGACTAAAGTAACATTTTAAGAGCATGAGAAGTGAAAAATAAATTAATTACGCTTATGCTGACATCAAACAAACTAGCTAACTAAAATGTAAGTTACCTACTACTTCACGCCCTATATAGGGATGATACATGTTGATTGGAATGTAATGTGCCGTACGGATCTGTCTTCAACTATTGAATATTCAAAGATTAGATAAATTAAACATTAAATACCAAATATAACAATAAAATAAATCATTAAATAAAAAATAACAACAAATAATCAAAAATATAACAAAGTCAAAAAAAAACACTAAAACTAAGTACCACCACCCCGCGCCATGCCCGGCTCAAAAGTGCCCATAATACCGGCTGCATTGCCCCGCTGTATGGTCAGCGCAATCTGTTGCTACCGACCTATTTCTGAACTCCTGTTTACCTCATAAAACAAGCTAGTCCCACCCAAGTAACTTCTTATTTACAAAAATCTATTGCTAAACTACAAAAATTACAAACTACGTTTCTAGAGTTCATTTCTCTTGAAACTTCTCGTGCTGACGTTTCCTAACCGTCGTGACAACCACGGTGTTTCACAGTGTTATTCCATTATGTTTTATAACTGTTAAACAATTTTGTAAACTTTAGTGCTAAGTGCCACTTGCTAAATTCTCATTTTCCACGGCTTTGTACGTACCTATTTAGAGGTTACTTTGAGAATCATAGCTCAGTTCGGTATAATTTTAATATTATGTTTTATTTTAAAACATTAAATAAATAAATCAGACCCACCCAGCAGAAATAACACGTGCCGGACGTATCCGTGTAAAACCGTGACCTCAAAACGAAGTAACAATCATACGATATTATATTGGTCAGCGATTTAGTTTACGTAGGAAATTGAAGTGTTGAATACTTCTTCTGCAAATTTGCATTAAAATCCTATTGTTGATTCAGCACGTAGCGTTAGCAAGCTACACTTGACTGGTTTGGTTTTTGACCAGGTATGACCCGGAGCGGGGGTCGCCGCCCCTGACCCGCAACCGACGGCACAGAATAAGTAATAGTACTAACGTACAGAAGGATCACTCTCGAACAAAGTTCAACTTTAGGTATAAAAACTTTCCTACTCCTGCTGCGTGCACGCGAAATTAAAACTTATCGTGTGACACGAGCGTTCATATTCCGTTGGGCACCGCTGATCCGAAACCAAGGGCACAGGGTTCCCACTCGCCCATATTTGGTAGGTATATAAATCAAGAAAGATAACAGTGTGTATTAATTCAGTAAACTACCTGTAGTATGTAAGTAAGTTATTTATAATATCGTCTAGAAGTCATTGTTTGTTGCAAAAATCACAGAAAAAAAAGATGCTTAATAACGCGCGACGCGGCTAGCGTGCGAACTGAAGGCCGCGCGACAACCTACTGCCATACTCCTCCCGGGAGGAGCGCCGGCCGAACATACCTAAACTGCGGAGTGAAACCCCCCTGCCGACAGCCCAATTCCCTGACTAAAGACTTAGCCTCAGCACCCCAGGGACCAGCCGTTTCGACCGCAAAAGGCACGAAGTCATACGAAGGCTCCAAAGCCGAGTATTTGAGGTGCTTGGACCTCGCGGCATTCTCAGCCGCGGATCCAGCAGACCTCGACGTGCAACTCAAGTGAGTGTGCAAGATTAGATTATATTATAGTTACTAGCTGTTGCCCGCGACTCCGTCTGCAAAGAATTCTTTCATCGGTAACTCGCGAAAATTCTATTCTATTTTTATGTCTTCTATTCCTTCCAGTGGCGAAGGGTACTAGCACTAGCAACCCGATTCCCCTCGGGTTGACTAAATTTTCGAAGTTATCAAAAAGCTTCTCTTCCATTACTGCATTTTCAAGAAGAGGATGAATGGGTTCTTTGTTTTTTTTTTGCTCCTGCTTTATTTAACAAGTTAGGTATGAAAGTATCTTTTTGTATTTTTTTTTCTCCAACTTCATTTTTTATTACTTTTACGGTCATCCCGTGAAACCATATATTTCAAACCAAATACAAACTGAAATATAGATGGTTTTTTCTGTGCATCTATATTTCAGTTTGTATTTAGTTTGAAAGGTACCTGCTTTATTTGCAAAATTTTTACGCTCCGCCACTGATTCCTTCTTGGTCTCATACTATCTCCATACCAAACTTCATCTAAAAACTTAACATAATTTCGCACAAGGGCTAATGTTATATTGTTGCATGTTTTGATTTTTGTATTTAGAAAATTGTATGTGATTTCTGCTAAGAATCACAAGCTTTTTCTTTTATACTAGGAGAAAAGAAATGTCTCAAAACTTCCATATAATTTTCGATTCTTCCATTTAGTTTCGGTCACATAAAGTCTAAGGATAATGGTAACTCAACGGAAAGCAAATTGAGGCACTTTTTGTTCCTAGTAGGATCGAAAAAGCTCGTGATTTTAAGCAGAAATCGCATAAAATTTTCCAAATTGAAGAAAAATCAAAACGTACAAATAAAAAGTGACCTACATAAATTCCGCGAAACTCACGAGGTGCGAACTCGGAATCGAACCCACGACCCTCTGCTTCAAACCACTAGACCACGACTTTCTACGTACGAGTCTACCCTAAACTATAATATATCAATTTTAATCAAGAACGGTTCCCTTATATTTGACAGTAAATACGTATCTTAAACAAATAGAATCAGAGTTCCTCTTAATTAACTATGGGACCCTGGGGCGCTTAATTAGTGAATTTAATGAAATAAGGATCCATCTGGTGCTTTAGGAGAGGTACTTAACAGAATAAAGTGTTAAAATGAAGTGTTTAAAAATCAATCTGGATATTTCAGCAGTGGTTGGGAAGCTTCGGAACAAAATGTACAAAACGCAAAATTTACACTAAGGTAAACGTCCCTGTGCTCGACACTGACCCAATACATGGCACCTTCAATCTTATGTCATAGTAAGAGAAGTTGACAAAATCTACAACATGCAAAATGTAAAGACCTACAAATAATGTGTATTGTGAAACACGAGGATTGTGCAAAAAGCAAATTCGTAAATTGTAAAAATCGTAAAATTTATTTATTTATTAATTTTTAACTCCCGACACAAAAAGAGGGGTGTTATAAGTTTGACCATAATGTGTGTGTGTCTGTCTGTCTGTCTGTGTCATCATAGCTCTTAAACGGGTGGACCGATTTGGATGCGGTTTTTTTTAATAAAAAGCAGGTTTCTTAGCGATGGTTCTAAGATATGTTTCATCAAAATTGGTTCAGCCGTTTCAAAGTTATCAGCTCATTTGTTAGCTGTGGAAGGGATCTTAGACGCATAACGGGCATTGCCTTAATGTTCAAACATACGAGTGACATAATAGGGATGTTGACACCACCAATCAACTGACGTACTTTTTATGAGCTGTCAAAACACATTTCTCCCATAGAGTTTGAATGGCAATAGCAACATATGTCGTCACTTGTTCGCATACTCAATTAACTAACTATTTATTTGTTTAAAAGCAACAAAAAATCTAATTTTGCAGTTAATCGAAAATTAATCTTGGTTTCAGGGCTAAAATAAAGCGTTTTTTTAGTGGAGCCGTCTCTCCGAATTATTTTTTAATGGTGTCAACATCCCTATTGCGTTGGGGGTTTTTAATTTTTTTTATTTATAGTTATTAATAGTTATTCTAAAACTGGAATAGGTAGATGTTATCATCATATTTATCGTCCCCCAAGACCCTCTGCTTGAGAGGTTACAGTTCAAACCAAAACCAATACCTACCAATGCCTAAAAGGGTCGGCAACGCACCTGTGATTCCCTTCGTGTTGCGGGTGTCCATGGGCGACGGTGTTTGCTCTCCATCAGGTGACCCGTCTGCTCGTTTGCCCCTCTTATATAAAAAAAAACCACTAGGGTTACGACTAAACACAGAATAAATGTACCTACTGAAGATCAATTCATTTCAGTACTCAAAAATCAAAAAAATAATAATTATAATAATAATAATAAATATTAGGGGGACAATCTTACACAAATCGACCTAGTCCCAAACTAAGCAAAGCTTGTACTATGGGTACTAGACGACGATAAACATACTTATATAGATAAATAAATACTTAAATACATAGAAAACATCCATAACTCAGGAACAAATATTCGTGCTCATCACACAAATAAATGCTCTTACCGGGATTTGAACCCAGGACGTCTTGCTTCGTAGGCAGGGTCACTAACAACTAGGCTAAGGCGGTCGTTAAAATGAAATATGACTTTGTTAAACTTCACAGTACCTACCGTAAACTGGGGTGACTTTGAACTGCGGGGCGTATTTAAGAAGTAGTTTTCCGACCAACTTCTGCATTTTTGTTAGCATTTACTATTCCTTGTCGGTGTCTCCACCGATCTTCTTTTTGTCTATACGTCAACCATTTACCTCATATAGACAATATCAACTTTAAAGCGATTTTACCCACTGAAAAACAGCGTTGTGGCTTGCCACAACATTATGCTGAGTGGGGCCCAATTTATACTATTCGATATATTTTTTTTTATTTGTAAATTTTCTGTCAAATGTATTTTTTTTCTGTGTTTGTATCGAATATGTGTAAATAAACATATATCTCTCTCTCTCTCTCTCTCTCTCTCTCTCTCTCTCTCTCTCTCTCTCTCTCATTTTAAAACTATCAAAGTTGCCCCAATTTGATCAATGGCAAAATCTACAACACTGGCTTACGATACGAAAAAAGTGTATCTGATAGGTACGCATCTTTTCCCACAGTTCTGCAGCTAATCTCTACCTCGATCCAACGAGGTGGAAACAGTCACTGTTTTACGATTCATAAAAATATATTATTATGTATCTACATTTTCTGCGAAAATATGCCGTTAAAATTCGTTTTTATAGGCTGAAGGAGTGAATCTGAAATCTGAGGAATGAAAAAGGTATTTTATTTTTGGCGTAAGAGCCTTACCTTGGAATATTACTGGTTTAGAGGTAAAAGCAAGGGATGAGGATAATCAGGGTTAGGTATATTTATTAATTTCGTTCGTTTCACATTATTATTTACTTTCGAAGGGTTTTTTCTACTACTCTATAATAATATTTAGCGCGTGTAGTTCAGTTTAGTTTTTTCTATAAAGTACGTATATATTTTTTGATAAACTCTATTATTACCTAGATAAATATGAATTGGATCAAAGGAATCACAACACAATACAATACAAATATTCTTCATTGATCACCAAAAACAGTACAGTGACATTACAAAAATAAAAATTCAGGTAGACAATAGGCGGTCTTATTGCTAAAAAGCGATCTCTTCCAGACAACCAATTACTCACAAATTAATAAATATCAACAGACGAATGTAGGTGGCAGAAATAACAGACAAGAGAAACGCAATCATCACAACAGAATCACCTACATCTTGAAACAAAAGATGAGTAAGTAAAAACTCCTTATCATTACCATTTCAGGAGAGAGACGTCCAGTTCTGAACATAGGCCTGCCCAAGGCTCGATCGGTCCTGCGCCATCCGCATCCAACACGTTTCCGCAACCTTAATAGGTAGTCGCTCTTTCCTATTGGAGGCCTACCCACACTGAATCTTGCGGTCCGTGGACGCCATTCGAGAACATTTCAACGAGCGGTGTGCCTTGCCCAGTGGCACTTGAGCCTGGCAACTCTTCGAACTATGTCTGGCTTTAGTTTTTCTAGCATAAAACTCCGAGCACAACCCTCTCCATCGCTCTCTGAGTGACTTTGAGATTTATTATGTGGCCCATCGTTAGTGGCCACGTCTCAGTGCCATAAGTCATCACTGGAAACACCCACTGGTCAAAGACTTTTAACTTGAGACACTGCAGTATATCGGATGACAAGATAATGCGGAGCTTCCCGAACGCTGCCCAGCCGAACAAACAAATAAACTACGAAAATTAACTAAAAGAAAATCGACGCAGAATTGGTATTTGTGGCTATAATTGACTCAGCCTCTAAGCCCTGAGTGACATCTAAACGCTAGACCTAGTAAGTAAGTAGCCTGCAAATTACGTCACTTTCATACGTCATTACTCACACGCCTGTCAATAAAATAGAATTCAGCCATACCAGCACTAAAGAGACCTAAGTCAAATATACTTCGGCTCCTTTTTCAATCATAAAAAGGAATGCGATATCTTTACTAAATAGCTCTTACGACCTTTTCGATCTAGACGTGCAGTCTTTGGATTACCAAAATAGTTTTACAGTTGATAAAAATAAGGGTTAGTAGAAAGTGGTAAGAGAGGACAGTTTTTGAGCTGCAGGTGAAGCTTTGTTAAGTGCAAGTCATTAGAATTTGGAAATATTGGAACGGCTAATAAAAACCAGATGTAGGCGGGACCGCATATTTCACGTTTTGCGGCAGCAAAATATTTTAACAGTAAGTCATGCACATTCGCAGAGAAGACACGTTAAAACCAAAACATAACAAAACATACTCTACAATATCTATCTGCCAAATATAAAAAACCGGCCAAGTGCGAGTCGGACTCGCGCAACGAGGGTTCCGTACAAATTTATATGTATCTAAGAACATCCAGTCTTAGCAAACCCCTGCTCCTAAGCAAAATGTGCGCAGTGTGGGATCATTGTAGATTGGTTACTGATATAGACCGACAGACAAAAAAAAATTATGCTTTTTGCAATTTTTCCTTTATCTGTGCTATAAGACCTTGCTTCGTACCAAATTTCAAGATTCTGAGTTCACGGGAAGTACCCTGTAGGTTTTGATTCCCTTGCGAGTGTCGAAAATTTGCGTTGGTTACTAATATAGACAGACAGACAAAAAAAATTATGCATTTCGCAATTTTTCCTTTATCTGTGCTATAAGACCTTGCTTCGTACCAAATTTCAAGATTCTGAGTTCACGGGAAGTACCCTGTAGGTTTTGATTCCCTTGCGAGTTTCGAAAATATGCGGAAATTTGCGTCATAAACGGCTGTATCTTTTGATTGCGTTGGCTTAGAAGTTTGATTTTTTCTCAGCTTCAAGGGACAGTAGACCTGAGTATTGATATAAATTTCAGCTTGATACCTCCACGCGTTCCTGAGAAAAAGGGTCTTGACAGACAAACGGACGGACAACAAAGTGATCCTATAAGGGTTCCGTTTTTTCCTTTTGAGGTACGGAACCCTAAAAATGTGGATTTTAAATTGTCAATAAAATTTATGAGTAAAGTGGTTTTATAGTGTAGTACGAATACGTTTGGGTACGTATTTAATAGAAGTTCAGACGGAATTGAAGCTTTAAAAGTCATAACAATCAATTTTTTTAAACCAACTGACCTGTGATCTGTTTAATATTGATCGTTGAATATGAGACCCTGAAATGGGCTCAAAACATTACAGTAAACGCAATGTAAACCGTCTAAGCATTATAACTCCAACATAAACACAATTGCTAGAACCTAAGGCAATCACCTAGAATTAGATAACCGTTTTTACCGGACTATCCAAGCATTCAGACCAACGGCAACCTTCTAGATACCATAAAGCCATACTTACTTCCTCATAAATTGCAGGATATAACCATTCGGACTCCCATTGTCCCTTTTCATGACCCCTTCAAGCGTACTTTTGACCAGAAAATACTTGAGGAAAATTCACTTAGTGCGCCTTATGTAGCCAGTGGAAGAAAACAGACTTTACTGACCAGGCCGTAATACCTTTTCGAGTGTAAAATGAGGTCCTATAACGTTGTTAAGAGGAATTTAATAAGGTACATTGTAATAACTGTTTCGGAAATGGTAGTGTAGGTATCGATGAAGCTATAATCGTTTGTTAGAATAAGGATGAGTGGGATATATTTTTGACTTAGCTACTGGACAAAGTGTTCGTGAAGGGATAAGCTTAACTGATTTAACGTTTGTTTCGCAGTGACCACCGGTTGCGGGGTTATTATGAGGAGATTTTTGTAATATAATAGTATGTTAGAGGGAGACAACTAACAGGAAAGAAGCCTGATAGACATAGTAATCACAAAAGGAGATAATTACTAAAACACACGGGTCACTCGCCTATTAGTAGTGAAAGTACGCTTTACATCATCATCCCAGCATATAAACGTCCCCCTGCTGGGCACAGGCCTCCTCTCAAAATGAGAGGGCTTGGGCTGCAGTTCCCTCGCGGACCTAATGCGGATTGAGAGCTTCACACACACATTGAATTACTTCGCAGGTACACAATGTTTTCCTTCACTGTAAAGCTCGTAGTAAATTTCAAATGCAATTTCGCATATAAATTCCGAAAACTCAGACAGAGGAGCGAGCCCGCGGACTCGAACCTACCGCACTCTGCTTGAAAGGCCACAGGTTAAACAACAGGCTACGATGGCTTATTTTTTCCAGCAAATATTAAAACAGACTAATTTGTCAACATACACTAAACTGGTGCAAACAAAAACATGCTGTACATATTCTGATGTAAAATTTACAAACAAGTTTATTTATTTAACTTTTTTATTTTTAATCCCAGACAACGAGATTCTAAGACGACAAACAAGGCAATTCCTTTAAACTGTTGATTTACTCCCACTACACATTTGCCTTTACAAAATGAATTCACAAAACAACAGAACAGAGTGTAACCAATTAATATGTAAGCGAGTGGCGTTTGGCAATTATTGCCAGCACCCAAGCGACCAAGTGGTAGCGCTGTGCAAAGCGACAATTCAGCAAGGCTTTTGTTCCTTTACTGGACCTGATTGCTGGCTGCTTCTCATGATTGGATGTATCTCACACCGAAGACATGGTAAAAGTCAAAGCGACGGTTAAAAAGAGAAAGGATTTGTCACACTGAATGCATTCTGCGGTCGCGATCAGGTCAAATTGACCGCAGCCCGCATAGTAATGACAAATGTTTTTATAACCATATCAAAATATCAGATAAAAAATAATACATCTGCCTTGAGAAAGAACTCTCTTTTGAGGTTTAAATTAAGAAAAAATCGAACGTCGATTTTCTAGGGTGAAATATCGATTCACTGAATCAATTCAGTGCTACATACACCGTGAAATTTTAGTAGTTGTTTTCCCGAAACGAGGTGATTTAGTTTCGATTGTACAATCGATTTATAATTACTATTTTGACTAGAGTCAAAAATCCAATTGTGAAAAACGAAAGTCGAAAATGACCGCAAACCAATAGTAACGATTCGTTGGTACAAGTAGCGTACGATCGTACGATAGGTTAGGTACCAACGAAGCGTTATACGGTTTGCGGTCATTTTCGACTTTCATTTTTCACAATTGGATTTTTGACTCTAGTCAAAATAGTAATTATAAATCGATTGTACAATCGATTCTAAATCACCTCGTTTCGGGAAAACAACCACTAAAATTTCACGGTGTATATCGATCTAAAAAATCAATCGATTCTTCGATTAATCGATCTCAGATCGCCATTCCCAGACCAGTCCTAGACCATCCCGCATCTCCGGCGTGATCACGGAACCTAAACCAGGTCGTCGCTTTATCTTGTTGGAAGCCTACCTCACTGCGTTTTCCGCTTTATGGAGGTATTTCGAGGACCTTTACCTACCTTTTGTTTTCTGTGTAAAAAGTCATCTCATCATTATCATCACCATTTCAGGAGAAAGACGTCTATTGTGGAGGAAGCCCAAGGCTCGCCAAACAGATCGGTCCTGGACCATCGGCATACAACGCGTTCCTGCAACTTTAACCTGGTGTTCGCTTCATTTTGTTGGAGATTTTGTTTGGAATGTAGGTACATTGCGTCTTCTAGTCCGTGGACGCCATTCGAGATCCTTAAGCCCCATCGGCCATCCGTTCTACGAGCGATGTGCCCTGCCCACTCCAACTTGAGTCTGGCGATTCTTATAGCTCGTTTAATATTTAATAAAATAAAATTTCTTAAACGTGTGATAGACGGTATCTTCGTCAACTATAATGCCTTGCATTTGGAGCTTGGGCGAGGTAATTGATTCCCATCTGACCATTACAATAGGGGTTATTGTTTGGAAGTTGTTGGTAATACAATAATTTATACATAATGCTGTAAGAATTTAAACATTTGAACGTTCTGATTGCTCGGGACAATACAATGACTCTTTTTTGTGGTGACAAATAATACAACACAAAAATACAAGTACTTACGTAACATCTGCCTAGAGAAATATTTCCCTATTGTCTCTCTATCTTATCTATTGTTTCTGTATTGTCTATTGTATCCTAATCATAAAATCAAATTTATGTTCTAAGTAGGTCGCATAGGCTCTTCCAGACGTCTATTTTACAAGCTTTTATTTTCACCCGACTATCGAAGGAGGGTTATTTATTACATACATGACCAACAGTGGGATACAAACATACAGCTATTTCCTGAAAATTATTTAAGTTTTTTATGAAGAGATGAGATAAAAGAAATCCGTTTAAAAATATCTCCAATAATTCTAGTCAGAGCTTTAAAATATTTAATCTCTAACGGTTTTTGAATATCTCTGAATATTAAATATCGAATTGTAGGTATTACATTTTTATGTCCAAAATTGCATTTTTAGTGAAGTATTGTACCGTTTTAATTAAATAAACTGAATACGATTTTTGATTTGGTCCGATACTTCATACCTTCAGTAGGAAAACGATAGAAAAATGTATAGCGCACAATAGAAGCACAAAATGTATTCTGCTAATAATCTTTCTCTCTCTCTCTCTGTTCTAGCTGGGATTTGAACCCACAGTCCTCTGTTTTAGAGGCCATAGGTCAAACCGCTAGGTCACCACGCCCTAAAAAAGTATACAATACATAAATACATACGCTCAAAAAACATAATCCTTCGTCAGTCAGGTAAAAAGGAAAAGTTCCTCATGTTTCACCAAGTAAACTAATGCTCAGTAATGCTCAATGAATTCGAAGTATAACCTCTATTTAGAGTTGTATTAGTTGACGTGAGTATTTGATAAGGGTCTCCGTACCACAGTGAGCTGCTTGCGCCGAATTTATACATGAAATAAACTTAAGTTAACTACGGGTTCATGGAAGTTTCGAGAAACTTCGAGCGTTCAGAGCATGTTGACTATTTAGACATGCTATCGGTTTACAGGTGAATTTAGTTCCAACCAGCAACTGAGCATTTTCGCTTGCGGTTTTTAAATGCACGAAGATCAGTCTTACTTAAAAAAAAAAGCCGTCGTGGCCTAACGGTTGGACCTGAGGTCTTTCAAGCAGCGGGTCATGGGTTCAAATTCCGGTTCGCACCTCTGAGTTTTTCCTAATTTATGTGTAGGTAAAATTACATTTGAAATTTACCATGAGGTTTACGGTGAAGGAAACATCGTGAGGAAACCTGTATACAGTTGCGAAGAAATTCAATGGTGTGTGTGAAGTTCCCAATTCGCACAGGGCCCGCGTGGCAACTACGGCCCAAGCTCACTCATTCTGAGACGAGGCCTGTGCCCTTCAATATAAACGAGACAATTGTGAAGATGTTTGGATGTTTGTAAGTCAATAAGGCAATAACGGCTGAACGGTAAAACATCAAACTTGACGTGCAGATGTAGGTAGATACAAGAGATCTGGATTGGCACACAGGATATCTACATATTAACATCCCGGGATTCGGTCTCTTAGGATAATATCATAACTTTAAAATACACATAATATTTCTGAGCTTTTCATCACGAATTTAACCAATTAAAATAAAATTATATAAAAAAAAATCGATCAAACAGATAAATTACGATCAAAAACTTAAAACTGCGTTTTCTCAAAAGTATGTTTCGTGAGATACAGGAAATTGGTTTAACACGGCAGGATTGTGGTATGGAATAAAGATTTTTTCAAAATGGCTACGGAACCCTATCCTGGGTGTATTCAACACGCTCTTGTTCATTTCATACAATAAACATTTAGCGAGTATTTATCGCTACCTCGCGCGATTTTAGCTATTTTCCAGGAAAAAACTATCCTATATCCATCGCAGGGTCTCAGACTATCTCCATACCTTTCTTCTAAACCGGTTCAACAGTTTAAGCAAGAAGGTAACAAACAGACAGTCACTTTCGCATTTACAATATACCTTTTTTTTATTGTTACTCATTACATAGTTTAGCATCTCCATTTGTAACAAAATTGTAATTGTATTGACTCATTTTAATTTGTTACATAATTCTAATATTCTGGCATTATATTACTGTTTTAATTGCATGATTATTATTCTGTAGTTAAGTATTGTTATTTTTTATTGTAAATTATTATTGTAGTATTATTCTGTAATTTTATGTATTGATTCTCTTTTATTGTTAAATCTTCATTTCATTCTAGAATATCAATTTATTGTATTAATCTCTCTCACTCAAAAATGCTGCGCCCTTCAGGGTTTCATATGATTAATTTTTATTTACATGTGAATTGCATTTAATAAACAATAAAACCTAAGTAACGACGCTACGGACCAAAATGTACAAAACGCAAAATGTACACTACACGCAAAATGTAACCAATGGCAAAATCTACAATATGCAAAATGTACGCAACGCAACACGCAGAAACACGCAGGACGCACAAAAAACAAGAACTACATTCGCAAAATGTACAAATAGGAAAATTAATAGATACTTCAATAAATTTTACGGTTTGTACATTTTGCGAATGTACTTATTGCTTTTTTAAAGTTCCGCGTGTTTCACAATACCTATGCGTTGTGTACATTTTGCGTATTGTAGATTTTGCTATTGGTTAGTTACATGTTGCGTGTAGTGTACATTTTGCGTTTTGTGCATTTTGCTCCGAAGGGAGTAACGAATGGGACAGTAGGTACTGAAATCAATTCGTATGTGCTTCCTACCAATCAAAACGTCTCCTTATGTTGTTTCATTTGTAATTCCTTTCCTTTTCTTAGATTAACTATGTATTTACTCAACATGTTTTTCCCTTTTCTTTGAACACAATACACGTCTATCATTCCAGTAATAAGACAAGGAATAAGTCGACGGCAGCAAGGAGTAAACCGTTATCTACGGAATTTAAATTTTACAGTATAGCTGTATTAAGAAAAAAAACTTAATATTTTTCAAGTAATGGATCGATTTTGTTCAAATTTGGAGCAGTGCTCATAAGAAGCAATATTTTTATAGATACTTTATTGCCAATAAAATATGTTTGTATATTTACTGAAATAGTGCACATGTCTTCATCTACTTTGGGGCAAAATAATCGTAGATGAGATAACTACCACTTATCCGGTTATGCAGAAGGAAATCAAATTTCATCACACTACACAAAACTGAAAAAGCAATCATTTGAAAATAAATTTACAACCTGTTTATACATCAGTACATCGCCTCTTAAAAACCGATCTTAGAGCATTTTTTAGTGCTTTCATATGACTACCAGCACATTGAAGCACGAGACAACTGACTGATATCATTTTTCACATTTTGCCGATTGACGGTATTCCAACGAGTTAACGGACAACTTGCTAACATGTCCGCTTGTGCTTAGAGCTATTTTAAATATTACCCGTAGATGTCTTCAAGTACGTCTCAAAAATTCTCAAATATACTGTATGTCAGGCTGAAAAAAATATATATCATAAAACAAGTCATCTAAAGGGTTTTATGAAAAAAAGTGAATTTTGTAAAAATCACAGTTGTCCGTTTACTCTTTGCTGACGTCAAAGTATGTGTACAAAAGTTACATTGAATATCCTGAGCATTGGATTTAATATAACTGCTTCGACAGATATAATGTGGTGGCCACGAAATTTTACTTTCATGTTCACGGCTTTCAAGAAAAGCGTTTACTCTCTTTATAGGACGGGAACAGATCAGATTACTTTGTTCATATCTATGGGCGGTGGTGGTCATTTACCATCAGATGACCCGCTTTCTCGTTTGTTACCCTCTCATTATATAAACAATATGGCTACCATAACGAGCCGTAGTAGCATAATGGTTGTAGTGACTAACTAGCGCCATCTAGTCATCACATGAGAAACTAATTACTACATCCTGCATCACACTATCAAAGTTTCTTAACTTGGCTGCATAAATACAACTTCCAACTTCCGTCCATTGGCCTTCGGGCCCCAGGCATAACATCTGGATCTCTGGATCCCTGGATCTCTCTATTTGTGGCCTACTCCCACTTGGTTTAACCAATAAAGACCAATAGGTCTCTCAAGCAGATGGTCGTGGGTTGGGAAAATTTACCATGAGCTTTACCTGGAAACCTGTGAAGAAGTTCAATAGCGTGTCTGTTTCCGATCGGCACTAGGCAAGCATGGGAAATACAGCCAAAGTCCTCTCATGCTGAGAGGAGACCACAGTGGGACTTATATAGGTTGGGATGATGATGATGGGTGGTAGTGGCAGGTGACCCACTTAATCGTTTACAACCCCCCGCTGTTTAGCATTTTATGCGTGATAGTTGGGCTTGTGTGACATATTATGTATTAATTGTTTTATGTGAAGAAGATGTCTGACGAAGAGGGCAGAATCTGGCATGTTAACATACATAATGTGCGTGTGAACAAGCATGAAATGCCTGAATATATCTTTTTGAAATAAATATACCTTGTTGAGTTTCTTGCCGGTTTCTTCCCAACAGGGTTATTCCGAACCGGTGGTAGATTCTTCGACGTTCATATGAGAATCAATTGATGCCTAAATTGAATAAAGAATTTTGACTTTGACTTTTTTTACTTTGAATAATGAAAAAGTGGTTAAACACTTATGGCTATTAATTTTTTTACCGAAATCCGCTATTTTACAGGCCCCATTCTTCCCGGCGGCGTCGAATTGCTGGAGTGTTTACATTATCACGAGTCTCCCAGTGACGCTTATTGATAACAATCGCACGTTCCGTATGTTCGGAAGCTGATTCTGATTGTAACGGAACTGCTGTAGAACTTAATCATTAATCGGATTTTACGATGTAGGTACATTGCAGTCAGCATCAAAAGTACCTGGTCACTTTTGTACCTTGTCGCTCTACAATTAGGTGCAAAACGTCATAGTTGATCGACAACTGAGTTATTACGACAAAGTACAAAAGTGACCAGCTACTTTTGATGATGACCGCGTACATAATAAATACTTGTCTTGTATACAGTATGTCAAGAAATAAATTGGTTTTAGTAACTAAATACCTATCTACCTCTGATTTCAAAGCAGCTTTGGGACAAAATCGTAAAGGTAAGATATCATTAATAACGCAAATGCAGACAGTTGCTCATTAAGATTTCATAATGAAGACAATAATACCCAAAGACCCATAGAGAATGGATTATGAACGTCTAGCCAGCTGAAAGAGATACTGTGTAGGGATTTATAGTTGATTTCGATTAAAATCACAGACAAGTTTAAATACAACAACCGTATATACATCATCATCCCAGCAGTTGCTGGACAAAGGGCTGGACCAAAGGCGCAGGCTACACAAAAAAGACGTGGGGACGCGTTGCAGTCGTAAATATATAAAAGCGAAAGCGTGGTGGCCTAGTGGTTTGACCTATGGCCTCTCAACAGAGGGTCGTGAGTTCAAATCACGGCTCGCACCTCTGAGCTTTTCGGATTTTACGTGTGTAATTTATGTAAAAAAAAAACAAATACATTCCAGGAAATAAATTACTTATACTGTAATTAAAACTTTAAGAAACGCTAGAAGAATTGCCACCTCTCTAATAGGTACAATAAAACCATTGAAGTTTCTAGAATCGGTTCGCAGTTAAAACGCTATCAGCACCGTTGGAAACTCGCGATGAACACGCGTTCTCTAATGACTGGGACTAGACTCGTTACAGTCCCAGTTTTAATGCTAAAGTTCTTCAAATATCGCCAGAAAGCTTGGCAATGCTAATCTTTGAGACAAAAACGTAAGATCAAGGATATGGGCACTTATGCACAGGGCGATTGGTGAGGTCATTTCGGACGTTTGAAGAAATTTACCGTAAGTATACATAACGTGACCATTTTGTGTCTCTTTAAAACGGGACAACAAATTTTTGAGGAGAGTTTGGGCAGAAATAAACTTTTCTTTTACAATAAAAAAAGTCTTACCACCCAACTTTGTATTTAATTTTTTTTTCGATGCGCAAAAAATACTTACTGTAGAGTCCGTCAAGCGAGTCGTGACCATTGAAAACAGGCGGCATTTTCAAAAATCTTTTATATATCAACACTAATCAGACTTTGAAAACTATGATTTATACTTGTATTTATGTAGCTGCCTTTTTAACTACTTACTGCTACATAAATTCGAGTATCAATCATAGTTTTCAGTATTATTTGTGTTGAAATATAAAACATTTTTGAAAATGCCGCCTGTTTTCAATGGACACGACTCGCTTGACAGACTCTAGTACTTCCAAAATGTGTACAACTCTGAGTGCTTGTTGTTTTATCAGTAGTTAAAGATACTAATAGTCAAATTGCCTTTGAAATGCGTTAACTATTGTTATGTTTACCATATATTTTAACTATTGTTTAACTTTTGATCAAACAACGGGCTCTTAGTAAGATTTTTGAAATAATATTATCTTTAACAATTACTATTAACATAGTTCAAACTACAAAGACATCTACATAATTGACTTTTCTTTTCTGCCCGCAACTTAATAATCAAAGAAAATACATGTTCGTGTCGTTAAGTCTTATGAAAGTCATGAAAACGGGATATTTTTGCGTCCTCAACTTATTTTTCGGGACAACGGGACAGAGAGTACCTGAGAACGGGACGGTCCCGTTCAAAACGGGACGTATGGTCACATTAAGTATACAGGTTGTTTCAAAATTCAACGATAAATTGGTACCTACCGGTCGAGAGGCAAGTCAGTAGGTACTTAGTTTATCAGTACTGGAAAAAATGAGAAAAAAAAAACAAAGTCAGAATGGCATCAAAATAAAATATCAGTAACTCATCTTAATGCTGTGAAATCGGCCTCGGATATCATAAACTTTTACAAATATTTGAAGCTACTACAGACATTTTTAACATGAAATAGAATTTCCAATATTTCCATGTAGCAAACACACAAAATCGAACAACCGCGCAATTTGCCAAATTGGCTCATTTGATGTATTCATCGCAAAACATCGTTCTGAATAACTGAAATTCAAATACAATCTGAAACGTTAATTTCAAATGTATATTTCGCAAATAAATTACGAAAAACTCGGAGATGCGAGCCCGGCCTCAAACCCACGACCTTCTGTTTATGAGGCCATAGTTCAAACTACTAGACTACAACGATAATCTGTGTCAGAAATTAAATTACATTTCAAATTTTCCATGAGCTTTACGTTCAAGGAAGACGTGAGGAAACCTGGGACACCAGATATTTAATGGCGTACCTGAAGTTCCCGATCGGCATACGACCCACGTGACTATGGCCACGGAACTACAGCCTAAGCCCTTTCATTCCGAGAGCCTCCGGCGACTTGTAAAAACTCATAGCTGGAATCCGGGTTTGAACCAATAGGTCAAAGCACTACGCTAAAACCTTTATAAAACACTCGCAGATCGCAAAATTGCGGTTATGTAAGGAATTTAATACGGTCCCCAATATTCGAGCTTGACGTGGAGATTAAATAAACTTTTATTGGTGCAAAACCAGTCGCTTCGGGGTTGCCTGCCATATCCAACGTCCATAAAAAGGTTTATTTCTGGCATCACGAAATTGATTTCAAAGCTACCACCACAGATTTAACTAATGGAGGCGCAATGTTAAGTGCTCGAATAAGCAAGAACAAGTATCAAATGTATGAGTAGAATTAAAAATAGAAAATTAGTAATCAATTATTAACCGGCTCCGGGTCGTACAGTCAACGTCATAAATAAGTGATCACTTTTGTACCTTGTCGCTTTCAGTCGTTACATAATTTCGTATGGCTTTTCAAACATGACGTTAAAATGAGAAGGTACAAAAGTGATCACTAATTTATGACGTTGACCGTACCTGGTACAGCAGATTGCACTGGCCATACAGCGCGGCAATACTACTGGTGTTATGGGGACTTTTGAGCCAGGTGCGACGCGGAGTGACGGTTTTTAGCTTGTAAGTTTTAGATAGTATTGTTGTGTTTTTGAAGTGAAACTTCTAATGCGAGTTCCAACAAAGAACTAAATTTACTTATGCATCTATGTGTTTAAATTACTCACTAGTTTGCGCTTTTATCAAGTCCCATACATTTGCACAGACAGTATGAGTTCTGCATCGCACTATCGAAGTTTTTAACATCCGTTAGTATATATACAATGCGAGATTACTTGCTTCGGCAGTACATATACTAATGCTTTCATACCCCCTCCATGGTAGCATTAAACGTTTAACGCAACCTTGTTGGAAGTCGCACTAGAAGTTTCACTTCAAAAATAAATATTTCATTATATACAAAGAAGTGAAGGAAAGAGCGGAATGTAGAATAAGCTGGAAATTACTCCATCAACAAGAGCCTAGCTCTTAAGAGGGTATACTTATACCTGCTGAGCTGGCAACGTTGCATTTTTGTTAGTTTTTCTCGATTATTCCATAAAAATTGAATGAAAATTAAAAATGTTTTGTATACAAATTGTTCTAATATATAAGTTAATGTGTCTACTGCAATAGTAATTCGTGATAAGACTTTTATTTTCTTTAAAAACCGTTAGGTAATAATTTGTTCGTTATATATTAGAACAATTTGTGTACAAAACATTTTTAAATTTCATTCTATTTTTATGGAATAATCGAGAAAAACTAACAAAAATGAACGTTGCCAGCTCAGCAGGTATAAATCCTCTTAAATATGACGATGATAACTATAATATTATTTTGCTGTCCGAAATGTTATGTTGGTACGGATTTTCCCGTACGAACATGGTAATTGACCCGGTCATTTGAAAGACATTCATGGGGCCGAACTAACGAAGTGGTCTCTGGTACCGTATCATGACCGAGATGGGCTCAAATATGCAGGTCTATTCCCTAACACACCGTTAAAATGTGCAGGCGAACAGTCCTCCCATCTATTATAACTTTTATACTTGCTCTATTTTAGCTTATGTAAATATAAATAAAGTAAATATTAAAAAGATTAAAATAATTATTATCTTACACAAATCGACCTAGTCCCAAATTAAGCAAAGCTTGTATTATGGGTACTAGACGACGTTAAACATACTTATATAAATAAATAAATACTTAAATACATAGAAAACATCAATAACTCCGGAGCAAAATATTCGTGCTCATCACACAAATAAATGCCCTTACCAGGATTCGAATCCAGGACCTCTTGCTTCGTAGGCAGGGTCACTACCAACTAGGCTAAAGCGGTCGTTAAATATGAAACAATTTTTTTTTCCCGTCAAATCGATAAATAGTACTAAAAAAAAAAATATTTACCTATTCTATTTGATGTGGAATAACAACGTAGACCAAAAAAATTTGCTGCGCCGGGGCCAGGTCATTCCATGACACGATGCTGATAGATAACTTCACTAACGCCGCACGAAAGCTCACTAATCCAGTTTGGAATGAAACTACCGTGAGGACTCCCTCATAGTGAAATAAACGGATAACTCTCACCTTCAATCGAGTTCAACTCGATAGTTTCGGACTAACAGTTAGTTAGTTAGTTAGTTAGTTAGGAGGATAGTTTAGAATAACAGGTACAATACAAAAAGTGTTAGATTAAAACTATATGTGCAAAGTCGTGCTAAAAATTATTATGGTAAACGAACAAATAAGTTCCTAGTTCCAAAAATATATAACAGGATTGAGTGGCTAAGAGAAGGAAATCAGTGTACTGTGGGACTTAGCTAGAGTCTAGGTAGAACTAGTACGGGGATACGCGCGTGATGCTAAACTTCAATAAGAAATAACAATATATATTTTTATATGTGGATTTATTCTTTGAGATTAGTATAACTACTACAGTATTATGTCCAGCACCTTTGGCTGTTCGGAGCAATCCGCCCTGACTCGCATACCGCTGACGCTTCTAATTTATTTTTTATTATTTACAAATTTTATACATAATAACATTAAACTCACCTGCCAGTTGGACAACATTTTACCACTGGCTAGCGGTATCGAGCCGTGCCTACATATCCTCCCATCCTCTCAAGGGACGGAGCCTACTCTAAAATCCTACCTCGCGGGATATACAGCTATGAAAGTGCCACTGCTAGTGGCTAGCCACATCTTTTTCATGGAACTCTATGTTAGTATATGACTATTGTTATTAGCAATTGCCATAGAGTTCCTATAAAGATGGGGCTTCGTTAAGCAAAACCCGAAAAAAGCTTAACGCCTTTTCCAAGTTATGTCCTAGCTAAACAATAGGACATGCAATGTTGCCTGCGCAACATGACACATCATTCTTGCACTGAAACATCTGTGTCATATTTAATTTTTGGCCAGAATGCCTCTAGACATCAGAGCTTCATGGCTAGAATATCATACTGCCAACATCTGCTCTATTAGCACATGTTGCTAGCATAATTTGCCTATGCTGACAACAACTGCTTTGACAGCAATTGCTGACAACTTTACCGGTAATTTCTATTCCCAGATAGAACATCATGCCAGCAGTAACTTTCACAGCCATGGATCCAAGTGTGGACCCCTGGGCAGCCTATCGGCGATCCCAGATGGCTGTGTGGACTTCTGCTGCTTCAATCTATTTGAAAGGCACACAGAAAAACAAACATTATAATCACCAGCTGTGAACACCAATTATCTTTGGGCCTCATGAACACATGAAGATATGAAGTTCTTCACATGCTAAGAAGATCTAGAACTACCAATTCTTTATATACCAAAGTTCACATCATATCTGATTATAGCTCATACTGGGAGATGTATGTTCCAATAATCTTATACTTGGTGAATTTTTATATTTAAAAAATTCCCTAAACTAAAAATAATAGTAAAAATTTATCAGTGGGCTATGATTCCATCGATGTCATCAGACATCAGCTTTGATATGGACAGCTGGGGCTGCCATCAGTCTTCATCAACCACAGCCTGGCTGCTGTAGACTGCTTTCTCATCTCAGCATGCGAATATTCAATCTCCCAATATGAAAAATACATAAGAAAGAAAATATTAGTCACATATTATCATTATAGCGCACATAAATCTTAAATTAACACATAAGTCATATAATAACATTATAACACTAATTCCCATAACTAGCGCCTAAAACTTAGAGCAAAGCAAATTAAATTGAATTATGCTACCTAATCTAACTTTTCTAACCCCTATATCACGAGAAATCCTATGGTCATTCATAAAAACACATAAATCAATTACTATTAATCATCCCTATTATTTACCTGTCTTATCACAATGTACGAAACCCATTATCTATTAAATCATTTTTCGTTAATCGCTGTAAAAATTATTCAAAATTTTTTATTTACATGACTACTACTACCATTTGACGCAAGTGTCAATTTCTTTTTATTCTTAAATTCAGGGACATGACGTCTGTAATGAACTTTTTTAATAGCGTCTGTCACACTATCGAGTTCACTCGACTCCTTACATTCACTTCTAAACCGATTTAGGGTTCCCCTCTGTGGAAAAATATAGTTATTAGTTTTTATAAAATTATAAGCCGGGTTTACATTACCATTCACCGTATCGGTGCCGAATTTCTTCACGATTCTACGCCTTCTCGCAAACCGTCCATCATTCGTACTACATCTTTCTGAAGGGGCCTTTCGCTCCTTCATCATCAGACCAGCTTTCCTCTGAAACCCTTTCGACTTTGAACACCGTTCACCCTTCACCTTTCCATCCTCAATCGGCATTTTCTTGACCGACACAACCTTCTTGGCCATACGATTTGAGTCTGAAACAGAAAAATTATTAGCACAGAACCCTGTTGCCGTTTTAACCGAACGCACTTGACATTCCGTGGTCAAGAAACCTATTTTCTCACACTCAACCTCTTTCGACCTATTTTCATTCGTTCGCACTTCTTTCTTTAAATTAGACATCGTGTCACTTATTTCTTTAATGAAGTTGACACGGAATTTTCCCTTCAACGTCAAATTGCCCTTATAAAAATCAATAATTGCGTTATGCGCACTTAGGAAATCCTGTCCTATGATTACGCTATCCAAATCTTCCTCTACTAACAACAAATTTATGGGACAACAACCCCTGTCCACAAGTAAATATGTGTTAGCCGTTCCTACAGTATGAATAATGGAGCCCCCTGCCGCACGCAAAGGTGTGCCAAGTGCACGCTTATACTTCAAGCAATATTTTTCTGCAAGCGCAGCAGATATCAGTGAAACATTGGCTCCAGTATCCACCAAAGCCTTACATAGCTTGCCATTAAGTTCCGTCGGCACGAACGTGTCCATGCTCGTATAAATATTACCAATATCTGGAAACTTCTGTGAAAAAATCGTGTTGATCTGCGGAACATTATGCTGTGCTTCAAGATTCGGCTCCTGAACAACCGCATTTATATTTGACGCGCCACGGCTCTCTTGACGCCTCTGGACATTTGATGTTGAAGCGCTAGCCTGCGTTCCTGTGTACCACTGGCGTGGACGTAAATTATAGCCGCCGTACGGCCTTGGCGCGCCTTGCTGCGCCTCTCGCGTCCCGACGCAAGTGACTGGAGTCTCTGGAGTACCATACCGTGACTGCGGCGTACTCGGTGTGAACCCCGTGTTTGTTTCTTGTGATCTAGGAATAAAATCTTCATCATTAAAAATCGGCAAGTTTATTTTTTGTGTTTTCATATTTGCTTCCGCATTAAATACATCACACAATTGCAGTATTGTTTTTCTTAATTCATCCTTTGATGCGAACAATCTAGCTGCTAAATGGGCTTGCCATTGCGAATTAATTGATTTGAGGAAGTGCTTAATAAATCTACCGTCCTCAGTAATGCCTGCTTTCAACGCCAATCTCTCGAGATCATAATAAAATGACAGCAACGGCTCTTTCGGGTCTTGCTTTCTATAATAAAAAGACTGAGCATAGTCTTCTTGCGATGGAAATTGTTCAGCCAATTTCTGTGTTACTAAATCATACGACTCCAACGTCGTAAAATTGGCCTTGTACCATGCCAACGCGGGTCCCTCTAAATAAAGCGCGATGGCCACTCGCTTCTGTTCTGCATTCCAATTCTTGATGATCGCAATCGTTTCAAATTGGTGAATAAAATCTTCTACATCTGAGTATCCTGCGAACTTTTCCGCCATCTTCTTTCCAAATAACCTTTATCGGTGCACAATTTCTAAATAACACAAAATATTGCAAGCTGACTCACGGTTTTGCTTCTTAAATTGATACTTTTACCCAATCTTCTCATATACTTCACGCGCTCCGTTTATGCGTCAAAGCGCGGCTTACAACGGGGAATTGGTCATCCTTCATTTACCGCTCACGGTTTTTCTTCGCCGCCCTCTGGATGGCTAGCTAAAACATAAAAGACATCGACCGCGCCTAACCTCCACCAACTTGTGGGACTTAGCTAGAGTCTAGGTAGAACTAGTACGGGGATACGCGCGTGATGCTAAACTTCAATAAGAAATAACAATATATATTTTTATATGTGGATTTATTCTTTGAGATTAGTATAACTACTACAGTATTATGTCCAGCACCTTTGGCTGTTCGGAGCAATCCGCCCTGACTCGCATACCGCTGACGCTTCTAATTTATTTTTTATTATTTACAAATTTTATACATAATAACATTAAACTCACCTGCCAGTTGGACAACATTTTACCACTGGCTAGCGGTATCGAGCCGTGCCTACAGTACCATAAGGAAAGTTAAAAATACTCTCAAAAGAATTCTTTTGCAAAAACTGCCTTAGGGTACATTTTTGCAAAAGTATCCACATCTCTGTAGTATGTGTTTGTAATTTTTTGTTTTATTTTTGTATTTAGATGCATGTTTAAATTAAATAGGTACTTACATATAACTAAATTGTAATGAGCGTGTTCTCGCCAACAAACTGTCATATCGGTTTGGCGAGTGGATTTAGATAGTAAGCCAGTGTATATGATACCTATGAGAAATAAATAAAAAAATAAAAAAAAATCTAATTTGTAGCTCTTCCTCTAGCAGCTCACGCCACGGCGGCTACTGTAAAACGCGCACGAAATAAGTACTTGATCCGGGACTTCTTATTAAAATATACTTACATTATTTAATCCAATAGAGTAACTACTAGGTGCTAACTAAAGGAAAACAGTAATGTCTTAATTCTACTTAATGAACTAAAACAATTACTTTGCTCACCCGCGACCTTACAATAGTTACGTTTATGCAAGAAATGTGCGTTCATGCAGTTCCTCCACCTCCAAACTGTACGAACACACACAAATCACATAAACCCAACCATCACCACCACCAAGCTACACTGACGCGTTTCGAACTCAACCAGAGCTCATCTTCAGAGTTACCACAACCGTATGCTATGCTACCAAACGTTAAACTAACAAACCAAAACAAATGTTTTAACTTGTCACTGTAACTTCTCAAGTACCCACTTTATTTTTCTTATTCTCAAACTACCCCACAAAAATTAACTTTTATTGACATATTTAAAACTACCTTGAATTTTTTTTTTTGTTTATTTATTTATAAGGCATATTTAATTAATACTAACTGTTCAAATTCGACCCAAGCCGCAGTAAAGGAGAAGATACTAAATTTACCTGTTCATTAATAATAGACCCCATAGTGTTGTACCTAATTATTTCCATGCATTCATAAATTAATGCATAAATTATTTAATTCTACTTATCAGTTATCTTATATACTGTCATTTGTCAGCATGCTGAGTGTTGACATGGTTTCGGCGTCCTGACAAATCGGATAGGGGCAGTTTCTTGACCCTTAGCTCATGCGCCACCGCTCTGCACGCGACACCCTACTAATCTAGTTTCGGTTTCTGCCGTATAACTGAAATACCGAAGCTCCAATGTTACGCCGAAACTCGCCGAAACCAAATGTTAGGTCCGACACTAATTGTCCCTGATTACACGAAACCGGCAACCGCAAAACGATGCATTTACCCTACTCCCCCCCATCGATTTAGGTCAACCGCTAATGAGATTCCAGACTTCTGATCTAGTCTTTATTACTTACAGGCTGCTGAAGTGAACTCACCCTTATTTATATTAAGTGTAAAGCTCTGGTGTCTTCGCCGGGGTCTGAATGGAGTTTAGTGCTGGATTGTAGACTCCATTCCGTTGTAGTAGAGTTTATAAGTTTGTAGGGTTACCATTTTTAAATTAAAAAAACGGGACAATTTTTTTTAAAAAGATATAAAGTAGGTTAGATGAATACACCATCCAGCTAGAAGACGTCTACGGTTCGCAGTTTTGTGTTCAAAATTTTGTGTGGGCAAGATATAATTTGCGAGGCCCTTTGATGGCACACAATACATAAATATCGGATTGTTATTGAGCAGAAAGGGCTCCTTTGAACGCGAGGCTAATCCATAGCCCTTCATCACGGAGCACACGCCACAGCGGCTGCTGCCAAACGCGCACCGAGCCAAACTCGATCATAGACTTTAGTTATCCGTATTTTATCTAAAAAAATATTTTTTCAATTCTTAATTAATCATTGTCTCTTCGATCAACAATACAATTATATAGTCAGGAATTTTTTAGCCAACCCACTGAAGATTGCAATGTATTAAATTTGGAATTATGCGATCGATTACACAAACGCGATTCTTCCTATTCGTGATTCCCATACAATATGGATCCCACACAACTGCAGATTAACACATTCGTAATTCTACACAGCCATTACTTAAACGCAATCGGGATTCTTCCTATTCGTGATTCTACACAATATGGATCCAACACAACTACAGTTTACTACAATCATGCTTGCACACAGGCGTTATTTTAATCGTAGGTAATCAATAAACTTTTACCATAACTGTCTACAAGTCTATAATTCGTATGAAAATAAATAAAACAATTTTTTCTTATTATTTGTTAGCCAATTGATGAATAAAACGTTATTATTACGTTAAAATATCGCCTGTCTGGAAACATAATTGTAGTAAACTGTAGTTGTGTTGAATCCATATTGTGTTGAATCACGAATAGGAAGAATCCCGATTGCGTTTAAATGGCTGTGTAGAATCACGAATGTGGTAAACTGCAGTTGTGTGGAATCTATATTGTATAGGAATCACGAATAGAAAGAATCGCGTTTGTGTAATCGAACGCATAATTCTAAATTTGATATTATATTATTTTCACCTTTTAATCAGACAGGTGATGGTCGCCTCCAGTACGAATCTTAGACTAGAAGGCTAACTTGATATCTGCAAGAATCGGTTGCTCGCAAGTTTCACGATATCGTAGATCCACCGAGTGGGAGGCTTGCCAACACTGCGTCTTCCAGTTCCAGTTCGCCACTCGAGAAACTCTCTCCTCCAACGGTTATCTGATCACCCAGTCAGTACCTAACTATATTGGAGTCCAGAATCAGGCGAACCAACTTGACAGTTCCACACACAAATGTTGCCACAGTTTTACCAGTATTGTAATATCAAGTAGTTTAGTTTAGAATCGTTAGGTACCTTTGAAATATAAAATAAAGGCAATAATAATTCTATTGATACGAAATGATAGTAAAAAAGTCTTTTATTTATTTATTTATTTATTTATGGAGAACCAACAGCTTATATATACATCTTAAACATTACAGTAAATACAGCAAGCCAATTACAGGTCCTCGCCGACAATTACAGTGTAACAATAAGGCGGTATGCCCACATAAAGTCCCTTCGGATACATAAAAAAGAAAAAAGAGAAAATAACTAAATACTTAGTGACAAATAATTCAGCACTATTTTAGCGGAGGAGAAAAAATAATCAAATTCAGATCATGCTGAAGCATGTCACAGATTGGGGTAGACTAAACTTAGTTCAGTTTAATCCCCAAAAGACTCAATAAGCGCGTTCTCCACTAAAAAGGATCCCTTTGTTGTTTCGCCTTGTTTTGATGCCAAATCGTCTATTGGGATCCTGGGTGTCGACATTTCGAGTGATGTTCAGTTTCGTGGTCATTTGGAAGGCAAAGCTAAGTTAGCTTCTAAAAAATTGGGGGTGCTTAATAGAGCGGGACGGTACTTCTCGCCAGCCCATCGCTTACAACTTTATAAGGCGCAGGTTAGGCCGCACATGGAGTACTGCTCTCATCTCTGGGCTGGGGCACCCAAGTACCAAATTCTTCCATTTGACCGCATCCAACGTAGAGCTGCGATTGGCATTCTAGTACCGTGCGTTTTAAGCGAAACTTCTTTCCTCGCACGACAAAGATCTGGAATCAGCTTTCTGCGGCAGCATTCCCGGAGCGTTACAACTTAGGGATCTTTAAAAAACGAGCCTACCAATTCCTAAAAGGGTCGGCAACGCACCTGTGATGCCCCCCGTGTTACGGGTGTCCATGGGCGACGGTGATCGCTTTCCATCAGGTGACCCGTCTGCTCGTTTTCCACCTCTTATATAAAAAAAAAAAAATCAAGTCCTTAACCTGACAAACCCAACCTACAGTAAGGTACAACGCTCAATGCACGCTCGCAAAACATCGATTCACCAAAGTACGTCTCAAGGTGTCAGTGTTAACATTAAACACGTCAATATCAAGCTCCCTCGTTAGTTTATTCAACTGTCTACTTGCACGTATGCAAAAACTGTTCCGCCTATAGTTAGAATGACCAAAAGGCACAGAAATAGGGGGCGCGTATCTCTTCGGTCTGGATGGAGTGTTGAATGATATATTGGCGAGCAGTTCAGGGCAGTTAATGCTGCCATTAGTAATTTTTAACAAATATATAGTATCTGCAATTTCACGACGTTCAGATAGTGGGACAAGATGGTGCTTGACGATGATGGTGTTTTTATTTAAAAGATTTGGGAAAAGATGTGAGTATCGAATAATAATGTTGAATATCGGTAAGGACGCTGTCAAATCAGATTGGTGTTACGTATAGTAGCGGAATGAATAGGTTCATCGTTTTTAGGCCTATATAAGAGGCGAATGCTGATTGTATTTAGTGTAGAAGTGTAATTGAGTACAGTTTAGTATTTAGTTTAGTGTCGTAGTACACCGTCAGAAAAAAAGTCAGGCCGAAAAACTATTGCGCAAGATGACTGTTATCCTGCCGCCTTTTTTGTTAGCATGCCAAAGGTGCTCCTTTTGAGCCGACGCTTAGGGAGATTTATGCAAACTATCAGATTTTTTATGCTACCATCGCTTAAGAAAGACTAAGTTAATCTTGATTGAGAAGAAACAGCAAAAAACTCAGTCAGGTTGAGGAGACATGGTCATCCTACTTGTTGAGAGTGCATTGTTAGGTGAATGATCCGCAGTTCTAAAGCATATTGTCTGGGAAATGCATGTGATGGTATGCGGTTAGGGTTATTGTCCACAAGCAATATGTCTCGTGAACTGCAGTGGGCTAGGTACGTACTGTGGATAACATTTAATATTTTCAACGCTCTGTCAAATACAACAGCTCTCACTCATACGCCATGACATCGAAATGTCAAACGCGAAGTCGAACCCTACAGAAATGCATGTAGGTAGATATCGCTCTGCACGCCGTGACTGATATATCAGTCGTTGGCGTAGAACCTGGGGTGCGGATATATGTGTCGTTGGCGTCCAAAAGGTTAATGAGCTTTACGGTCCGGACAGCGGCGCGGCGAGCATTTTATCAGTTCATTGCGTGTGCCGAAAGCTTGCCGAAAACGCTTACTGCGCCGCCAGCGCTAAAAGTCTTGACCGGGCCGTTAAAGTTGCATTGGGTGGACCATATCGCCCGAAGGCCATAACTGTTGGGGGAAAGGTTCTCGAGTGGCAACTACGACGTGTACGTGTACGTTTGGCAAATTACGTTTCCCAAACTGATTCATTTGGCAAATGTTTCATTTCCCAAATGTTTATTTTTTCTGAAACTGTAAACTATTCAGGATATATTTCAGGACTATTTTGTAGGTTAGGTTAGGTTAGGTTAGGGTTGTTTTATAACAATCCTGAAAAGTTTACAGTTTCAGAAAAAATAAACATTTGGGAAATGAAACATTTGCCAAGTGAATCAGTTTGGGAAACGTAATTTGCGAAACATTAGTAAACCCTGTGGAGGGCTTCAAGGGTATAATTTAGACTGAGAAGTCATTCTGTAATAATATTAATCTCTCGGGTAGCGCCATTTTTTGGCGAAAAGCTGAACTATTGCATAGTTACTAATTTGTTATAAATTATTAACCTTTTACCCTTTGTTAAAATGACGATATGAGCCAGTTATTGCAGACAAAGCGAATATTATTACTATGATTGTATTCCATGTGTAATTTTCAGTAGATTGCACGCTACAGGCTTAACTACATACGGCTAAGAAGATTGACAGACATAAAAAATATAATATTATGTAGTAGCCGATCGACTTAACCATAAAACTGTACTATGAAACTGTAAGTGTGTGCGACACATTCATATTCGCATGCATGCTATCATCATCATCATCATCATCATTTCTGCCGAAAATCGTCCACTGCCGAACATAGGCCTACCCCAAGGCCCGCCAAACAGATCGGTGCTGCGCCATCCGCATCCAACGCGTTTTCGCAACCTTAACCAGGTCGTCGCTCCATCTTGTTGGAGGCCTACCTACACGGCGTCTTCCGGTCCGGATGTATGTGTATAAAAATCGAGCAAAAACCAGCACACACTTGTGGAGAGATTGAATGGTGTATGTGAAGTTCCCGATCCGCACTGGGCCCGTGTGGGAACTACAGTCCAAGTCCTCTTATTTTTAGACGAGGCTTGTACCTAGCAGTGGGTCGTATATAGGCCGAGATGGGCGATGTTTGTGCATAAACATTCACATTTTTTAACAGACTTAAAAAAATATATAAATAAATACCACGGGACTATACACACCAATTGACCTAGTCCCAAAGTGGGCAAAAAGGTCGTGTTATGGGTAGTGAGCAACGGATAAACATACCTACTTATAATAGATAAATACATAGGTTAGGGGTAGATACTTACTTAAATTAAACATAACCCTCCTTCGACAGTCGGGTGATAATATTAAACAGCCAAGACTCAAGAACAAACATTCGTATTTTTATACAAATATCTGCCTCGACCCGGGAATCGAACCCGGAAGCTCAAGCTACAAAGCTTCAGCTTAGGTTTTTCAGGAATTAAGTATCAATTGGGATGTCCCAATTTTTGACAACGTATAATAAATCGAAAACCGTTTGGAGAAATAGGCTTTGTGAAGCGTTCTCAGAAATCAGATTCCAAAAATATGATAAAATGAATTAAATAAAGAAAATTTAAGTGATGACCTTCATTTGACCCCTGCAGTGAATCGTCACAAAGGAAGATATGAAGCAGGTCTACACTCTAAAGCAAATTGACAGTTTGAAATGTTGCTGTCCTGCTTATAACAGCAAAGAGTGACAAAGACAGAACTTTAATCACATGATGCGCACCTGGCTTTAAACAGTTGTCATTTATCGTAAAGTCCGAAATGTATACGAGTATTTCCAATGTATTTTTACAAATTTAATTATTAAATTACTACGTTATAAGTAAATATAAAAAATTTAAATATCAGATTTTAATAAAAAATATCTATTTACTATCACACCATTTAACAAACAGGAATAATTGAAGCTAAAAGAAGAGAAATAAATAAAACTATATTTTGTCATGGTTCATTTAGGACCCTAAGCCGTACTTGTACTTATTATTGACAGTGACAAGACAAATCAGAGGCCCTACCACGAAGTGCATAATTCGAACTTCGTTTTGTGCAGTCCCGCTCACGCTAATATGATTTAACACGAGAGTGAGAGGGATAATACGATACGAACTTCGATTTTCGAATTTCGTAGTAGCGCATCAGCAGTGCCACAGATTATGTTATGTACGACTTGAATTTTTCTAGGTAATGGAACGTGGCTCTCTCACTGTGACGTCATCAAACGTATTTCTTAAAAAAATTATAAAAAATTAAATACTCAACCAAATTCAAAATCGATGAAAATGGTATCTTAAAATATCCTATTGTTTCCAAAAAAAATATAAAAACTATAGGTTATTTTTTTTGGTGCATCCCAATTCGGTTTTAAGTTTATTTTTTCTAAAAATAAAGTTTGTGTTCCATAACGCCAGTAAGTAGTATTATGAAATCCAAATTTCACGAGAATTTGCAAGAGAAAACGCAAACCCGAAACCTGGTACACTGCATCTTCCACAGAATTGTAATTAATATCTTAACACAAAACTAATTTTCTACCATATTCGGTACGGGCTACGGGAGAGGCAAGAAATTGTTTGCTAGATCAAACAATTTAGGTAAAGGCTTAGGTGCTATTAAAATAACCAGAGATCGGACGAATTTTCGTCATTGCTCGCAATAATGTGGGCATAACTCCAAATTAATTAATTAATTAATTATTTCTTTGAATTCTAGGAGATAATAATTTACACATGCGTACTATGGCAATAGCAGTTGTTGTCGTTTTCGTTTTTTTTTATAAAATAATAAAGAAGTTTTCTAGTAACATGTACGATCTATAAATATAAAACATCCGTGGATTAAATTTTTCTTAGAAAGGTTTGACATTGTTATTCACCAAATTACCTATATCGGGACCTTTAATAAATTAAATAATTCTATGCGTTATATTAAGTAGTAATCAAAATTAAGCCTCAAGTAGGAAATCAATTAAATGATTAATAAAATTATTTAATTAACGTTGGAGTCATGTCCACATTATTGCGAGCAATGACGCTAATTTTGTCCGATCTCTGTAAATAACAGACAACGACTCGAAGAATATGTAAATTAATATTTTCTGGGACTGTCATGAACTGCTTGTTGCTAAAATTACCACGATGTTTCAAACACATTGCAGCGGCCGTGGTCATGAGTCGTCTGAAGCTGGCCCTATACTACGAAGCGCGAAATTCGAACTTCGTTTCATGCCGTTCCGCTCACGCTAATGGTATTTATTATGAGAGTGAGAGGGACCGCACGATCCGAACTTCGAACTTCGAATTTCGTAGTAACCCCCCCAGTGTTGTTGCGATAGTGATAGTCTAGCGATAGTAACGTGATACTATCATCGTGACCTTGAAAATCACTCATACTATCAATAGTCCTATCGAAAGTACCGACCCTTGACAAAAAAAAGTAATACTATTGCTAAAGATCAATAGTATCTTTAGTATCGATAGTTTTTCTCTATCGATAGTCGAACATTTCACGATACTTTTGCTTGCTATTGCTACTGTTGCTCAGTAGTAACGAGCTACCAAGCAACATAAGGGTACACCATCATTCATCATTTCAGCCGTAAGACGTCCACTGCTAACATAGGCCTCCCTCAGAGATACACAATCGTTACGTGCTAACCTGCCTTCCATTCAATGTAGGGTTTGGACCATAACCCACCATGCTGGTCCAGTGCGGGTTGGTGGATGGAGCACCAGATCCACGTCCGATGGATGTTGTTTGGAACCCCTTACTCCCCTAAGGGTACAACAACAAATTAATTCGGAAACAATATATGAACACATTTATTGTAAGCAAGACAGTGAGTTGAGTCTTTGTGGCGTGATTGGAAATTTAAAAGCGACTTCATTTTAACATTGATAAATCTAAAATGTCGTTTTATTTCCAGTCGATAGTATCGAAAATACGTCGATAATTCTAAAGCAAAACTATCGAAACTAGTTGTTGCCCGCGACTTCGTCCGCGAATATTAGGGGTATAAAAACTAGCCTACGACCGATTCTCAAACCTACCGAATATAGAAAAAAGGTTTCATAAAAATCGGTCCATCCGTCTCGGAGGAGTTCGATAACAAACACCGTGACACGAGATTTTTATATATTAGATTAGAAGAAGAAGATTATATCTGACATAAGTAGAGGGTGATAATATCTTTAAAACACGAGCAGCTTCAGAACTGCATTGTTCCTGCGATATTATAATTCCCCGGATGCCACTGGTTCTCGACCCTTATTTGCATGGAATTAAACCAGGCTCATGCACGTCCCTTGTGGTAGGTAGCTGCGTGAAAAATGTCTAATGGGGTTTTAATTGGCTATTATTTAACGGATACGCAAACGGATAATGGATACAATACGGAACCGGTGACGGATACGGATTGGAACTTAAAAAGTACTCTTATTTTAATGTGATATTGTAACTGAAATTTTTACATCTTTCTTTTTTATAAATAGCATAAAACAAAAATATTTAATGACTATCAAAATTATGACCACATTTTAATTTTAAACGACCACCAAATTTTAATAATGACTATTTATCCTCGTAAGGCCCAAACTATTTTTAGGGCGTTTGTAATAATGACCCAGTGTCCTATTTTTATAGCCGAGGACTTAATTATTACAAAATCATTAATATACTTACTTTAATATATTTTAGACAAGATTGTTAGGTATTTCAAATTGGTACGTGTCCGTATTTTGGGACATTGGGACGCTATTTGATGATTTTTAACATTTAAGTACTTGAACTGAAAGGTCTTAGTATATAATATCAAAATTATTTTTTGTTAACTTAACTTACTAGTGCTGCCACCTATGATCAATAAGTGTAACGAGACGTTTTGAAATAAATTTAGTCTGTTTGCAAACTGTTAACGTGTTTCAATAGGTTATGGGCCCAGAACGCTTCCACTGCGCAATTTTATAGTCCTAAATATAGGACGTTAGGTCTTACGAGGTTATAGCTAAAATTGTATTGAGACTGAGTCGATGAAACTAGTATTTCCAATCGAAGTCGGATATAGATTTTCTATAATAATAATTATGTACATAATCGATACTATCGATTATTGTAGACTATCGATAGTAGATAACTAACTCTCACTTTAAATAACTAACCCGAACTAGACTAGGTAGCGCTAGGCTTGCTACAGCATTAATTGTTTACATTGTGATGTTCATTTGAGTTTAGCTTTGTTAGTTGGTACAATTAACAGTTAGTTGGTAATGTTAAAATGGTTCCAATGGAAGATCAGCGTCGGCTGTAAGGTTGACATCATGCTGGCTTGGGACCATTTCGTGACAATATTTTGTCTCAGTTTCCGTTTTCTTTATTTTTATAAAAATGTCACAAATAAATGTTTTCTTTCTTTCTAAACTGTGACGATTAGTCGCAAAGTTACCCTTTTTCGTTGTTTGAGTAAACAAAGAAAACGCGGTGTTCTACGCTTATTACGATCCTCAAGTCGACACCATGACATGCTGCCTCGACGCAAAGTTATCTCAATCTTATTAACCATTGCAACTGACTGCCACCTACCTCACTGTCTCCGCGTGGCAGGTGGCCTGCGATTCGACTCTGCCTTTGTAATGGAAGCCTTTCTTAAACCTCTCTGCATGGTTTCACTGCTTTATGAGAGCCAGATTACAGAGGATGCTGTTAATGTGAAATGTTGACTTGTATTTTGTTTTTTAACCTTTAATAAGGCCCCATTTATTGGAGCACTCTACCACAGTTAAAAGCAGCTATCGAATGCATACCTGATAAAGTATATTTTTAAAGCTAGTCGTATATTCAATAATTACAATGGATATTGTGACGTATTCTAAAAATAATAAGGTTGAATTTCCAAAGCATTGCATGTGGTCGGTAAATCGCCTCTACCTATTTAAGGGTTAATTTATTGCGAGTGATCGCTTCAAACAAAAGAGATCGATCAAGAGAGATCGTTTTGAAGTTTTTATTAATTTTGAGATATCTTGTATACATGCTTTTGAGGTCTTGGTAACGGATTTACTATAATGTAACAGGAACAAAACTAGAGGTAGGTAGAGGATAACCTGAGGCCGTATTGTCTGATGCGCGGGCTTGCCTTCGCTTTCACCATCTCTTTCTCTTCTCTTACCATCTTACAACAACTGACAGACAGAAATAGTGAAGAAATAGCGAAAGCAAGCGTACGGTCCTGAACTTGGTCACTTTTTGATTATGAGTAAACGTGTCCAAGCAGTTCAAATTTTAGTTTGTGATTTTTTTAATGATTATGCTCTAACAATAATATGATACGTTTTCACAGGAATAATAATTGAAGTTAAGTATGAAGTATCTTTTTCTATTTTTTTTTTTTCAACTTCATTTGTTATTACTTTTACGGTCATCCCGTGAAACCATACATTTCAAACTAAATACAAACTGAGATATAGATGCACAGAAAAAACCCCAGAAAAAAGACCAATGCTGGTAATCGAACCCAGGTCCTCAGCGTTCCGTGCTGCGTGCTTACCCCTACACCATCACTGGTCTAGAAGTTAGCGACGAATTTTTCCCATACATCGTACACTTCAGTCTGTTATAATCACATTACGCAGTGATAAAGCGCGCATCTATGTTATGCCCTCTACCGAGAGACTTTAACACTCCTTCGGAGCTAACCGCTCACCTGGACCAAGAGATGGCGCTACTAAGCCAACTTTTACAAGTTAAGTATCATCATCAGCCTATAACAGTCCACTGCTGGACATAGGCCTCCCCCAATGAGCGCCATTGCGCCCTGTCCTCGGCTAGACGCATCCAGCTTCTACCAGCAGCCTTTCGCAGATCGTCACTCCACCTGGCCGGAGGGCGTCCTACACTACGTTTGCCAAGACGCGGTCTCCACTCAAGAACTCGTTTACTCCAACGGTTGTCGGTTCTTCGACAAATATGACCAGCCCACTGCCACTTCAACTTGCTAATTCTCTGAGCTATGTCGACGACCTTAGTTCTGTGTCGGATATCCTCGTTGCGGATTCTATCTTTCAGAGAAACTCCGAGCATAGCTCGTTCCATAGCTCGCTGAGCGACCTTGAACTGGTGGATTAGCCGTACTGTGAGTGTCCACGTTTCAGCTCCGTATGTCATGACGGGTAGGACGCACTGGTTGAAAACTTTCGTTTTTAGACATTGCGGTATGGATGACGAGAAAACTTGACGCAATTTTCCGAATGCTGCCCAGCCCAGCTGAATCCTCCGCTTGGCTTCCTTCTCAAAATTGTTTCTACCTAGCTGCAAAATTTGCCCGAGGTATGTGTACTCCGAAACAACTTCAAGAAGGTTTCCATTGACGATGACGGGCCGCGGATCAATGCGGTCGTTAACCATAATTTTGGTCTTATCCACATTCATACCGAGGCCTATCCGACGTGAGGCTGATGCTGTCCAACATTTGTTTCAGCTCCTCCAACGACTCCGCCATTAAGACTATATCATCTGCGAATCGTAAGTGTGAGATGTACTCGCCGTTTATGTTTATGCCCATACCTTCCCAGTTCAGCGTCTTAAACATATCCTCCAACGCGCAAGTTAAGTATGAAGTATCTTTTTCTATTTTTTTTTTTTTTTCACTGCGTAATGTGATTATAACAGACTGAAGTGTACGATGTATGGGAAAAATTCGTCGCTAACTTCTAGACCAGTGATGGTGTAGGGGTAAGCACGCAGCACGGAACGCTGAGGACCTGGGTTCGACTCCCAGCATTGTTTTTTTTTTCTGGGGTTTTTTCTGTGCATCTATATTTCAGTTTGTATTTAGTTTGAAATAAATAATTGAAGTACCTACCGTTCCGGATACGGTTGAATCATTATCGTAACTCGCTAGTGATATAAATTCGATGGCTGACAAAAGGGAATCTAAAAATAAAACCGAATAAGTATGCACGACAGGGAATGGTCTTAAAGTTAACTCTTGAGTTAAGGTCTGTCCAGACTTTAGCAGTAAAAACAAAGCGAGGTAGAGTCAGACCCGCATATAAAGGGATCCGTACGACCGTCCTGAGAAAAACACGTTTTTTGTAAGTATGTATCTATGTAATATGTGAAATTCTTAATTGTAGCGGAATGAAAAGGTTCGTCACTTTTTGATCTTAACTCGTTGACATAGTTGAAAAGTGACGAACCTTTTCATTCCGCGACTGTATATAAAAACATAAGATTATTGATTAAGTTAATTTGAGGAATGTCCGTGATTTCACCATTTTTCATTTGTTATTAGGGCATTTTTAGAAAAAAGTGTACCCTGTACTTTTTTTAAAACCTATCAAATTTTCGGTTATTTCTACTCAGAATCACAAGCACTATTGATATAAGCAATAAAAAAAGTGTCCCACTTTTAATTGTCAGTTTAGTGACGCAGTTAACCATTACAAGTTGTATGGACCGTCACAAAACTGACTAATAAATTTTGTATGGAAAATTAAGGATAATTAAGGCAAAACGGGTACATTTTTTTCTGAAAACCCCCATTAGCTGTTGCCCGCGACTCCATCTGCAAAGAATAATAGAGGTATAAAAAATAGCCTACGACCTATTCTCAGACCTACCGAATACAGATAAGAATGTTTCATAAGAAGGTTAAGTCGTTTCGAGGAGTTCCATAACAAACACCGTGATACGAGATTTTTATATATTAGAGAAGATTATAGCTCAATATACACACTCAGTGATAAATTGTTTTATCCAATTTCAACGTCGAAAAAAAAACTTGGTCTTTTACAATACTAGGTATTTCCTGTAAGGTTTACATACTACGAAAAGACATAAATAATTTGCACTTTTGTTTTTTGTACCTTGATTTTTGATTTCTGATAGCCTACTTGGTAATCAGCTTTTTAGCGTACTGAAAGAAACATAGGTCCTATTATGACAAACTAGCTTTTGCCCGCGACTCCGTCCACGTGGAATTAGTAATTTGGGCAGCTTATTTTTTTTATCCAATTTGCTTTTTAATCAATTATGGCTCTCCTTAGTTCACCCCCCAAACCCCCCTCCCCTCCCGATCCCCCCCGCACACCCGCGTTCACATTCACCACCGTACTCCCAAGTCAAGCGTGCCTATAGAAGTTTTACTTCAAAAACCCCGATTTTGAAACATTCTTCCGCTCCGCACCGCTCCTATTGGTGTTAGCGTGATGATATATAGCCTATGTCCTTTTTCAGGCTCTAGACTATCTGTGTACCAAATTTCATTTAAATCGGTTCTGTAGTTTTAGCGTGAAAGCGAGACAGACATACAGACAGAGTTACTTTCGCATCCTATTGTATTCAAACTTTGAAAAATCCTTTAAGGCCCATTTACAGTATACAACTTTCTTGCACTTTCCATACAATAAAATTGAGGCAATAAAACATTGCTCAGTCTTAACCTAACGTGATATTCTTGAATATTGAACGCAACTTAAATACAATACTGGCACAGGTATAAACGGAGTGCAATAGTTTTTTTGCATGCCAGAATTGCCGTCCAATTTATTATTTCTTTGGAACCAAAATCTTCAAACCCAAATTCTATGGAAAATGATTGTAGCGACTACTAGCGCCATCTAGTCGTCACATAAGGAACTAATTTCTACAATCCTACATCACGCTATCGAAGTTTCTCAACTCGGCTGCATAAATACAACTTCCAACTTTCATCAATTGGACTTCGGTCCCCAGGCATAACATCTGCCTGGAGAGAGATCTCTCTATTGCAACTACCCCCAAATTGGTGACCCACGACACTGGACAAAAATCGCAACCTTCAGACACACAAGACGATGACGCAGTCTCACAGCAAGCCATACTCACCGCACTGTGCACCATTAGCATGTATCTATTATCTGCCTGGTGTCTACAGTTCGCAAATCCTCCTCCCACTACTTCCACTTGCCAATCAATCAACCAACGCTCGCCAACAAGGCTCCGAGCAGTCACGCAACAGGCATGCATCTACAAGTAGCAGAGGAACAACAATGCTCGCCGACGAGGCTCTGAGCGACTGGCCCTTGCAAGCGCCCACATGACGCACAGACTGCACTCCACTGCAATTCGTATCGACCTCCGGTCTAAAAGGGGGGCTGATGTAGCGACTACTAGCGCCATCTAGTCGTCACATAAGGAACTAATTTCTACAATCCTACATCACGCTATCGAAGTTTCTCAACTCGGCTGCATAAATACAACTTCCAACTTTCATCAATTGGACTTCGGTCCCCAGGCATAACATCTGCCTGGAGAGAGATCTCTCTGTTGTAATTACCCCCAAAATGATTTTAGTGCAGCATCGCGGGCCTTTCGATTTTTATAATGAATGTTTTCCGTGTCCCACAAACATTCGTGATTTCTGTATATTTCTATAAATTTTATAATATCCGAAAACCAAATTTAAACACGTTTTTGCTCATATTCACAACTCACTACAGAAAATTACAAAAAATCACAAACACAACCAACGTTCAGTATTTAATGAAAATTTGCGGTGGCAAATATAAATGCAATAATTGCAGCAATACGTCATTTATTGTACAATTAAAAGGTTTAGACTTGTCAAGACTTTCATACAATTATTTCCGTGCAATAATGTCATGAATGTAAACAAAGTAGGGTAGCAATAATTTCCAGGCAATGATTGAATTCAATAATAGTATGCAAGTATTTGATAATTGCTCATGTGTAAACACAATTATTGAATACAATTTTTGAAAAGCAAGAATTGTATGCAATAATTGTCGTTCCTTGTACATGAAAGTTGTATAATGTAAATGGGCCTAGAGTTTACTACGATACTACGATAGCACAGCTTAGCACAGTTGTACACAATTTACGGCGCATAAATTAAGTAAGTTAAATACTTCGCAAGCTTAAAATGAAGCTGACACGATCAGAAATATTCTCATTTCAACACTAAACCTAATTTTTATCTACACAAAGTTTTTTTTGGAATGAGAATATTTCGAATTGAGTCTGTTTAATTTCAAGCGTGCGACTTGATTATCTTATAAACTATAGGAGTAAATTGGGACACTAGTGTCTTAGAGAAGGTCGCGCGTAAGCAAAGTAATTGTTTGTAAAAATGTCCCCTTAAAAATAACGAAAAAAAACACAGTGTAAAAATAATTATTATGTAACGTTATTATACAGTGTGAAATTTTGAACCAAACAACAGTCGAGACAGACCTTTACACGCACTGGAAAAGTTAACTCCAAATAAAAAAGGCTGTCAACGTCAAATGAGCTGTCAGGTGTTTTCGGGGTATCGGCAAAAAAGGCAAATAAATTTTACGCGACGTCTGTATTTGGTCGTAAATCGTACAATGACATACCGCTTGGGCTCGTTCAGGTACCGGCCGAAGGTATCCCTTAGCCGTTGTATTTTATCTGCGCAAATAAAATTTGCATCAAAATCAGTTGGTGTTCGGTTGATGTTCGCTATTTTTCGGTTATCTCCGTTTTGTTTTCGGGTATGTTTTTAGGGTTCCGGAGCCATAATGGCATAAACGGAACCCTTATTAATAGTTTCACCATGTCTGTCTGTCCGTCCGTCCGTCCGTTTGTTTGTCCGTCCATCAGCGGCTTAGCTCAGAGATTATTAGCGTTAGAAAGCTGTAATTTAGTATGGACATTTTAACAATTATTTGTACAAAGTGAAAAAATTAAAAGTGGAAAAAAATTTTTTAGGGTAGGTATCTCCCGTAGTCGTAAAGTAGAGGTGATTTTTTTCTCTCGTTTAACCTTATAGTGTGGAGTGTTGTTGAATAGGTCTTTTAAAAAATTTTCTTATTTCAAGATTAATCGTCAAGATGATTTTTCGATATACTCGTAGTGGTTCGTTCGCGAAATATTTAACTTTAAAGTGATTTTTTTGTTAAAATCGAGCTTCCCCCCCTCTAAAAGCTAAGTATAATTTTTTTTAAAAATGAGGATGGGAGGAAAATGTCAAATTAACAAGAAAAACTATATCGGCTAAGTTTGCTTGAGAATTATTAGTAGTTTATGAGTAAATAGCAACCTGTCCTATAAAAATATTGCTTTTTTAACACGAAGAGTACCTATAATTATTAGTAAAATTAATAAAATAGTGACGAATTTTCCGTAACGCCTGCGGGAACCCTATCCTGGGCGTATCTGACACGCTCTTGGCCGGTTTTTGTTTTTGAGTAGACATTTTCCTGTTTTTCTTTTCTGGATTTCTATCCGATTTGTGTAATTTTTGATAATGCTTATTCATTCAAACGCTTTTTGTATTACTACTACTTTGGGGTCACCCGGACAGGGAAGTTGTTAAACCAAAACTTTTATAATTTGTTAATCTATTTCCTAACTTACACGCTTTTAGTGAAACTCATAGAACAACTTTCTTTTATTTCCAAGACTAAAGAAGATCAGTCTCGTCTTTATCGATTTATTCCAGCAAATTGTGTGAAATGAAACTAATATCGTAATAGATATTAGGAGCAGCGTCACGGTTAGCAGGATCGCACCGCGAGGGTTTTAAATAAACGAGTTGCTGACAAAATGGATTCGATACTGAAGATTTTCTGAGATATTTAGTACAGACTGCGTTGTTTACAATTCCAATTAAAATTTGCCTGTTGATTCTGCAAACTTATTATGAATGTTTCAATGAACTTTACACTAAGTAATTTAAAATTTAATCTCTTCTAATATATAGGGTGTTTACAAATTAGGTACCAATATTTCTATGTCTTAATCAACTCATCAACAACAACAACAAGTCACTTTTATTCTAACAACTTTTTAAAATCTGAAAAAAAATCTCGATCTTCCATACTATAATCCGTTTGGATGGGATACGTATGAAAAGTTTGCGTTTTATTTATAAAATTTTAAAGTTGTTAGAATAAAACTGTCTTGTTTAGATGAGTAGAATAAGCCATAGAAATATTTGTACCTAATTTATTAGCACCTTATACAGAGTATTTTTTTAATCAGTGCCAAAATTTTATTATGTGATTTACCTATGTATCGTTAAAATAATAAATTTCAGTATTTTTCACTATAATATTTATTTTATTACTTAATTTTTTTGTTTTTCATAATACCTAACTCGTCCAATTATTTAATTATTGGATAAAAAAAAAAAATTTAAGCTGTTTATTTCCAGCAAAGAACATTTTATAAAACATGCAAAACGAGTCCTTAATCCTAATTTTAAGGATTTTGCGTGGCCTCGGTTAGCGAAAGACTGAGTTGCTCACGCGTAATTAGTCTAAGTATACAATACGAGTAGATAGTAAATGAAATAGTAGTGGATGAAATATGTACTGTAAACTACCCAAATTTCAAAATGTACAAAAAAATCTCGAACCGATAATCGTGATCTATCAACGATACTGAATCACATATCAAAATTTGTGCACTGATTAAAAAATTACCCTGTAGGTATATAAAATATCCAATATCCGGGAGTGGACGGGAATTAAGAGCGCCGCGTAGCTTTTAAAACTGGAATAAGACCGAGTAAGATAATGCGAGCTCTAGTTGGAGAGGCACTTGTGGAAGAAGAATATATAAAAATCTCGTGACACAGCGATTGTTATCGAACTCCTCTGAAACGGCTTGACTGATTTATATGAACAAAAAAAAGTAATTAAAAAAACTAAAAACCCGCCTGCGGTGTAAATAAAATAATAAATTAAAAAATCGAAACCCCTCCTGCAGAAACACTGAAAAGGTGGAAACAAGATAAAATGTTCAATAACAATGAAACGAATTTAAAACACGTCGATGGCAGTCTTTCAAAATTTAATGCAACGATAAAATGCAGTCGGAGGCATGCATGAAGTGACATAAATCCCGTGCAGCCACTGACTCTCATGCCTCCGACTGCATTTTATCGTTGCATTAAGTTTTGAAAGACTGCCATCGACGTGTTTTAAATTCGTTTCATTGTTATTGAACATATTATCTTGTTTCCACCTTTTCAGTATTTCTGCAGGAGGGTTTTCGATTTTTTAATTTATTATTTTATTTACACCGCAGGCGGGTTTTTAGTTTTTTTAATTACTTTTTTTATTTCTTGCTTTTTAGTGTAACCTCCTGAGACCCAGATAAATTATTGAGTATTTGAATTAGGAATCCGGTGCTATTTAGTTAAAGTTCAAAACCAATTTTGAAATATGTAGGTATTAAGCAATTTTCCACATGGGTTTCATAGAGAAAATTATTGCTCAAAGATGTCTTAGTAAGTAATTCGTTTTAATGCACTGATTGCCAATTTACTATTCCGAATTAAATTTAAACACATGACTTGTATATATTTTTGTAATCTCTTTTTAAAATCCCTTTATTTTGATAACCCTATTCGATAGGTTTGAATAAAAAAATTTGGCCCCAAAAATCCGCCATTTTGATTTTTCAAGAATTTTATGTATCCAGTGTTACTCACGTTATCAAGACAAATCCAATGACGTATCATTTATCAAAATCGGTTCAGCTGTTGTGTAGTTACGAGAGGACATAGGAATGGACATACATACATACATACATACATACATACGGGTCAAACACATAACCCTTCCTTCTTCGCAGTCGGGTAAAAATAAAATAATAATGAAGTTAAAATTTGAACTTTACATGACAAAATTTTAGTGTTACTATAAACTACTATTACTTTTTAGTAACACAACTCCTCATTTCAGCCGAAAGACGTCCACTGCTGAACATAGGCCTCCCCCAAGGCTCGCCAAACAAGTCGGCCCTGCGCCATCGGCATCCAATGCGTTCCCGTTGCTCCATCTTGTTGGAGGCCTACCTACACTGCGTCTTCCGGTCCGCGGACGCCACTCGAGAACCCTTCGGCCGCATCGGCCGTCAATTCTACGAGCGATGTGCCCTGCCCGGGATCCTATCGATGTTTAGAAAATTTTATTTCCGAAGGTTTAGAATCCCGAAAACTTCATTTGTCCGAAAGCATTTTTTTCTGAAACTTTAAATATTTCAGGATTTATTTCAGGACCATCGTGTAGAACCCCTTAGGTTAGGTTAGAGTTGTTTTATAAAAATTCTGAAATATTTACAGTTTCAGAAAAAAATTCATTCAGATAAATGAAGCATTCGGGATTTTAAATATTCGGAAAAAATAATTCTAAATTTTGATAGGTAACCGCCCTGCCCACCACAAAACAAAACTACTAATTAAAAAAAACTACCTATTAAGTACTAAATACGCAGTTCTAATACAGAGTGCCACCGACGGACAAGCGTACAATTTATCAACGTCATCGGCGAGCAACGCGGAGAAATATTATGTAAGATCCCGCGAGTCAAACCACCGAGAAATCAATAGCGGACTCGAGACGTTACAGTTTCATATTTTTTTCGCGGAGACGTTTTTTAGGCAATTGTTTATCCACAGTAGAAGCAGCTCTTTTAGTCTTATTTTCGCTCGTTCACTAAATATAGGTATCAGAATTGCAAAAGACTAGATTGCCGACTTACCTACCTTATTTCTAAAATACCAAATTCCCTGTATACCCACTTGACACAGTTCGACGATACCATGGTATCCAAAACCAATATGCGTCAACCCGTCCGCGGATACCTTAGTATCGTAAAAGGTGGAGGAATGAATAGTTGATTTCAGTGCCATCTAGTAAAAATACCCGGCATTATTTATAAAATGTATTGATTCACAAACGTAGCCTAACTAAATTATTAGCCCTAAAAAATATAGATGGCAGTAGTAGCGGATTGCTTGTCGGTAAAAAAAAAATATTTCGCAGTGACCTGTGAATTCTGCGCTTGATTGTCAGTGTTTGTGGAGAACGTGCTTTTATGTCTTAAGTATTTCACATTTATAACATAGTTTTGAGAGTTATTGTACATAAAAATGCCCAGAAATGTTTATTTTCTATGATTCCATCTTAAATCTACTGAATGTGAGTGTAAATACAGTGTAATTTCAATTTAAAACACGAGGTTTTTTTTTGAGCTGGGACTGTGAAGATTTAAAGCCAAATTTTTAGTAATTTGACGCCCTGATTACTGAAATATACAATAAATATTGACGATTGCTTTATGAAGATTAGATTAATAAACTTTTATTTGGGAAATATGCCACAATCGCCAAGGATTCATCAAAACATTTACGATGCTCCTCAGGTTTTATGCTGTGGATGGTTGAGTATCCATGGACATTTGAAAATATACCTGAAATAAGGGTTTGTACAAACTATTTCTCGTGTGGCTTGATTATTCGGTGTTTGTTTCTGTTTGTATGTATTTTTTAAGTTTTTGCTATAAGTGCTATTGTTTTTAAGAATGGTTTAAATATTAAATTAATAAAAATAATATTAAAAATATCCCACTAAAAACAGGCGAAATGCATCAGCTACCGATTTCATGTATCATGTAAATTATGTCTTTAAAAAAAAAAAACAAAAAGAAATGGAATTTAGTTTTTTGACGAAATTTACTTTCTCGTGACAAAGGATACCATAGTATGCGCGAACTGTAAAGTGGATGTCGGTTGCAGGCAGCCTTACGCGGGCCGCCATCTTGCTACAAAATCAGTTTGGCGTAATTATAAATGTTGCGAGGAGTAGGCAACTTGATTAATTTATTTTGCTAACTCCCTGGAACCTTATGTTTAGATTGTAGTATCATTTTAAAGGTGAAAAACTGTAGTTTTTTGAGAATTAATAAAAATGAGGACTTGGGTTCGATTCCCAGCATTGGTCTTTTTTCTGGGGTTTTTTCTGTGCATCTATATTTCAGTTTGTATTTAGTTTGAAATATATGGTTTCACGGGATGACCGTAAAAGTAATAAAAAAAAATGAAGTTGAAGAAAATAAAAAATAAATAGAAAAAGATACTTCATACTTAACTTGTAAAAATGAGGGGTCATCGCTCAATATTTCGAGTTATTAGTCGTCAAACATGAAACTTACAGCCAAGTTTACCGATTTTACAACTTTGACCTTGATTTATGCAAAAAAATTATTCGTGTGCTATTGTTTTATAAATAGTATTCGAAAGAATAAACATTAATTTACGTCTCAGTATTTTTTTCTTTATTTAAAATCTTGTAGTTCGGAAGATACAGACGTTTTTATTAGAAAATAGTGAACGCGCGGCGCGGTGCCGCCGTCGATAAAAAACCCGGGCGGTTTGAGGCATATTGGTCGCGCGGCCCGGACTGTCAAGTGGATACCAGACTTTCTTGTCACCGTGTTTTTCTCTATATCGGATTGCCAAAATAGCTTGTTTTCAATAAACCATGTTCCATTCAAAACCGGATTCCCATAATACCAGATAGTGAAATCACCAGGCTCGTCAGGCAAGTGGTGGTCGTCGTGGGGAGGCCAGGGGGTCGAGTTTTTCGGAATTTTCACGGCAAAACATAAGACTGTCGCAATCAAGCTGGTGTTAGAACCAATTTTTTATCGATATCGATAGTTATGCAATAGAAGAAAAATACGATTCACTAAATAAAAAAACATATTTAATACAGAATTTTATTTATTTATTTATATTATAAATTAACTGTGCGAATGATTATAAAATAATGTAGGTACCTAAATATATCGGCATGACTTTTTTATGTAATACTTGATATCGATAAAAAATGGTTCTAACACTAGCTTGATTGCGACAGTCTTATGTTTTGCCGTGAAAATTCCGATCTCTGATAATAAGCGCAGTGCACAACTTTTCTGGTGTCAATTTTCTAACGCGTACATTTTATTCGCGATTTAGTGCACTCATAAACTCCGGGGATTGCCGTTATGTTGGAAACATTGAATTTTATGGTGTACTCCCAAGCATTATGGATTCAATTTTAGGGGCTGCCAGTTGAGATAATCCCAGCCAACTGGCGCACTGAGGATTTCGTACTTTGTAGGTACCTATGTCAAAAAGCTGCCTCTTTTTAACCCCCAACCCAAAAAGAGGTGTGTGTGTGTGTGTGTGTGTGTGATGACTCAGACTCGGTGGAGCGATGATCTTCGCAAGGCGGCTGGCAACAGCTGGATGAGAGTGGCCGAGGATCGTGCTCAGTGGCGTGCCATGGGAGAGGCCTATGTCCAGCAGTGGACGAACATAGGCTGATGATGATGATGATGATGAAGAAATGCGTGTTCATGCAGTTCCTCCACCTCCACACTGTACGAACACACACAAATCACACTAACCCAACTATCACCACCACCAAACTACACTGACGATTTCAAACTCAACCAGAGCTCATCTTCAGAGTTGGCACCACAACCGTTCGCTATGCTACATAGCAAATGTTAGACTAGCATAGCATAGCGGACGGTTGTGGTGCCAACTAAATATTATTTTGACTTTGAATTTGACTTATATATTCTTGTTTTGCCAAGAAACTCTGTTCCCCCTTCTCTGGTAAAGGTCGCTAGCTAGCCGCTTCCAACAGTAATAATTGGGTATCAATGAGGGAGTCCCATCTCCAGCAGCAGCAGTGCCTGCGGTTGAAATGATGATGATTAGGCAACGTATAAACATAATTATACAGAGGTGTTTTAAAAATAATGCAGAATGTTCTATCGGTTAGGACTAATGAACTGAAACAATTACTTTCCTCACCTGCGACCTTGTTATAGCACGCTACTCCACAATAACGCTATTATAAGGGCGCGACTAGCCGCGAGTGAGCAAAGTAATTGTTTTAGTTCATTGATATTAACCTCCGAAAAGTAACGCCTGATTCAATAAATTATTTAGGACTAGCTGTTGCCCGCGACTCCGTCTGCAAAGAATTCGTTTATCGCTATCCCGCCGGAACTATGCGATTTTCCGCAACAACTATTCTATGTCTTTGCTAGGGTTTCAGTCAATCTCCATACCAAATTTCATGTAAATCGATTCAGCGGTTTGAGCGTGGAGAAGTAACAAACATACATACACACACTCACAAACTTTCGCCTTTATAATATTAGTGTGATAGTGTGATGTGATAAGTTTGATTTTACACTCCTGTAAACGTTTTTCTTTAAAATGTTTGATTCAAAATGTAGTCACGATTTTGATAAATATAATTAAGGGTTTAGCCGACTGTGGACTTAAAGGAAAAATGATGATGTATAAAAATGTCTACTTTCAAGAAATAAATATGTTGCAGTATCATAAAGACGATTTCTTTTTAAACCTGCTGGAAGGAAAAAGAGAAGGAAGACGAGGCAGAGGAAGGCCAAGATTGACCTATTTTAACCAGGTGAAGGAGAAAGTGGGTGTCGTGTCGTATCAGGAAGTCAAACGGCTGGCCGAAGACCGCGCGGAGTGGCGGTTACTCCACCGACAAGAGCATAGCTCTTAAATTTAAGAAGAAGAAGAAGAAGATCATAAAGACAAAATATTCAAATGTCTTAGTCTAATTAAGCCGAAATATAATAATGTCTACTATCACAGTATAAATGAATTCGTCATTCAAGTAGTCAGTTTTATACTTCGGCAAAGTTAATGTATATGGAGAAAATAACAGAGCGACATTTTTATACTTGGACATCCATATATTCGGTCAAATATAATTTTGAACTAAATTAATGTGGACATTTCTATACTGCAACATAAATGTCTTGTTAAAATTATCCTAGGACAAAATTATTCAAGTAGACATTTTTATACATCGTCATTTTCCCTTTAAGTCCACAGTCGCCTAAATCTAATTAAGTACCACATATTACGTAATAGTTACGTATAATCAGTTACTATACACTTTTGTAGTATCAATAAACGTATAAAACATTTGTAACCACAATAAAAAAATCCGAAGAAAAAATTTAAAACAAGAGTCACTACTAACCGGCGGTAAACGTGCTTCCACTTCTCGAACAACATTTTATTTATAAAATCCTCTGCATTAAGTACGTTTATTTAAAATTTGCTTAATGTAAATGTATGCTTTCAATTTCGTACGTTTTCTTCTTCATTTCTATAGAAATTTTTTTTCAATTTGCGCAGATCACAAATATTGTTCGCGAACGTGTTTCTAAAAGAAATAAACATCTTTTATGTCCTGACCTTTGGTTCTGGTGTTCCTTTTAAATACGACGATTCCTTAATCTTTTAAATGGCGTTTTGCTGTTAAGTAGACTAATTCCAGTATTTTCAGGAATAAGAAATAAAACAGCGAAGCTGAGTCTGAAAAACATGAGCACATGAATTCTCACGCTAAAACCGAAATATCTGACTTTTGGCCTATAGTTAGAGCCTATTGTTATTGGATAATTATCTCAGCTAGCATACATATTTATGTACGTCCCACTATAGGGCACATACCTCTTAGAATGAGAGGGCTTGTACCGTATTTTCCATGCGGGCCCAGTGCGGATTGGGAACTTCACAAACACACTATGAATTTCTTCGCAGGCTTGTGTTTGTGTATTCTCCAAGATTTTTCTCTTCATCGCAAAGCCCGTGGTAAATTTCCAACGTAACTACGCACATGAATTCCGAAAAAATAAAGGTGGGATTCTGCATTTGAACCTCGGTTATTGTATTGCAATTGTATAGTAACAGTTATTTCAATTAAAATGGTATGAAAATCATTTCAATTCTGGCGCTCAATCGTCTATATTTTACAATACAATAAATGCCCGAATTACAGCAATACCGAAATGCGTGAGATTATTATTTTTATGTTTATTCGGAGAGCTATAACTTTTATTACGTTTTTATTCGAGCCGCTACATAATTTATTATTATGACCTTGATTTTATGGTGTATTTACAGTCACGGTGTAATAAAGTGGGTTTATAACATTTACTTAGGCGATTTTTAAGTAATGATTTGTCGAATGATAAGTAAAATGAAATCATTCAGCTTAAAGACGTTCACTCATTGATTTAGGCTTCCACTTAAGAATTCCATAACGATTGCTCCTTCGTTGCTCGCATCCAAATAGTTCTTGCGACCTTTACCGAAAGGATTTTTACTGCGACTTTTCCGTTTGCGGCTAACTTCATATTCCTGTAATTTCGAAATAGTGTTGTCTCGAAATTGTTTTTATTTTACCGGTTATTTGAATTGTTCCTTTCAAAACGTGTCACTTTAATGCCATCCCTCCCTTTCCTCTCCTTTCACATAAATCAAACTGCTGAGTTCAGCACAAATCGAATGTATCGTGCAGTTGCACGATAGATTCGATTTGTGGCATTCGAACATGGCGGATGTAGACAGTAGGTATCTAATTTTGGTATTTCTATTTCTTTGGCTAGTTTTAGTATAATTTTAATAGTGTTTTATGCGGCGATTAACCTTAACTGTTACAGTGATCACAAAATAAAAAAAAAAAAATAAAAAAAAAATATTAGGGGACAATCTTACACAAATCGACCTAGTCCCAAACTAAGCAAAGCTTGTACTATGGGTACTAGACGATGATAAAAATACTTATATAGATAAATAAACACTTAAATACATAGAAAACATCCATAACTCAGGAACAAATATTCGTGCTCATCACACAAATAAATGCCCTTACCGGGATTCGAACCCAGGACCTCTTGCTTCGTAGGCAGGGTCACTACCAACTAGGCTAAAGCGGTCGTTAAAATTCTATATTGCTCTCGTGTCTGACATTTTTTAATGCGCAAATTGTCTCCTCGTGGTTTCTGGAATTTTACTATCAAGTTGCAAACAACGTCGCTCCCAAAGAGAGCAATTAACTGACATTGGCACAAGCCTAGTGGCCGCCATTAAAGGAAGAGGAAGAGGAACTGCACGATTTAAACGTTATAGAAGAGGTGTCGCATTTAAATCATAAATTTTGATACCAGCAAATCACGAAAAATTGTATAACAAACGACACAGCTTCTCGATCCCGACCCAAGAAGGGCGTCATTAAAAAAACCATTCTCGAGCCGAATTCAAATGAAATGTAAATTAAATAAGAGGAAAAGTGTTTTAAAGCACGTTAAAGATTACTGAGAGTTAAAGCAATTAGGTTTGAAGAGGGACTAAATAATACTCGTTCTTGAAAGAATTAGAATTTCGAACACGATTTTTGAGCAAGAAAAGGAACAATAAAAAGAAAAAGAACAACATTTATTTATAACTAGCTTTTGCCCGCGGCTTCGCTCGCGTGTACTATGAGTATTACAAGGAACCAAGATATCAAGCAAGCAAGCATACAGGCAAGCAAGCAAGCAGCTCCACAATTGACCGAGAAATCGGTGAACATACCTACATAAAAAAAAATAAAGTGGAATGCATAACCTCCTCCTTTTTTAGAAGTCGGTTAAAGAGCCCTTTGCGGCCTACTTACAGTATAAACTTATGAATTTTGAAATTTTAGCTTTCTACAACCAGTAAAACGCAAAATCCCGTTTTTTCCCGTTCCCGTAAGAATTTCGGGAAGTGTTTTCTTAATGCTCCCGTACACTCCCCAAGGAACCCACTTGCCAAATTTCAGCTTTCTATGACCAGTAAAACGAAAAATCCCGTTTTTCCCGTTCCCGTGGGAATTTTGGAAAGTCCTCTCTCAATGCTCCTCTACACTCCCCAAACAACCAACATGCCGAATTTCAGCTTTCTACGACCAGTAAAACGAACAATCCCGTTTTTTCCCGTTCCGGTGGGAATTTGGGAAAGTCCTCTCTCAATGCTCCTCTACACTCTCCAAGCAACCTACATGCCGAATTTCAGCTTTCTATGACCAGTAAAACGAAAAATCCCGTTTTTCCCGTTCCCGTGGGAATTTGGGAAGTCCTCTCTCAATGCTCCTCTACACTCCCCAAGTAACCTACATGCCAAATTTCAGCTTTCTACGACCAGTAAAACGAAAAATCCTGTTTTTTCCCGTTCCCATGGGAATTTCGGAAAGTCCTCTCTTAATCCAGCTCTACACTCCCCAAGCAACCTACATGCCGAATTTCAGCTTTATATGACCAGTTAAACGAAAAATCTCGTTTTTCCCTTATCCCGTGGGAATTTCCAAAAATCCTTAAAACGGTTTTTTACTATTATAATTACCTACTTCTATGCCAAATTTGAAGAGTCTAGTAATTATAGTTCACAGGATCCCGTTGAACTGAATATATAAATCCCGTTTTTTCCTTATCCCGTGGGAATTGTGAAAAATGCTGAAATTAATGTTTTAACTAATGTAATAACTACTTATGTATCAAATTTGAAGAGTCTAGTTATTATAGTTACTGAGATAGGGTCACTCGGAATCGAATATTATAAATCCTGTTTTTTCCCGTTCCCGAGGGACTCCCCAAAAATCCTTCCTTAGTGGATGCCTACATTGTATAAGGTGTCTATGTGCAAAATTTCAAGTCTCTAGGTCCAGTGGTTTGGGCTGTGCGTTGATATATCAACAGTCATTTAGTTTATTTAGACATTTCAACCCCATCGCACCCCATCCAGGGAGATGGTATTTTACGTCTGCCACGTCGGATTTTAAAACCGTTGTTGTTTTCATAACCAGCGACCCGATAAACCATAGAAACAACACCCATGTTGATTTTCAGACTTTGTTACCCCTTTCCCCCCTTTTAGGGGTTGAATTCTCAAAAAACCTGAAACACGTGTTTACTCATTTATCATTAAGAGTACTTCTGTGAAGTTTCGAATAAAATAGTCTAACTAATCTTGTTTCCCCATACAAACTTTGGACCCCCGTTTCACCCCCTTAGGGAGTGAATTTTTAAAAATCCTTTCTTAGTGCACCCCTAGACCTTATAAGGAACCTACATGCCAAATTTGGAATCTCTAGGCCCAGTGGTTTGGGCTGTGCGTTGTTATGTCAGTCAGTCAGTCAGTCAGTCAGTCAGTCAGTCAGTCAGTTTCTTCTTTTATATATATAGAAGACAACAGTAACACATAAATACACAGGCTAAAAAGTACCTAGTGCTAAAATAATCAAAACCATAGAGACGGAAATAACATCTTTCTCCTCTTTACTTTGACTCTTCATTTCTTTTACGGGTAAACATTGAGTAAAAAACACATTTCACATTTATTCGTAATAAAATCTTACGAGAAAATAAAAAATTGCATCCTTTTACTCCTTTCATAAATCAGTCGTACACATGCATTTGATAATAAAGTTTTGCTTGTTTGTTGTTGATTTGCTGTAATCTTATCTTAATATATAAAAGAAGAAACTGACTGACTGACTGACTGACTGACTGACTGACATATCAACGCACAGCCCAAACCACTGGGCCTAGAGATTCCAAATTTGGCATGTAGGTTCCTTATAAGGTCTAGGGGTGCACTAAGAAAGGATTTTTCAAAATTCACACCCTAAGGGGGTGAAACGGGGGTCCAAAGATTGTATGGGGAAACAAGATTAGTTCGACTATTTTATTCGAAACTTTACAGAAGTACTCCTAATGATAAATGAGTAAACACGTGAGTCAGGTTTTTTGAGAATTCAACCCCTAAAAGGGGGGAAAGGGGTAACAAAGTCTGAAAATCAACATGGGTGTTGTTTCTATGGTTTATCGGGTCGCTGGTTATGAAAACAACAACGGTTTTAAAATCCGACGTGGCAGACGTAAAATACCATCTCCCTGGATGGGGTGCGATGGGGTTGAAAGGTCTAAATAAACTAAATGACTGTTGATATATCAACGCACAGCCCAAACCACTGGACCTAGAGACTTGAAATTTTGCACATAAATACCTTATACAATGTAGGCATCCACTAAGGAAGGACTTTTGGGAATTCCCTCGGGAACGGGAAAAAACGGGATTTATATATTCGATTCCGAGTGACCCTATCTCAGTAATTATAATAACTAGACTCTTCAAATTTGATACACAAGTAGTTATTACATTAGTTAAAACATTGATTTCAGGATTTTTCACAATTCCCACGGGATCAGGAAAAAATGGGATTTATATTTTCAGTTCAACGGGATCCTATGAACTATAATTACTAGACTCTTCAAATTTGGCATAGAAGTAGGTAATTAATAGTAAAAAACAGTTTTAAGGATTTTCGGAAATTCCCACGGGATAAGGAAAAAAAGGGATTTTTCGTTTTACTGGTCGTAGAAAGCTGAAATTCGGCATGTAGGTTGCTTGGGGAGTGTAGAGCTGGATTGAGAGAGGATTTTCCAAAATTCCCACGGGAACGGGAAAAAACAGGATTTTTCGTTTTACTGGTCGTAGAAAGCTGAAATTCGGCATGTAGGTTGTTTGGGGAGTGTAGAGGAGCATTGAGAGAGGACTTTCCAAAATTCCCACGGGAACGGGAAAAACGGGATTTTTCGTTTTACTGGTCATAAAAAGCTGAAATTCGGCATGTAGGTTTCTTGGAGAGTGTAGAGGAGCATTGAGAGAGGACTTCCCAAATTCCCACGGGAACGGGAAAAACGGGATTTTTCGTTTTACTGGTCTTAGAAAGTTGAAATTCGGCATGTAGGTTGTTTGGGGAGTGTAGAGGAGCATTGAGAGAGAACTTTCCGAAATTCCCACGGGAACGGGAAAAACGGGATTTTTCGTTTTACTGGTCATAGAAAGCTGAAATTTGGCAAGTGGTTTCCTTGGGGAGTGTAGGGGAGCATTAAGAAAACATTTCCCGAAATTCTTACGGGAACGGGAAAAAACGGGATTTTGCGTTTTACTGGTTGTAGAAAACTAAAATTTAAAAATTCATAAGTTCATACTGTAAGTAGGCCGCAAAGGGCTCTTTAACCGACTTCTAAAAAAGGAGGAGGTTATGTATTCCACTTTTTTTTTGATGTAGGTATGTTCACCGATTTCTCGGTCAATTGTGGAGCTGCTTGCTTGCTTGCCTGTATGCGTGCTTGCTTGATATCTTGGTTCTTTGTAATACTCATAGTACACGCGAGCGAAGCCGCGGGCAAAAGCTAGTTAAAAGAATAAACGGAAAAGTTTTAAGCATTAGGTTTTTAGTGGTTTTATATTTTGTTTAACTTGCAATGTCAGTTTGTATATTTGCTAAGGTCAAATCCATAAAAAAAACAACAAAAACTGACACACAAGAAATTAAATACGTAACGAAAATCGTCGCTACCGGATTCTTTTTACCCATTCTCACGTTAACATAAACCTTAACTTTTCAGAGTAGTAAATTATTAAGTTATACTATTTGTCAACACTAAATAATAAATAAATATCACGGGACGATTCACACTAATTGACCTAGTCCCAAAGTAAGCTAGGCAAAGCTTGTGTTATGGGAACTGGGCAACGGATAAGCATACTTATATAGATAGATACTCGTACATACTTAAATACATTTTAAACACCCAAGACCCGAGAAAAAACAATACAATACAATACAAGATTATTTAAAAGTGAAAAAGTTTTTCGGGTGCGCCACTGTTGGCGTATGTAAGCGATTAAGAATTTCGGGGGAGTCGGTTGGATGCGACGTGGTTCAATTGGTAGAACACCCGTTGGGGCGCATACCCAGGAGACGTGGGTTCGAATCCCACCGGCGCACCCGAAAAACTTTTTCGCTTTTAAATAATCTTAGATTCGGTGAGCAGCCGTACTGCTAATAAAATAAAAATAATATTTGAATACAATACAATACAAATATTCTTTATTGATCACCAAAAACAGTACAGTGACATTACAAAAACAAAAAAAATCAGGTAAACAATAGGGTAAAAACATTCGTATTTTTCATACAAATATCTACTCCGACACGGGAATCGAACCCGGGACCTCTAGCTTCATAGTCAGGGTCTCTAACCACTAGGCCTAGGCACTAGGTTATTCAAACTTCATTATCATCATTATTATTTAAGTCGAAAGACGTCCCCTGCTGAACATAGGCCTCCCCCAAGGCTCGCCAAACAGATCGGTCCCATGCCATCCGCATCCAACGCGTTCCCGCAACCTTAACCAGGTCGTCGCTCCATCTGGTTGGAGGCCTATCTACACTGCGTCTTCCGGTCCGTGGACGCCACTCGAGAACCTTTTTGCCCCATCGCCCATCAGTTCTACGAGCCGTCCCCACAGCCACTTAAGTCTGGCGATTCTTTGAGCTATGTCGGTGACTTTAGTTCTTATATCTGTTCTTTAGTTCTGACGATATAGTCCAACTCGCATTTGGCCGGTTTCTTCAACATTTTGGCAAAAAAATCTAAATTGACGAATTTAATCTAGATTTGAGTTGTTGATATTTATAGTCGGTGGTGATCATTTTCCATCACAGGTGACCCGCTTGCTCGTTTGCCTCCCTATTACTAAAAAAAAAAAAAACAATTATATAAAAAAGTAGCTCGTAGCTCGTCAACTGTTTAAAACTTGCTTGAAAACATGATCAAAGTCCAAGCCAAGCGTGTGAAGTTCCCAATCCGCACTGGGGCCGCGTGGGACGACCCAAGCCCTTTCATTCTGAGAGAAGGCCTGTGCACTGTTACGTCCAACTGGACGTAATACGGCTAGGATAATGGATGATAATGTTGACCTTGACTTTAACTAGGTACAAACTTACTTTATCTATCTTACTTTGCCAGAGTCAGGTCAAAAGGGACAAACACAGTGACAAATCGAGTCATTCATCAATTTAATGTTTTACGGCAAACTGTGTTGACAAGAATAGCTCAGTGTTTATTTATTCAGTAATTTGTTTTACGACTTGTTTTCGTGAGTTGACTACTTGAATTGTTTCTACTAGGCGTTCCACAGAATTGGTACACAGCGTGTATATCTACGGTTGCAAAGAGTCCACAGATATCTGCAAATTTAACGAAAAACACTTAAAAAAAAACCAATTGCGTGCAGTTCCTCCGCGCGGAAGAAGTGAAACTTCGTAATGTGGAAATAAAAAAGGCAATTTAGGGGCAAAATGCAATTCCACTGGCTGACTACATCTTGCCGGATATTAGCGGGAGCAGAGGGTTAGAGAAACTACTATGTGACTGTTCTATATGGGACTGCCATAGCTGACACGTCTACTTGTACTGCACTCCCCAGAACTAGTTTAATCATTACATATGCTAACTTATATATACTTATATATACTTATGCTATAGGCTAGGCGTGCAGATATCAGAATTGACTATCGTCACGCCAGCATCAATATAATCTACTTATCTTAGGTTTGTGCTGTATGCCCTAGTGACTTACTGGCACGTCTTAACATACAAGCTACATTTTGTGGCTTTCGCCACAGGCACTTATACATCAATATGAACCTTATTGCAATAAATTAAAGAACTAAATTTACTTATGCATCTATGTGTTTAAATTACTCACTAGATGGCGCTTTTATCAAGTCTCATACATTTGCACAGACAGTATGAGTTCTGCATCGCACTGTCGAAGTTTTTAACATCCGTTAGTATATATACCATGCGAGAGTACTTGCTTCGGCAGTACATATACTAATGCTTCCATACCCCCTCCATGGTAGCGTTAAACGTTTAACGCGACCTTGTTGGAAGTCGCATTAGAAGTTTCACTTTAAAAACTTAAGATGACATTTTCATCATTTATTCATTTATTTTTAGCTCGATATTCATATACTAGCTGGTGCTCGCGACTACATCTGCGAAGAATAGGGGTATAGAAAGAAGGCCTAGGTACGACCTATTCTCAGACCTACCAAAATGGACAAAAAAGTTTCGTAACATTTGGTCGAGCCGTTTCGGAGGAGTTCGATAGCAAACACCGTGACACGAGATTAACCTCCTGTTTCACCATCCATTGATCAAATTTATTTGACGGATAAATGTGATGCCGTCTCTGTTTGTTTTATTCAAATAGACGGAGACGGCATCACGTTTATTTTATCCGTCAGTAAAAATTAATCAATGGGTGGTGAAACAGCCCCTAAGTGTAATTATGAAGCCGTGTGCCCTAGTGGTTGACTTATGGCCTTTCAAACAAAGGGTCGTCGATTCGAGCCCGGGCCTGAGTTCTTCGGAATCTAAATGCGAAATTACATTTGAAGTTTACCATGAGCTTTTTGGTGAAGAAAAACATTGAGAGGAAACCTGGACACAACTGAGAAGAAATTCAATGGTGTGTGTGAAGCTCTCGATCCGAACTGCGCCCGCGTGGGAACTACGGGCCATGCCCTCTCCTGTGCCCTGTAGTGGGACGTGTATATACGACTGGGATGATGGTGATGGACTTGGGGGAGGCCTATGTTCAGCAGTGGACGTCTTTCAGCTGAAATTATGATGATGATGATGACAACAATGTTACTATTTGTATGGAGCTACCACTCTGTTACCATCCATTATTACAAATATTACATTAATATAATAAGCATCTCTTTTCGATTCCGATCATCAATAATTATCTGTGTTTATAGCTTGTTGCAAATTATCAATCATTTCACTCAAATAACCCCAGAAAATTGACAGTGTAAACGGAAACTACTTTTTTTTAGATAATTTATTGAATCAGGCGGTACTATGCGGAGCTTCATATTTTTTTTATATAGCCTATTATGTCCCACTGCTGGGCAAAGACCTCCCCTTTCCTCCGCCATAGGTCCATATTAATGAACTAAAATAATTACTTTGCTCACCTGCGACCTTAAGCTTTTTTTGTCCGGGTGAGCAAAGTAATTGTTTCAGTACATTAACTTTTTTTGGATTTGTACAAAACCTGCGAAATATTTGACAATGATCGTTTAACAAAAAATCCGTTGATATCACGTTACTTGTTCATTTATTTACAAGCCCTCAGCTTGATGTCTTCGAGTAAACAGTCATATAGCTGCGTGACATTCTTGGCAATTGTATCGCACACCTAGATAAGTCGACTAACTCAAAATAATTCCCATTCTAATTTAGACCTAATCTACTTCCAGGAGGGTCTAAATTAAATGGTGGATTATTTTGAGTTAACCGACTCTTTACCTAGGTGTTCGATTTATGTTGGAGCGACTTATGAATTCAACCGGGTATCGGGTACGAAGGCGTTTTCTTCTCACGTTTGCGTTATTTGCTTGGGTTTATGCTACAAGTAACCAGTTTTTAAACTTTGAAAAATGCAAACATTGACTTTGTATTTTATTTGACCAATGGTCTCTCTTGGGTTTTGGTAGTGTTGCATAACTATCGATAGTTTGTCTATCGATATTTGACCCTGAAAAATAGTCACAACATCGATAGGCCTACAACGATAGTAATTATAAAACAGAAGTATTGTTAAGCATCAATACTATCGTTACTACCGATAATTGCTTTTCGATAATATCGATACTATTGATATTTTACAGTCAATACAATCGATGACATCGATAGTTTTTAGAACTATCGATAGTATTAAATTTTCTAATTTATTGAATCAGGCGTTACTTTGTGGAGGTCCATATTAATGAACTAAAACAATTACTTTGCTCACCCGCGACCTTACAATAGTTACGTTTATGCAAGAAATGTGCGTTCATGCAGTTCCTCCACCTCCACACTGTACGAACACATACAAATCACATAAACCCAACCATCACCACCACCAAGCTACACTGACGCGTTTTGAACTCAACCAGAGCTCATCTTCAGAGTTACCACAACCGTATGCTATGCTACCAACTGTTAAACTAACAAACCAAAACAAATGTTTTAACTTGTCACTGTAACTTCTCAAGTACCCACTTTATTTTTCTTATTCTCAAACTACCCCACAAAATATAAATATGTCAATAAAAGTTAATTTTTGTGGGGTAGTTTGAGAATAAGAAAAAAAATAAAGTGGGTACTTGAGAAGTTACAGTGACAAGTTAAAACATTTGTTTTGGTTTGTTAGTTTAACAGTTGGTAGCATAGCATACGGTTGTGGTAACTCTGAAGATGAGCTCTGGTTGAGTTCGAAACGCGTCAGTGTAGCTTGGTGGTGGTGATGGTTGGGTTTATGTGATTTGTGTGTGTTCGTACAGTGTGGAGGTGGAGGAACTGCATGAACGCACATTTCTTGCATAAACGTAACTATTGTAAGGTCGCGGGTGAGCAAAGTAATTGTTTTAGTTCATTATTAAATTTTCGTTCAAATAAGACCGACAAATAGTACTATAAAATAGCAATAGTATCAATATTATGAATATTAATTTAATATCATTACTGTATTTGTAGTCCGTCTGTGAATTGCCCCAAATACACATTGGGGAAATTAAACATCAGCTATCAGAGCTCTTTCTACAGTTACCGTAGTATAACAACAATAACAATACTCAAAACAATATATAAAAATTAAAATGTTTTTTTGCGTATTGCATAGGACGGTCCCCGTTGATGACTGCTCCGCATCGTCTCACTCACAGGGAATACCTAACTAGCACAATGTAAAGCAGTTCATACTAAGTCTCCGATATAACTCGTTACAATACTTACGGTAGCTTATCTTCGAGCATATAAACCTTGCATTACAGATGAACTAGTGAACCCGCAACTTTTTCTGCAAATTACGAGGGGCGTTCAATATAAAGTGAGAATGAGATGCAACCTCTTTTAATATTACGAAATTAAATACTGGCTGGTAAAGCTAATCTTCCTAGCTGATTACTATGAAAAAAAGAACTAACTGTCTTTTGTTTAAAAAAATATACGGTAATTTCTTTGCAATGCTATTGAGTACGTTAGCGAAAATGGAGAAAATTGAACTGCGCGCCGTTATCAAATACTTGTGTTTGAAAAATTTTTCTACGGACCAAGTCAATTTGGATTTACGGGACACTTTAGGGTCTAATGCTCCTCCGTATTCGACAGTCGCACGTTGGTGCGCCGAATTTAGACGTGGAAGAACATCGACAATGGACGACCCCCGCTCCGGACGCCCTACTACAGCAGTAACTGAAGAAATTGTGAAAAAAGTCGAAAACTCAGTTTTGGTGGATCGTCGTGTCACGGTTCGTTTTATTGCTGAAAATGTAAAGATTTCAATGGGGAGCGTGCATAATATTTTACATGAACGCTTGGGTATGAAAAAGGTATCTGCGCGTTGGGTACCAAGAATGCTTACTGACACGCAAAAACAAACTAGACTAGAGATTTGTCAAGAAGCTTTGAACCTGATGCAGCAAGACCGGGCGGGAACTTTTTTTGGCGCGATTTATAACAATGGACGAAACATGGCTCCATCATTACGACCCAGAAACGAAACTGCAGTCTATGACATGGAAAAGGCCATCATCTCCAACTCCGAAGAAATTCAAGGTGAGCCCATCTGCCGGTAAGGTCATGGGCTCTGTTTTTTGGGATGGTAAAGGGGTATTAATGATTGAGTATCTCGAGCATGGAGCCACTATTACGGGCACATTATACGCCAAACAAATAGCAACATTGCGCAATGAGATCCGCGAAAAACGGCGAGGTAAACTCTCGAAAGTTGTGCTGTTCCACCAGGACAATGCCCCGGCACACAAGTCCGCCGTTGCAATGGCTGCAATTCGTGATGCTGGGTTCGATATCCTTAAGCATCCTCTGTATTCATCAGATCTCGCTCCCAGTGATTGCTACCTATTTCCGAGATTGAAACAATACCTGAGAGGCCAGAAATTTGAATACGACGACGCGGTAGTCGCTGCAGTACAAGATTTTTTAAGTACTCAAGATGAGACCTTTTTAAAAATGGAATTTTAAGTTTAGAAAAAAGATATATTAAGTGTATTATGCTAAAAGATGACTATGTCGAAAAATAAAATGACATTTAGTAAAAGTTGTTTATAACATACTCATTCTCACTTTTTATTCAACGCCCCTAGTATTTATAGCTATCCCGCGGGTATTTTTCTATTAGGGTAAATCGGCAATAACTGGCCACCTCATACTAAAACTGAACTCTATTCACCCATTAAAGAATTCATTTTTAGTGTAGGGTGTTAATTGGGTCATTCTGGTTTTAACCTACAATAGTCTGTCCTTCGTCTTATTATGGCATCTCATTATAGTATTGATATTTTCGGTTTTATAATGTTCGAATAATCGTACATATTTTTATGTAATCTTTCAGATCCTCTAACCAGCATTTTTTTCAAACGTTTTCAAAGTGGTAAGTAAAAATGTAGTCTTCGCTGAAAAGGACCACTCTGTCTATTTAAAAAAATAAAAAAAACATTATTGGGCGCAAAGGAAACTTTAATTAGTTGTAATAAAAAAAACAAATGCATTTTTTTTAAATCGTGTTCTGAAACCACAGTTATCAATGGTTCAAAACCCAAAAAACGGAAAACCTCGATTTATTGTAGGTAGAAAGAAGAACGACCCAATTACTGGCCAGCCTTCAATACCTGGCCACGTAATACTAAATTGAATTCTGTTTGTAGGGGAACAGAGTTCATTTTCAGTATGAGGAGGCCAGTTATTGAAGGGTTGCCAGTTATTGGCGATTTATCCTACTACTTTTTACACGCTTTATATTAGCTTCACCTGTATGTTTGTATGTATGTTTGTATGTTTGTATGTTTGTTTGTAACCGACTCCTTAGGGCGCGATTTTGACCCACTTCCCGGTTTCCGATTGAGCTGAAATTTTGCACATATGTGTAAATTGGATGACAATGCAATATTATTGTAACATAGAGCTGATCTGATGCTGGAGCTGGATGGTGGCCATAGGAACTATGTAATAAAACAACACAACCCCATCGAGTTTGGGCTCGTTTGATTCGTCTTGACGAGCACTTTGATCCCATATGGTAACCAGGGTCTGATGATGGAGCTGGAAGATGGCCAAAGGCACTCCACAATAAAACGACACAACCCCATCGAGTTTGGGCTCGTTTGATTCGTCTTGACGAGCACTTTGATCCCATATGGTAACCAGGGTCTGATGATGGAGCTGGAAGATGGCCAAAGGCACTCCACAATAAAACGACACAACCCCATCGAGTTTGGGCTCGTTTGATTCGTCTTGACGAGCACTTTGATCCCATATGGTAACCAGGGTCTGATGATGGAGCTGGATGATGGCCAAAGGCACTCCACAATAAAACGAAACAGCCCCATCGAGTTTGGGCTCGTTTGATTCGTTTTGACGAGTACTTTGGTCCTAGATGGTAACAAGGGTCTGATGATGGAGCTGGAAGGGGGGTAGGTGGCGGGGTGGGGGGGAATGGGGTATGGGTTAAGGGGGTCGGGGGTTTAGAGGGTTGGGGGTTAGGGTGTGGCGGTTGGGGTTAGGGGATGGGGGGGGGGGGTTTACGGGAAATAGGGTGGGGGTGTTGGGAGGTTCGGGGGTAAGTGATTTTGGGGGGTTGTGGGAAATGGGGAGGGGGTAAGAGGCCTAGATGGTAACAAGGGTTTGATGATGGAACTGGAAGGGGGGGCGGTAGGTGGCGGGGTGGGGTGTGGGAGGGGTTGGGAGGAAGGGTGGGGGGTTCCGGGGTTTTGGGGGTTCAGTGTTACGGGGGTTGGATTTAGGTGGTTCGGGGGTTTGTAAAATGAGGAGGGGGTAAGGGGGGTTTAGGAGATTGGGGGTAAGGGTGTGGGGTTTGGGGGGGTTTGGGAAAATGGGGTGGGGGATGTTGGGGGGTTGGGTTTAGGGGGTTTGGGGGTTGTAGGTGACGGGGGTAAAGTTAGAAAGAAAAAAAATGCAACTAAAAAATAGAAAATAAATAATAGTTTAAAAAAACTAAAAAACACGCTTTAAAAAATAAAAAATAAATTTTAATAAATTTCAATTCACTATTCTTATAGTGCAGTAAAATATCTTAATAAGCAATTATTATACAGGGTTATTTTTAATTCACTGACATTCTCTTAACCCTGAATTCCTATCACTCAAACAAATGTTTTTTGTTCTACGACTTTTTAAAATGAAGTACTTTTTTACCCATGCAAATACACAGAGTATCGTAAAAATAAGAGGTAATCTCAAATTTTCAAAACGTTATTACATCAAAAATATTATGTTATGACAAAAGCCGTAAAACAAAAAACATTTATTTAAGTGGTAGGAGTTTAGGGTTAAAAGGATGCTAGTGAATTACAAATAACCCTGTATTGTTATATCCAGATCAAAATTTGTAAGCAATTCTAAATATTGATAAAATAAATAATAATAGTTTAAAATATTTTATTGTAAAAAAAGCGTGGGGTGCTTTTTAAGATGTTATCAAAATGATAATCCTTGACAATTGACACCATGCACCCCACGCTTTTTTTACAATAAAATATTTTAAACTATTATTATTTATTTTATCAATATTTAGAATTGCTTACAAATTTTGATCTGGATATAACAATATAATAATTGCTTATTAAGATTTTTTACTGCACTATAAGAATAGTGAATTGAAATTTATTAAAATTTATTTTTTATTTTTTAAAGCGTGTTTTTTAGTTTTTTTTAATTAACTCGATATTCCAATGGGATTGTAATAGAAAAATGTATATTTTTAAGTTATGTCACCACTGGCTTCGATGTAAAAACATACATACATAATAAAATCATGCCTGTATTTCCAAAGGGGGTAGGGAACGCACACGAAACGTTATATTTACATTTCAAGGCCACTCTTCCTGTCCTGTCAATCGTTCTAAGGTTAACTGGAAGAGATCCCTTTAAGGGATAAGTTCGCCTTTGTACATCTGTATCTCTTGTTAACTAGTTATTTTCATGTTTTATGTACAATAAAGAGTTTTACATACATATATACATACTCTTGGCAAATTTAGGTTTAAAGGTTAAAGTAGTAATAATGATGACAGGTTGCTAGCCTATCACAATATACCTTAATCTATGGCTTCTTATGACATACACGGAAGAAATGAAGAGGTTAAATTCTAAACCCGACACCACACGGATAGGACACGAGGAAATATAAAAAAAAACTGAATAAAAATAAGTAAAACTTCAATCAATAAATATCACGAGACAATTCACATCAATTGACCTAATCCCAAAGTAAGCTAGGTAAAGCTTGTTTTATGGGTACTAGGCAACGGATAAACATACATGCATAGAAGATACATACTTAAATATAAGTTTAAACAAACATTCGTATTTTTCATATAAATATATCTGCCCCAACACGGGAATCGAACCCGGGACCTCAAGCTTCATAGTCAGGGTCTCTAACCACTAGGCCATCTGATCGTAATAATTATGTACTAAAACCACGTGAAAATTTGTTGCGTAGTTTAAGAGGAATAGCGTGTATATACCTAAACAGTCAGCTTCGCGGAAACCTACTTTGTTTTTTGATAATGCAGGTACAATATTTATTTTTCTATGTTTGACATAGTCAATATTCAGAAACTCAGGGATTAAATTCATAGCACCCGTTTACTGCACCAGGAAGGATCCCATGTGATCTAAAAATGGTTAGCAAATTTTTAAACCACAACTTCATAGACATACGAATGTTGGAAGCGAAATAAAAGGATGTAAAAATGTTATCACAATTTATATTGACACTACCTTTGTTTATTTCAATCACAATGTTATAAAGATAAACAATTCCATTTGCTTTGGAACAGAAGTTATTGTTACTGCCGAAGTTTTATGTATAAATATATTCTTAACATTTTATTATCTACTTTCCAGGCGAGGAATCTATAAATAAGGAGATTTAACCTAATATTTATGTAACAAAAGCAGAGAGAGGCGAAGAATTGATGCACTGAAATCTGTTGTTTCTGGAAAAATAGGTACCAAGTGTCGAGGACACTACATGTGCCTATATACCTTTTCAACGCCACGCCTCGACAAAACGTAAACCTACTTTGAATCTTATGTCATTGTGTCAAGATCACTTTGACACTGTACTTTGTGACACCTATATGTGTCGTTGGCGTTGAAAAGGTTAAATGACATTGAGAGCTTAACACGTTATGAGCATCAGCCGAGGCATCACGTACGTAATTTTCTCTGTGTGGTCACGAGTATCACCGGTGGGATCAAAAACTCATAGCGGGCAGTTTGGTGCAGGCTACCTAACATTAGTGATGTGCAATACAAACAATCCAAGTCACGACGTTGTAGCTATGTATGGGAAACTCCAAAATTTACCAGAAAACTCAATTAAAATAAAGTTTTTTATTGAAATTGCACATAACTAATGGTGGCACTTCACTTGGCGTTGCGTGTTCGCGTTGCGCTATTGCCATCTCCGTCTTTCACGCTAGAATCGGCATAGTGCTCCTCTCTCGCACACGCAACTATTTCGTGAAATACGCCAAGTGAAGTGCCAGCATAATGTTAGGTGGCCACCAAACTGCCTGCTTGATAACGGGGTCACAGTTCAGGGTATTGTTTTGGGGATTATTTTGGGGGCTAGAGTCAAACTGTGAATGCTATTTTGTAGAGTATCTCTTTAAATAGTTACAAAAATTTAACATTTTGAATTTTTAGATACATAGCTGGGTCATTCTTCGGAATCGGATTCTCCGTCTGATTCCCTTGGTGTTTTTTACTTTTACTTTTTTCAACCTATTTACTATAAAATATGAAATTGTATTTAATTATAAGCAGATTTATCGAATAGGCATTAATTTTGGTCAGTTTGGTATTGAAATATACTACTTTAAGTTTTCAGTGCCAGGGGAATAAGAAAAATGACAGGTGAATAAGATAAAACGCCAAGGGAATAAGAAAAACGCCAAGGGAATCATACAAAAGGACATGGGAATAAAAAAGTAGAACATTGAAGAGAATATTTGATTTGATTGTAATATTTGAGACCTGCTATCAATTGAATACATTTCTAAATGAATAAATCAGCGAATTAAAAGAAAACTATTTTTCTTTACAAGAAAACGCAAGAAAACTATGATTCCCTTGTTCAAAACCCAAGGGAATAAGAACCAGGGGAATAAGAATATGTATGTTTCTTGTCGATTCTGCCGAAACTGTTATTGTTATAATAATTACTACTAATTCAACATAATGCAGGCAGTAATGTAGTTTTCTTTTTACTTAACACTATGTACCAATTGCATGCACAAAATTTTATATGTAAGTCCAAGAGAATCAGAATCACAGTGAACCAAAGCCAAGGTAATCATATATTTACCTCCATAGCTAATAATTCCAGCGTCGAGTCACGACCTCTCCCGGCCATGCTGGAAGCGTTACTGACGTTTGTCGAGCCCCGCGATCACAACGCGTCATATGACGTTTAAGTAGGGATCAGCAGGATGTTGAATGAGGCACCAAGGGAATCATAGCTTAGCTCTGGACAAAGCTTTAAGATCGTTTTTTTAAAAACTGTGATAAATTTAGGAACCATATTTTTTTTTAAACCAATGACTTATATTGTAACTATTTAACTAAATACAATACTTGATTTCAATACATAACATGTTCTTTTCGGGGTAGTTTGTTCACAAAATGGGCAATGGACGCACCAAGGGAATAAGGTTGATAATTATTTACAGTTAATTATACTTACTTTAAACAAAAAAGGAATCGTGCCCCAGTTAGATTAAGTGCTAAAGTAATGTATAAAAAACATTCTAGCCAAATATTTGTACATTGCGGGTACTTTTTCTGCCTGGACGCTGTAATTTGGCCCTCCGAAGAATGACCCAGCTAATACTAGCTAGCACCTCAGTAATAGGGCGATTGTTGTGAGCATCACCAATGGGATCACTAAATTTGTATGGGGCGTGGGAGCAACGCTTTAGATGAAGTATGGTGGGCAGCCAACGTGTTAATTAGTAATAGGGGTGGACGTCCTTTGGCTGATATGATGAAGTAGCTTTTGCGTTTTATGATTTTGCCCCATTGAAGTCGAAGAATCTCGAACCTCATCTCCAAACGTAAACAATATAATCTCACACACATCGATATTCGCTTCAGTCATCAGGCTTCCTTTCACTAGAAACTTCATATTCACCACTGCGTTTCTTCGCAGGTGAATGCAAGTTTTCTCAATAAGTTTTCCTTCACCGAAAAGTTCCGAAAAACTAAGCGGTGCGTGTCTAGGCTCGGACCCACGGCCCTCTGCTTGAGAGGCCATAGGTCAAACCATTAGGATACACTAGCACATCCCAGAAACTGAGAGGTGCGAGGCTAGGTTCGAACCCGCTATCTTTTCACGTCGTATTTTTTTGTCACGCCTTTGTAAAAGAAAAGACCTGCGCGTAGCTCCAGATAATGTAAATGTACCGTTTTGTGACGCCCCTATGACAGTGTCGTGAAGCAGTTTACACAGTTTGGGAATCCCTGCGCTGGCTACAATAATACCATTAGGGTGACCAGATTTGGCTTCCGGTTTTACGGGACAACTGCATTAAATATATTCGAGTTTAAATTACGGGACAGGCCGTTTTTAACCCCCAACGCAAAAAGAGGGGTGTTATAAGTTTGCCCGCTATGTGTGTGTGTGTGTGTGTGTGTGTGTGTGTCTGTCGGTGGCATCATAGCTCTTAAACGGGTGAACCGATTTGGATGCGGCTTTTTTCAATAGAAAGCAAATTTTTTGGCAATTGTTCTTAGATATGTTTCATCAAAATCGGTTAAGACGTTTTAAAGTTATCAGCTCTTTTGTTAGCAGCAGAAGGGATCTTCAACGCATACACAATTACGTTGACATAAATAGCGTTGGGGGTTTTTAAATTTTTAAATTATTTTGATTAAAATCAACAATCATTTTTTTTATCACTAAAATTTGGCGTAGGTACCTACTCAATTAAAAATAACCTATACTATTGCTAAATTTCTTAATGTACTGTCCCGTGTTGGTTTCGTCAAATTACGGGACAAGACAACCCGTAAAATACGGGACATCTGGTCACCCTAACCTCCTGAGATCCGATGTCCTATTATTAGGACTTAAGTTTTCTAATGTGACATTGAACTCAACTCATTAGTGAAAAGTTTAAATTTCATTGAACAAAACTTGACGTGGGCGGCAGGAGGCATACCATACAAATTACTCATACTTTTGACGATTTACCTCGTTAAGGATAAGAAAAATCTCACTTCGCACGTTGACACGCTCTGCTCGTTTAAATCTGGCCCTCTCCAATTCAGCTCGTTTTTTTAAAGAACTAAATGAACTAAAACAATTACTTTGCTCACCCGCGACCTTACAATAGTTACGTTTATGCAAGAAATGTGCGTTCATGCAGTTCCTCCACCTCCACACTGTACGAACACACACAAATCACATAAACCCAACCATCACCACCACCAAGCTACACTGACGCGTTTCGAACTCAACCAGAGCTCATCTTCAGAGTTACCACAACCGTATGCTATGCTACCAAATGTTAAACTCAACAAAAAAATGTTGAGTTTAACATTTGGTAGCATAGCATACGGTTGTGGTAACTCTGAAGATGAGCTCTGGTTGAGTTCGAAACGCGTCAGTGTAGCTTGGTGGTGGTGATGGTTGGGTTTATGTGATTTGTGTGTGTTCGTACAGTGTGGAGGTGGAGGAACTGCATGAACGCACATTTCTTGCATAAACGTAACTATTGTAAGGTCGCGGGTGAGCAAAGTAATTGTTTTAGTTCATTAATATGGACCTCCGCAAAGTAACGCCTGATTCAATAAATTAAATCGTTTTTTTAAACAAAGACCAATGGCAGAAAACAGAGGGTATCGCAAACAGGCTGGCTGTCACGAGCGCAAATCGTCCAAATATCGATGCGACTTGCTGCTGACGTTGAATTATTAACGTCTAAAATGGCGTGTGGTACAATAATTTGCTGTTTTGACAATATTTTAGAAATATTTATATCATAAGTTAGACGACCAGATGGCCTAGTGGTTAGAGAACCTGACTACGAAGCTTGAGGTCCCGGGTTCGATTCCCGTGTCGGGGCAGATATTTGTATGAATAATACGAATATTTATTTTGTTCTCGGGTCTTGGGTGTTTAATATGTATTTAAGTATGTATATATATCTATATAAGTATGTTTATCCGTTGCCTAGACCCATAACACAAGCTTTGGTTAGCTTACTTTGGGAATGTATGAGTTTGGAGTGTGAATTGTCCCGTGATATATATATAAGTATTAGGCTTTTGTTAAACCCGCTACCTTAAAAATACAAAATGTTATCGCCTCACCTAGCAACAGGGTGCCCTACACTATAACGTTTGCCATAACAGCCCGGCCATGACTTCGTGCGATCGGCGGTAGTTGCGAGCGTTTTATTAGTTCATTGCGTGTGCCGCCATATAATAACTGTGCGGCGAGCGTATCAGCTGCGCAATGAAAGGAGAAAACGCTCGCCGCCGCCGCCGGTCGCGCGATTTGAGGTCGAGCGATTATACATACACACACACACGTATTCAGTATATTTAGCTGCCTTCCTACTGGAGCGAAACGAGGTAGCGGAGCGGTGAGCGAGAAAAAAAAACCCACCAATAGAATTGCGTACAATCTCCGTTTCTCTCCAGTGGACAGCGATACATACAAAGGCGGAGAAACGAGCGCGAGCTAGCTCCGATTATAGAAAAACACAGTCCGCAACTCCGCTTCGCGTCTTTGACAGAGAGAGAGAGAGAGAGAGAGATGTTTATTTACACATATTCGATACCTATACAGAAAAAAATACATTTGACAGGAATAATACAAATAAATAAAAAATATCGAATAGTATAAATTGGGCCCCATTCAGCATAACGTTGCGGCAAGCCACAACGCTGTTTTTCAGTGGGACCCAGACTGACAGACTGGCTATGGACAGACACTGTTCACAACTCCGCTCCGCATTACCCCCAGTATTAGCAGCGCATTAGCTCTCAGCAGCAGCTGCAGCCTTACATTATAAGCCGATTGGTTGATTGTGTGAAAAGATCTTTATTAAAGATCTTTTTCACACGCTGTAAGTTCGTCGCTTGTAACCTACGCGGCGGCAACAAGAGGCGGTGTTTAGCGCCCTTTATCCAAATCTCTTTCATTCAGCTCCTGAACTCACAATGCTCCTCGGCAAACTTTGAGACTGTTTTCACGTGTTAAGTTTCTTAAAATAGACTTGAGAAGATTCAATCGTCATATTCAACGTTAATGGCGAAGATGTCATTTTTATAGAAATTTATGGGAATTTCGTGAAATTCTGGAAATTAAATATCAGATCGAAAGTACACGCGAGCCAAACTGTCTGAAGGTATCATCATCGTCATCATTGTCGTTTCAGCTGAAAGACGTCCACTGGTGAACATAGGCCTCCGCTAAAGTTCGCCAAACAGACCGGTCTTGCGCCATCCGTTATGTACTTAGTACTAGTAGTAGACCTGAACTTTTTCAAGGCAATGGAACGTGACTGTCTCATGGTGACATCATTCAGCGTATTTTTAAAAAAAATATAAAAAATTAAACACGATGAGTTTTTAATATAAATATCACTACATAGTATAAAACAAAGTCGCTTCCCGCTGTCTGTCCCTATGTATGCTAAGATCTTTAAAATTACGCAAAGGATTTTGATGCGTTTTTTAGGGTTCCGTAGTCAACTAGGAACCCTTATAGTTTCGCCATGTCTGTCCGTCCGCGGCTAAGCTCAGAGACTGTTAGTACTAAAAAGCTGTAGTTTGGCATGAATATATGTATCAGTCACGCCGACAAAGTGATTAAATAAAAAAAAGTAAAAAAAACTTTTTTAGGGTACCTCCCATAGACTTAAAGTGGGGGTGATTTTTTTTTCTCGACTAACCCTATAGTGTGGGGTATTTGAAAATAAATAGGGGTTTTTAAAACTATTTTTTGATAAAACGAATATTTTCGGAGATATTCACTCTGAAAGTCAAAATAATGTGTCCCCCCCTCTAACTTTTGAACCGCACGTCTAAAAAATATGAAAAAAATCACGTATGTTAAAATTAATAAAACTTTCTAGGAAAATTATTTTCAACTTAATCAGTTGAGCAGTTTTTAAGTTTTTGTAAAAAAATATTTCTGAATTAATATTGTAATTTAACCGCCATTGCAAGCATTTTTTTCTTTAAGTACCTATAAGATCGCACTAACAGTATCTTCTTTCAAATAAAAAAAATATAATTACATCTGAAAAACAATCAACATACATACTAGTTCTAGTAGATTGATAGATGGCGCTGTACCGCCGACGTTGGGACCAAAACAACCAAATTAATAAAGTATGCAAAGACTTTTTCGTACCTGCTACGGAACCCTATCTTGGGCGTGTCCGACATGCTCTTGGCCGGTTTTTAACCCCCGACACAAAAAGAGGGGTGTTATAAGTTTGACCGCTATGTGTGTGTGTGTCTGTCTGTCTGTCTGTCTATCTGTCTGTGTGTCTGTCTGTGGCATCATAGCTCTTAAGCGGGTGCACCGATTTGGATGCGGTTTTTTTTAATAGAAAGCAGGTTTCTTGCCGATGGTTCTTAGATATGTTTTAATCAAAATCGGTGCAGCCGTTTCAAAGTTATCAGCTATTTTGTTAGCTGTGGAAGAGATCTTAGACGCATAACGGGCAATGACAGTGACATAATTGCGTTGGGGGTTTTTAAAAATTTTAATTTATAGTTATTAATAGATAGAGTGATTTAAGAGGAAGGTTTATATGTAGGTATAATACATGCAAAATTGCACCCGTGCCAAGCCGGGGCGGGTCACTAGTCCTGCATATTTTCAACTCGTTTGCTAAATCTATTGGTTTATTCAAGTGGGACCACGAGTAAAGGCTATTGTACACACGTTTGATTAATATCTGTTTGATATCACAGGATGATTGGGTGCTTTTGTGTGAGTTGGTTAGTATTAATCAGTATTTGGTGAGAGATATAACGTGTATGATAGTAATGATTAATAGCAGCTTTTGTCTAGCTGACCTATTCACTATTTGGCTAAGAGAGGGACAATTATTGTAGAGCTGGGATTAAGTAGCGAAATCAATTAATTTGATAATAATAACCGGCCACTTGAAACACGAACACACTTTTTGGTTATTCTGCTACTTTGGCTAACCGCTTTCAATAAGATATGACGATTTGCTTTTCTGGGTGATAGCGTTTTTGACAATATGGTAGTTTGAACATTATGCTACACGGACTAATTGCTATTTTGATGTTCTGCGTTATGGATGTTATGCTAATGGGGCAAAAGGCTAATATGACGTATGATATTTTGCTTCCTTGTCAATTTGCGCCACTGGACATTTTGCTACATAGACGATTCGGTACTGAGGGCATTATTTGCTAATATGCTAAAAAATAGAGAAAATAAACGGATGTTTCGGGCTAATCCGTAGCCCTTCTTCCCGGAGTCACACGTCACGGCGGCTGCCAAACGCGCGCTGAAATGTCGAGTTAAACTCGTTTTAAGACGTGAGTGATCCGTTTATTTTCGCTATGAGTGAGTGTCACGGGAGTTTCATGTTTAAAATGCTAAAAAATGTTTGCTGTCAAGGCGTTTTAATAGTTTCGCAGAATTTATCTATAACAATGAATAAATATAATCATTTAAATAATTTAATTATTGAATCCGCCGTTACTTTGCGGAGGTCCATATTGATAAACTAAAACAATTACTTTGCTCACCCGCGAGGCCGCGACCTAAGCGAAGGAAAGAAAGAACAAAAAAAAAAAAAATCAAAATCAAAATGTATTTATTGACCATAAAATTTAAATTAAACGATACATGAGAAACAGTGAACTCATGTATCGTTTAATTTAAATTTTATGGTCAATAAATACATTTTGATTTTGATTTTTTTTTTTTTTTATAAAAGCAAAATTTTTATTAAAGCAAAGTTGTTGTTTCGGTTCATTACAATCTTTTACTCAGTTTTAAGTTTTAATTCGTTAATTGGACAAACTGTTTGTTCTGCAAATTGCGGTGCCCTTACAGGGTTTATAGAATAGAATAGAATAGATACATTTATTTCGAGTAACACAACTCTATGCTAGCGCATGCATTTAATAGATTTAAGACCTTTTTATACCACATAATGTAATAAACGATATGTCTTATATGACTATGACTACTGATATAATATTATTATTATCTGCAAAATCAACAAACTTCTCATACGAAAAATCTAATTAAAAAACAAAAGAGCATAGTTCGATGAATCAGCGCTGCAGGCGTCTAACGCCTCAGCATAATGCAGATCTGTGTATTTATTACTTCGTTGTTTTGTGAACTTTGTTTATTTGGATGAATTTGTGTGTACTTTCTTGTATTTGTGTGTCTTGTAAAAGTGAATAAATGTCTTCTTTCTTTCTTTCTTTCTTTCTTTATATTTATGGGCAAAGCTTAAGCTGGAATGATGATGATGGTGCTTGACGCCATAAATTTATTACAATAAACCTTAGTAAAAACAGGTGTGTTTTCGGAGTAACTGAAGCTAATATAACCTCAACCTGCCCTGACAGGCAGTATAAATTTGCCGTTAGCTGTAGTTTTTTGACGTGGGACTATAAATCGCCGTCCCACGGCTAAACCAAATGCAGTTTTGCATATTCTTCTCGAGACGGGCTTGGGTGAAAAATCTGTTTTGCCTTCCTCAGGTCGTTGGTGGATAAATTTCAGGTGTATATTTTGTGGAAGCAGTTTTGAATTGAATTTTCTGTGTCGTTCCGTTCATTCAATATAAATCGGCCTAACGCTAGTACAACTTTTAAAACAAGTAAATATTTATGGAAAAAAAAGTATGAGGATTTTTTTATTACCTATTTGTTGTTGTAGCACCCTTAGTCATAAACATTCTAACTCTGTCTACCTGTAACATCTGGTAGCATAGTGAACGGACTCTGAAGATGAGCTCTGGTTGAGTTTGAAACGCGTCAGTGTAGTTTGTGTGATAGGGTGTGTTCGTGCAGTGTGGAGGTGGAGGAACTGCATGAACACACATTAATTGCGTATTAAGCGTAACTATCATAAGATCGCAGGTGAGCAAAGTATTTTTTTCAGTTCATAAATATTCTGAGAAAATTGTGACTGTGTGCTCACAACCACTTATACTACGGTTGATATTTTGTTTCACACATTACAATATAAGGTTCTCTGAACGTGTTTAAGTTTTTTGTAGTAGTTAATACCATATCGATAAGCGTCAGCAGAAGCCCTGTGACAAAAATACAGACAATGAACCTTAGAAAGAGGATTTCGTTTCTTTTCACGCGCAACCCTAAAAAAAACTGAACCAAAGTCCAGAATACCAACATACAAAACGGCATCCCCGTCCAACAAGCCGTGTTGTGTTTTCAAAGTTAATTCATTAGAGGACGTACAGATGGCGCCTCTGGGAAAAACGATCCCTTGTTTTATGTTCTAACTTTCGTGTCACCGTCAAAGGACAACCCTTTCCTCGCACAAACTGTAGCAATCACGACTGGCAACATTGAAAGACAAAAAAATTAAAAACAAAATCAGCGCAAAACAGCCAGCATGAAAAGTAAACTATGAAACCTTTTTAGTCTGTGGTCGTCCTCTTAATTAGGGTTGTCAAATCTGAACGCAGTTCTAAAGTAGGGCTTCATAAAGAGAATTTTCGAGAGAAGCGTTAAAGAAAGTTAAGGAGTTAAGTTGAATAATGAATAAGTCGGAATGTCGAATGAGATATACGCTCGTCGAGATTGTCAAGTTACACGGCTGTTTGAGCGAAGTTTTTCTGTACAGATACATTTTGAATGTTTCGGTCTTGTTTGGTTTTAATCCGGAGGCACACGAACTGGAGTGTCTCAAGTCAAGTACAAAATTAGACATTTTCTATGGAATGTAGCCCGTGATCAGCTTTAAGCATTTATTAGCTTTGCATTATTATAATAACTGTACATTTGAGAATCTCTTCAACACAGACGATGTTTTATTTATTAACTATACAAAAGCATATCTAGAAGTGATCATATTCAGAATTACTCGTATCCAGAAGTGGTCATATCCAGAGGTGGTCGAAACCATAAGTAGTCATATCCAAAACTGGTCATACCTAAAAGTGGTAAAAGTTTTCGTCACGGATAGACGAAGAGACAGATTTTGATTTCTATCTTAAAACTTTTTTTCTGGCTTTTCCAATGTGCTTTAGCTACAGTATTATAAAATGAAATAACCAACTAAACCTGAACCATTACAACCATTAGTCCATTAGATACTGTTAAGTAAAAAGATTGGACGTGTGATAGAAAAAATTACTTACTCCAACCATTGACACTGTTTCTAAAAAGTTACAAAAACACCATAGCCATGTCTGTATTATGTCATTGCCTCGCAAAAACCTTCATGTTGAAAATTATATTTGACTGTATGCCATATTATCTTTGGTTTCATTGATCGAAACATGGCATGTATACACGTCCTTAACTATTCACACAATACACATTATAACTATATTTCGTACTAAATACAAACTGAAATACAGATGCACAGAAAAAACCCCAGAAAAAAGACCAATGCTGGGAATCGAACCCAGGTCCTCAGCATTCCGTGCCGCGTGCCATACCCCTACACCACCACTGGTCTAGAGATTAGACACGAATCTTTCCTATACATCATACATTTCAATCTGCTAAATCATCACCTTATGCAGTGACAAGCGCACATCTATGTTACACCCTCATCGAGAGATTTTAACACTCCTTCGGAACTAACCGCTCACCTGGACAAGAGATGGCGCTACTGTGCAACTTTTTAAACAAGTTAGCTATGAAGTATCTTTTTTTTTTTTTGTACTTATTTTTTCAACTTCATTTTTTTTTTTTTATTACTTTTACGGTCATCCCGTGAAATCATACATTTCGTACTAAATACAAACTGAAATATAGATGCACAGAAAAAACCCCAGAAAAAAGACCAATGCTGGGTGTCTAATCTCTAGACCAGTGGTGGTGTAGGGGTATGGCACGCGGCACGGAATGCTGAGGACCTGGGTTCGATTCCCAGCATTGGTCTTTTTTCTGGGGTTTTTTCTGTGCATCTATATTTCAGTTTGTATTTAGTACGAAATGTATGATTTCACGGGATGACCGTAAAAGTAATAAAAAAAAAAAAAATGAAGTTGAAAAAATAAGTACAAAAAAAAAAAAAAAAAAAAAAAAGATACTTCATAGCTAACTTGTTTAACACATTATAACGTCTATTTTTCCTTGTCGACAAGCCGACCACGGTTTTACCACATCAAATAGGTAAAACGGTTGCCTTTCTTCAAAGAAATTGGCTTGGAAACATGAACACCTATAGTATTTGTGCTTGAATCAAATTGTATTGTAACTGTAAAACTGTATTGGTTCTTTGAATAGGAATTACATATTTTTTTCTAAGGAAGGCCCTTTTTCCTGAAAAATCGTTCATTTTTAAGATCCCATTTTACGTGTGTAGCTTGTGATCGAAAAAGTCTTATAAATAGTGCACCAACTCGAAGAAAGAGATTATATGGTGCCTTGTAAAGAGCTTATTGAAAAATAGAAACCGTATTAATACTTTTACTTCTGAAATAATATTTTTGCCCCGAAATATAATCTTAACGAACTGCCATTCCATTTTAGTAAAACTACAGAATAACTAGCGCAAGAACTAAAGGCATGGATAGCTCGAAGAATCGCTAGACTTAAGTGGCAGTGGGCAGGGCACATAGCTCGTAGAACTGACGGCCGATGGGGCCGAAAGGTTCTCGAGTGGCGTCTGCGGACCGGAAGACGCAGTGTGGTTAGGCCTCCAACAAGATGGAGCTTAAAGTTGCGGGATGCGATCGCGTTGGACCGATCTGTTTGGCGAGCTTTCGGGGAGGCCTATGTTCAGCAGTGGACGTCTTGCGGCTCAAATGATGATGACGATGATGAATGTGTGGCTTGAAGAGCCTTAGGTTGAATCTATCTGAAAATACAGACGATGGGAGCAAACTCCATTTTTCCGTCTCCTTCCGCTCCGCTGTGCGCAGTATTTGTTTTAGAACGGCCTTAACAAAAAGCCCTAAAAAAACATACAGACGAATTGAGAGCCTCCTCTTTTTTTTTGAAGTCGGTTAAAAAAGGATTGAAGTGTGGCAACATTGACACCATTAATTGTGTATATCGCACTGCAGATTCTTTCACGATTAATTTGAACAAAAAAATAAATATCTCCAACCACTAAGCCATTTTTAGTTTGAAATAAACGGTACACCATATTATCCACCGCGCGCGCTTTTGCTACCGCTTTCACTATTTGTTTTGTTTCTGTCAAACGGTATAAGATGGTAACAGAAAGAGACGGTGAATACTATAGCAAGCGCCTTCGCGTTTGGCAATAGGGCCTCTGAGGATTCTATGTTTTTTAATCTGCTCGGCGTATAATTTGTGACTATAATATGCAAAAAGAAACTTCAAAAGTATGTTTCAACTATAATACAGTATGAAAAATGTGACGACAAACGCTGACGCCCTCTGTCGTGACGCGGCCGAGATTTCTGTCCCCATCAGCTTGGACAGCATGGCGGTCGAAGGTCGAGGGTCGCCACCAGGACAACTTGGGTACTGCATATTGAGCTCGCAATCCTGGAACAGATACATACACAGATTAGAGAGAAAAAGAGAGAGAGAGAGGGAAAGATTTGTAAATATTTGATATACAGGAAACAAATACATTTAGCAGGAAGATACAATCGGGTCATCTGATGGAAAATGATCACCATCACCCATAAATATCAACAACCCAAAGAGAGTCACGATCTGTTGCCGGCCTTTAAAAAGGAGACGGAATAGGGGAGAGGAAGGGGGAGAGGTATTGGGCCCCGACGCTCTCACTGACCGTACGAAACGCAGCAGGAGTACTGCTGCTTCACGGCGGTGTTCTGTGAGAGGGTGGTACTGCCCCGGACGAGCCGGCCCATTCGTGATGCAGCGGCTAGCTACAACATAGCTCTACCACTACTAAACTAGTCTGTTTAGGTAGCAGCTGTGCCGCTGACTGTACAGAATGTAAGTAGCTAGCTAGTAAAATAAACTAGTATTTTCAAAGGAGATGCTAACAAGCCCCTCGAGAGTTGAGGGAGTGCGTCAACGCAGCAGGGCTCGAGGTTATTATGATTATGAATAACATAATAGAGTTTCCTAGGAAATTTTACAATTTTGAAATTTTCTATACTTTTGCGACTCACGACTTTTGTAAAATATAGATTCGGATACGGATACGATTCTTATCGTGAATTTGGTTTTTTTTTTAAGTGATTTACCTATATTTTCAACCGACGAAAACAAAAAGAGGAGGTTCTCAAGTCGACGTGTATATATATTTTTTTTTTAATAAAATATATTTTTAAGGATAACATTAATGCCGATGTGCAATACTTAGCTTAGCATTGTTATCTTCAAGAAAATAACCCTTGTCTTTTATTTCGAACACGAGCAATCATATATGACACGGAGAAGGTTTAAAATATAATAAAACATTTTTCAACGCATATTTACCTATATTTAGGAGCTGGATGTATGAGGCCTCAAACTGAACGCCAGCGGGCAGCGGGGCGGGGAGCGGCACGGGAAACGTTTTCTCTATTCACAGCGAGTGCTGCCAGGTATAGGTAACGCCACGAGAGTTGAGGCGAATGATTACACACAAAGTTACATAAAGTACTGATTGCAAAAAAAGTACTGAGTGAATTAAATTAGTGAGTGAATGAAAATGTGAGTTATATGATCTTATGATGAAATACCTACGCAATACTATGCATATTATAATTTTTCTTTTTACACATATAACCTATTTTTGAAATAAAAATTTTTAAACAGATAACTGATAGGAAATAATCGCAAAAAAATCCGTGTTTATAAATAGCAAAATAAATAGTTTATTTTCTGTTTTATTTGAAATCGATGATTTTCCTAAATAATTGTTAACGAAATAGGTTGAAGAAATTTTTAGCAAATCTTGTAATTCACTGTTGAGTCTTTTGAACTTGCTATCGGTACGAATTAATGTCAAAATCCCGCTGTCATTACATGACATGTTGTTGTGTGCGTGACTTTAACTCTCGTGGCGATACTTAAGCGATACTTATAACCGCTGTGCGCCGAGCGTCTCGGTAGCGCAATGAACAGAATACGCTCGCCGCTTCGCTGCCCGCCCCGCTACCCCCTGGCATCCAGACCGCAGCCTTATCCTTTTATTCCTCCCGCATGAGAAAACAAAAGCCTAGCGTATTATCCGTTTCTGAGACAATTTCTTTATGACAAACTCATAAGCATTAAAGTAAATTTATAATGACATTCCTTGTTTCATTTTAAAAATGAAAATTTTATGCTTGCGATGTCTAAATTTATACATAAAATCCTGATTCAATTTCGTTGGCGGGAAATCTTAATTTGGCTACATTTTGTTAGATACGTGGTATTATTAATTATTACCCATGCCAGTTACGCGGATTTTCCCTATGGGTGTTGTGCAGATACGCAGTATTTAACAGTGCTAGTTACGCGGTATTGCACTATCCCCGACGATATAGCAAATAGTGTAGCTTTAGCTAATGTACTATGTTCAAATAATAATTATAATTTATTGAATCAGGCGTTACTTTGCGGAGGTCCATATTAATGAACTAAAACAATTACTTTGCTCACCCGCGACCTTACAATAGTTACGTTTATGCAAGAAATGTGCGTTCATGCAGTTCCTCCACCTCCACACTGTACGAACACACACAAATCACATAAACCCAACCATCACCACCACCAAGCTACACTGACGCGTTTCGAACTCAACCAGAGCTCATCTTCAGAGTTACCACAACCGTATGCTATGCTACCAAATGTTAAACTAACAAACCAAAGCAAATGTTTTAACTTGTCACTGTAACTTCTCAAGTACCCACTTTATTTTTCTTATTCTCAAACTACCCCACAAAAATTAACTTTTATTGACATATTTAAAACTACCTTGAATTTTTTGTTTATTTATTTATAAGGCATATTTAATTAATACTAACTGTTCAAATTCGACCCAAGCCGATTCATTGTTAGATTCAGATTCTTATGAAGTGTTACATTATTGCGGCAAGGGGTTGCGTCTGGATGCTCTGGAATGCATGGAAATAATTAGGTACAACACTATGGGGTCTATTATTAATGAACAGGTAAATTTAGTATCTTCTCCTTTACTGCGGCTTGGGTCGAATTTGAACAGTTAGTATTAATTAAATATGCCTTATAAATAAATAAACAAAAAATTCAAGGTAGTTTTAAATATGTCAATAAAAGTTAATTTTTGTGGGGTAGTTTGAGAATAAGAAAAATAAAGTGGGTACTTGAGAAGTTACAGTGACAAGTTAAAACATTTGTTTTGGTTTGTTAGTTTAACATTTGGTAGCATAGCATACGGTTGTGGTAACTCTGAAGATGAGCTCTGGTTGAGTTCGAAACGCGTCAGTGTAGCTTGGTGGTGGTGATGGTTGGGTTTATGTGATTTGTGTGTGTTCGTACAGTGTGGAGGTGGAGGAACTGCATGAACGCACATTTCTTGCATAAACGTAACTATTGTAAGGTCGCGGGTGAGCAAAGTAATTGTTTTAGTTCAATAATTATAATCTTAAAAAAGCATGTTAGTCTAGTGGTTTGTCCTATTCCACCCAAGGAGAGTACCTCGCCTTCGTGAATTGCAAGAACTCCACCAACGAGAATAGAGTCACTACGTTGAATGATAAATACTGGTATAAGTACTTTTGTTGAGAGTGTCGAAACTCTGGCTAACTTGCTATCAATAACGTCAAAATACCTGATACACGTCACCCTCCGAAACTATAGACGAAAACTTCTGTAGTACAACGGCTTGATCTTGCGTGCAATTCGTCGGACGGTTGAACAGGGCGTTCAGCGTGCAACGACGAAACTGTGCGCGAGCGCTGCCGAAGAAAAAAGCTTATTAATGGGTCTTCAAAGAAGTCTAGAAATTTTTAGTATGAAAATTCCTTCGCTTGAAACGATTCATTACCAAATCGTTGACTGATTCAGGCATTACTTTTCGACGATTAATATTATTGAATTCCCAATTCGCATTGGGTCTGCGTGGATGCAACGGCCATAGCCCTCTCATTCCGAGAGGAGGTCTGTGTCCTCAAGTAAGCTGGTTTGATGATGATGGTCTTCGAGAAGTAATTTGTTTTGTATTTGTAGTGGTAGAGCCATGTTGCAGCTAGCCGCTGCATCACGAATGGGCTGGCTCGTCCGGGGCAGTACCACCCTCTCACAGAACACCGGCGTGAAGCAGCAGTACTCCTGCTGCGTTTCGTACGGTCAGTTAGAGCGCCGGGGGCCCAATACCTCTCCCCCTCCTCTATTCCCTTTCCTTTTTCCTCTCCCTTTTAGGGCCGACAACGCACTGGCATCGCGTAAAGTGCTGCGTGTGTCTATGGACAGTGGTGATCATTTAACATCAGGTGACCCACTAGTTCGTTTGCCTGGCCTCTCTAACATAAAAAAAAATGATTGTCTCTAGTTCATTAATTGGAACGTGAAACGAACGTGAAATTTTACAATATATTTCAGAACTAAACCTATCATCATATCAGTCCAAAGACATCCACTGCTGGATAAATGCCTCACTCAAAGAGTTTAACAACGATTGGTCCTCCGCTGTTCGCATCTAAGTGGTTCCCGCGACTTTTACCCGATCGTCGGTCCATCTTGTTTGAAGCCTTCCTACGGCACATCTTCCAGTTCGCGGTTTCCACTCTAGAACCTTCCTGTTCCATAGGCCGTCGGTTCTACGAGCAATGTGCCCTGCCCACTGCCACTTTAAGCCTGGCAACTCTCCAAGCTTCTTGAAGTTCTCGAGTGGCGTCGGTAGACTGAAAGACGCAGTGTAGGTAGGCCTCCAACAAGTTGCGACGACCTGGTTAAGGTAGCGGGAACGCACTGGATGCGGAGCGCAAGGCCAATCTGTTTGGCGAGCCTTGGAGGACGCCTAAAATAATGAATCTTCAAGCTATCATATGTCAGTAACTGAACTGAACTATACCAGCACAAATAGAAGTGTGTCTCGTAGTGCGTCCAGTCCCTGGTGGAGTTCTTCTGTTCCTCGACCACCATTTTGAAGGTCAGGTAGCACTTCTCCCAAGACGCTGCTGTACTGTTGATGCAGAGAAACAGTTCCCCGTATTCTGGGAAGGTAAAGGAAATTTTATAAGTAACTACACCCCGGAACACTACAGTCTGGCCGTTTTTATGTCAAGGGTGAATGAGCATTTACTAGGCAATCGTGCTGCATCGCAGGCCTCATCTTCGCTTTCCATCAGGGGTGATTGTGGTCAAACGCAAGCTAGTACAATAAAAAAAAACATAAGTGTAGAATTACATATTTAATTTTTTTATGAGCATGATGAAGAAAAGCATCACAAGGGAAACTGAATAAACCTGCAAACCAGTTTCATGGTGTGGAAGTTCTCAATCCGCAATGGACCCACATATATTTTTATCTTTTGACAACCCTGTCACATTTGTAACTGACAGTGTAAGTACAGTAAAATTACATAAAGTTTACCACTGACAGATGGTTTGCCTTCATTTCTTATTCAACTTTAACAACCTACAAATAAAGCCAATTTTAGAATAATGTTACCCACTTTTGCAGATTTTGTAATAACTACTTTATTTGTATGGTATTAAAGTTGGAAATGAAAATGAAGCAAGCAATCTGTCAGTGGTAAACTAAAAGTAAACGTATTGTACTAGCGGTCTGACAGTGTCATCAAAGGTGTTTCTTTACTTGTACAGATTGTAAAACTGTGAATATAGCTAGACCGTTTTAATAAATCCTCGCCCGCGCGGTGCAGGGGCTGGGGGGTTTGACGACAAAGGGGCCGAGAGATGTGCGAGCGCGCCTCGTGTGCCCAAAGAGTATTGTAATATTATATGAACAAGAGTGGCAACTCTATGGTCAAATATGCATGTATGGAAGGTGCTGCTGCCCTACGCCCTGGTGAAGAACTAATGTGACGTATCTATAGATGTATACCTATCTATATGTATATGTTGGTAGTGATGTACAGCTATAATTACGCGTAATTTTAATTGATAGGCTAATTGCCACTATTCGTATTTTAGCCGTCTAATTCAAATCAGCTTATACGAAGTATAAGCCGCTAAACCCGATTTGCACTATACGGCTAAAATACGAACATTGGCAAGTGGCCTATCAATTAAAGTCCTTGACCGTACAATTTGGTACGCCATGGCCATGGCCGATGAATGACAACTGACAAGTTTGACAATTCAACCAAGATGGCCGCTAATTTAGTTCTCCACCAAACAACCAGAGATCGCTGTAGTCGCATGAAAATTGTGATATATGTAAGTGTGCCCCCTCTGCGTGTGCCTGCCGCCCGCACCTCTCCCGGCCCCCTTTGTCGTCATACCCCCAGCCCCTGTACCGCGCGGCCGAGGACTCATTTAAACGGTTTAGTTATAGGATATCAAATTGCAAACAGGAAATATGAAAAGTAAACTAAATGAGCGTTCGTTTTAAAAACTATGAGAATACAGTATCAAATTAACACAAAAACATTCCGCGGCAATTAACGCAGTTGAAAATGCAATTGTCCTAATTAACGAAGATATTATACGAGTTCTCTTGAATGAAATATCAAAAGGTGTTGGTAATTAAAACAATGCAATGAATTTTAATGTAACAAGAGCCATTTTACATTAAATATTTAAATAATGTTGATTTTCTCTTGTTTTATAATAATAATGTTGTAGGCTGTATTCGAGAAAAAATAATCGTTTGAATTTCAGTTTCAAAATTTAAATGCCGGAGTATTAAATATGAGTATAAATCAGCCTAGAAAATAAAACATTTAACGTGAAATAAAATTGGTTCTCCATCGTTTACCCGAATTTGCAATGATTATTGTAATACTTTTAGTATTATATATTTTCGAAATCTACTTGTATTTTCGCGTAACAAAGTAACATGGATGTTTCCTATTTTTTCCAGTATTGCTATAAATTGGCTTCTCGTCCATTACCAGTTAAGTGAAGTTATGGGACAACCCGTGTATCGATTAAAGTGTGTTTATCTATTGCCTAGCTTTGATTAAGTCAAGTTCCCCGTCATAATATTTATGAGTAGGTTTTATTACTCCTAAATTGCAAAATGCCTTATTAACTAATATCACCAATTTTCAAATTACCCTGATCTCTTAATACCTAAATATCAAACTGTCACACTAACGAAACGCCTGAATATTGAAATGTACAATTCGTTCAAATACAGAATGATAGATATGACACAATTATGTGAATAACTTAAACCCAAAACATCCTAATGGCAAAATGTCTCAGTCTCAAAATGCCTAATTTTTTATACATTCTTTTGATGATGTTTGTCTGGCATTTGCCTCATTTTATTATTATAATCAATTAGTTACGTACTTTTACACAAAAGAACCCTACGGGTTGAAGTGTATCTGCAAGGACCCCTAATTAGTTACTTCAATTTCAAGCGGCCAGCAATAAAGAAGATAAAAAAGCAATCATACCTAATACCTACATGATTATCTTTGAATTGAAAAATAGGTATTTTGCTACTTGGTTATTTCGAACATTATGTTATTTTGAGATGAAAGTATGGTGAAGTTTAGGTATTTTGATACTAAGGTATTTTAAAATTCAGGTGTTTTGAAACAAAATGAATCAGCATTCTAGGTTTTAGGCATTATGATACTAAATAGTTTTGGCGTTTATGTGTAATGCTAATTGGGTATAAGGAAACCAAGGTATAATGAAACCTACTCTTATTTATTAGCTTTTGCGAGCAGCTTCACTCGCGTTCAAATGAAAAAGTTTTTTACAAAAAATTAAACCGCCGAAAAAACTGTAAAGCAAATAATAATACCTTTTTTGTTTGACCTTAATCTAGGTACCAGTTTGAAGTCGGTGCCTCAGCACTTAGCCTGGAGGAGTGGACCTATAATCGTCTACCTGATTGGCTTCTATCACTCCTCCTGGCTCGTGCTGAGGCACCGACTTCAAACTGGTACCTAGATTAAGGTCAAACAAAAAAGGTATTATTTTTTGCTTTTCAGTTTTTTCGGCAGTTTAATTTTTTGTTAAAAAGTTTTTATTTTATACTTTTTTTCCATCCCTGGGGTAATTTTTTTTCCAAATTTATAATACCAACTTCAAGGTATACCCTATCTATCCAATAAAAAAGAATTATGAAAATCAGACTACTCTGTAAAAAGTTAGTCAATCATCCCCTGTTTTCCTACCCTTAGGGTAAGAATATTATTTCCAAATTTAAATGGGACCACCCTTGGGGTATAGGCTTTCCAATAAAAAAAGAATCATCAAAATCCGACTACTCTGTAATAAGTTATGCGTGATCATACATAAAAAAAAAAATATACACGTCGAATTGAGAACCTCCTCCTTTTGTTTTCGTCGGTTGAAAATAAAAAAACAATACACATATTTTATCATCATCCCAGCCGCAGCCTATATACGTCCCACAGCAGGGCACAGGCATCCTCTGAGAATGAGAGGGGTTGGGTAGTTCCCACGCGGGTCCAGTTCGGATTGTGAACTTCACACACATCATTGAATTTTTTCGCAGGCGTTTTCCTTCTCCGTAAAGCTCATGGTAAATTTCAAATGAACACATATTTACTTATTTACAGAAGTAATTCTGCAAGGTTTCGAATAAATAAAGTTTATCTAATCTTGTTTCTCCTTGCAAACTTTGGACCCCCGTTTAATCCCCTTAGGGGGTGAATTTTGGAATATTCTTTCTTAGCGGAGGCGTACGTCATAATAGCTATCTGTATGTTAAATTTCAGCACAATCCGTGCAGGGATTTAAGCTCTGCGTTGATAGATCAGTCAATCATCTTTGCCTTTTATAATTATACCTACAGTTTGTAACTGAACGAAGAACAAAGGTGATTACCTACCTGGTTGATTGAAAAGTGGAGTACCTATGTTGAAATGCCAGACTTTTTGTATATTATTTATTATTTATTTTGGTTAATAAGAAATTAGATTAAATATTGACTAATGCGGTTTGACCTATGGCCTCTCAAGCAGCGGATCGTGGATTCAAATCCCGGATCGCACCTCCGAGTTTTTCGGAGTTTATGTGCGAAATTACATTTGAACCATGAGCTTTACGGTGAAGAAAAACAGCGTGATACCTACGAAGAAATTGAATGGTGTGTGAAGTTCTCAATACGCACTGGGCCCGCGCGGGAATTACGACCCAAGCCCTCTCATTCTGAGAGGAGGCCTGTGCCCTGCAGTGGGACGTATATGGGGATGATGATGATGATCATTATCATGGTCAGCCGAAAGACGTCACCTGTTCGAAATAGGTCTCTATCAAAGAACTTCAATTACCGGTCCTGCTGCTGATTGTGCTGTTTACTTACTCCCAAGGAACCATTGGTCTTCACAAATATTGCCGAGTACATGCAGGTGTCCTTTGATGCTGTCCTCGTTGAAATGATCATCCGTGACTTCCTTACAGTCTGTATTCCAGTCGATGGCACAGTTTGTGAGGTGTCTGATTGCCCTGATATAAAAATTCAAAACGTTTACTCTGTGTGCCCGCATAGGGTTCTTTTACGTCTTTTCAGGGTTCAGTACTCCACAGGAAAAACGGAACCCTTATAGGATCACTTTGTTGTCCCTCTGTCTGTCAAGACCATTTTTCTCAGGAAAATTATGGCAGTATCAAGTTGAAATTAACATCAACATCAAAAAATTATGCCCTTTGAAGCTGTAAAAAGTCAAGCATCAACTCAATCATCCTCAACCATCATCATCATCATCATTCAGGCTCGCCAAACAGATCAGCTCCGCGCCACCCGCATCCAACGCGATCCCGCAACCTTAACCAGGTCGTCGCTCCATCACTAGATGCGGATGGCGGATGGAGGTCTACCTACACTACGTCTTCTGGTCCGTGGACGCCAGTAAAGAACCTTTTTGCTCCATCTGCCATCATTTTTACGAGTGATGTGCCCTGCCCACTGACACTTGAGTCTGGCGATTCTTCGAGATATGTCGCCCTCTGACTGACTTTGAGCTTTCTTATGAGGCCCATCGTTAGCTACCATGTCTCAATGCGATAAGTTATTACTGGCAACACACTGGTTAAGTTACAGCCATTTGAGCCTTATTTTTTAACATTTCAGAGGGGAATCAAACCAATAGGGTACTTTCTATAGGGTGTACTTTCGTTTGGCAAATTACGTTTCCCAAACTGATTCATTTGGCAAATGTTTCATTTCCCAAATGTTTATTTTCTCTGAATCTGTAAACTATTCAGGATATATTTCAGGACTATTTTGTAGGTTAGGTTAGGGTTGTTTTATAACAATCCTGAAAAGTTTACAGCTTCAGAAAAAATAAATATTTGGGAAATGAAACATTTGCCAAGTGAATCAGTTTGGGAAACGTAATTTGCGAAACAATTACATTAGTAAGCCATCGTTAATTTGTTGTTCCATCACAAAAGAAAATTGCGATTACTAACGAACTATTTAATTACAAATTTGTACGGAACTTTCGGTGCGCGAGTCCGACTCGCACTTTTTGAGCGTGTTTTTACAAGCTTTTTACTAACTTGCAATGTATGTATCCATGTAATTAGGTATGTACATATCTATGTATGTAGTCAAATCTTGCAAGTAGTTTGACCCCATTTCCGGTGTTCGGTTGAGCTGAAATTTTGCATGGATGCGTGAATCGGATGACTGTGTAATATTTATTATGACATATAGCTGATCTGATGATGGACCTGGAAGGTGACCATGGGAACTCTGTGATAAAACGATACTACTGCACCGAGTTTGGACTCGTTTGATTCCTCTTGACGAGTACTTTGCTCCTAGATGGTATCCGAGGACAAAAATTGTAGTCAGCAAAAAAATAGTTTATTAAAAATAGTTTTTTAAAAAAAAACCTTTTATTGTTAACTTACTTGCACCAATGCGCAATTTTCGAAGGCAGTGGAGGGGTTTTCCTACTAGAGTTATAAATAACGGCAGCATTCAAAGTACAGTTGGTGGCGTATCTCGCGAAGTTGTCGCATTGTATGCTTCTCACTTGCACTTGCAACTTCTCTTTCTCTTTCGGTACAGGCAAGGGGACTAAGGGCTCGAAGTCGCGTTCTTGTATATCTTCGCTGGGCTCTTCGTTGAGCTTGAGTGAGAACGGCCTGGGTGTTGTATCTTCGTAGTCGTAGTGATCTGAAGGAATTTTAGGTCAACAATTAAAAGCGAGGATCTAAACAAAATTAAATTATATAATAACTAATAGTTTTCGGAACTTGATCCGGATCAAGTATGGTTACCAATCCTGAAGTTCTTTGGACACATCTCCAGGAATGTGAACTCAATGGAGAGATTGGTGGTTTAGGGTCAGATGGAAGGCAAGAGGGCACGCGGCCGTTCACCAACTCGCTGGACTGACCTGATTAAAAAAGCTACTGAATCCACCATGGTCTAGTGCACTTGCATCGCCTCTATTTAACCGGCAGAAATGGAAGCAAATTGCTAAGATTGCTGTCCTCGCAAGTCTGCGACCCACCGAACATCTCTCCGTGTACTTCGTCTGCGCAACCACGACCACTCTGACAGGAGTATCCGACTAAGAAGATTCGGTGGTAGGCATCGGCCGTGGCTGGTCACCACCCTATAGGTTGAGCCAGCCCGCCAAGTGACTCTCGTCGTGGCCATTCTGGAGGAAGGGTCTGACCAGTTGTGCAGCGCGCATACCGGTTACAGTGCTCCGTATTATTGTTGTACGGTTTGCACTGCTTGTATAGGCGCGCGCAACTTATTCCCCTAAATTCAAGTCTAGGCTAAATGAGCATTTACTAGGCAAGCGTGCTCCATCGTAGGCCTCATCTTCGCTTTCCGTCAGGCGTGATTGTAGACAAACCCAAGCCTATATTGTATATAAAAAAAACACCGCATTGTGAAGCCGTGCTCACGAGTCGACTCGTCCCGTGCGTGACTAAACCGGCTGCAATGCAGTCGAAACATCGAGGTCATAATTTCAGCTATTAAGAAGCCCGAAAAAGATTAAAGTGTGCGGTTTGGAAAAATATACTTTTTGGGAACATGCACTTATTGAGCAAGTGGAAGTACCTATGGTAAAGTGTAAATTTGGAAAAAGTGTACTTTCTGGGAAACTGGACTGTCAAATCAGCACTGATACTGATAGTGCTCTATCTGAAAGAGTTAACTTTTTGAGGTAATCCAACTTCCGAGAAAGTCAGCCTTCCAAAGAAGAACACTTTTGGAGAAAGTGCACATTTTGGAATAGTCGACTTTACGAGCGTAAGCCAATCCGTGTATTACAAGCGTATATTGAGAAAGTTCACATTTCGGTAAAGTGGGTAACCAAAGGCATGTAAAGTGTGCTTGGTCTAACTAACCCCTGTAGTTAAACTGGACGGGCTTATGTCCAAACCCGAGGGGCTGGACAGCGGGCCGGCCTGTAGTCGTGAGACGCGGGGCTCTCTGTTCGGCCCCAGAGTCTGGACGGACATGTGGACAAAGAAAGTACTCAGTGAGAAATGGTGTCAAAAAAATTGTGCAAAGTGGCATTTAAAAAAAAAAACCGGCCAAGAGCGTGTCGGACACGCCCAAGGTAGGGTTCCGTAGCCATTACGAAAAAATCAAGTAATATTTTTCTAAGGATTTCGTATGTGTACGGAATCATCCAAGTTTAGGTATGTTTTATACCTTAGGCTACTATTTACTCTTAAACTACAAATAATTTCAAAGCAATCTTAGCCGCTATAATTTTACTAGTAAATTTGATATATTTACTACCCTTCTGAATTTTTTCAAATTTTTCCACCCAACAGTTTAGATTTTAGAGGGGGGGGGACGGCCGATTTTAATGAAAATTTTCACTTTAAAGTTGAATATTTCGCAAACAGATCACTGAATAGAAAAATCATGTTAGCAACCCCACAATGATTTTAAAAGACCTATCCAACGATACCCCACACTTCAGGGTTAGCCGAGAAAAAAAAAATCACCCCCACTTTACGTCTATGGGAGGTACCCTAAAAAATTTTTTTTTACTTTTTTTTATTCAATCACTTTGTCGGCGTGACTGATATATATATTGATGCCAAATTACAGCTTTCTAGTACTAACAGTCTCTGAGCTTAGCCGCAGACAGACAGACAGACAGACAGACAGACGGACAGACATGGCGAAACTATAAGGGTTCCTAGTTGACTACGGAACCCTAAAAAAAGAGTACACTTTGAAAAAATAAGGCAGTCTTGGGGTTTTCTTATTCAAAATCACGAGTACAATTTATTTTCGTAAAGAAAAAAGAGTCACAAAACTGACGCAATATCTTTAAGGACTAAAGGTGACTGACAGATTAAGTTCACGAAACACACTTTACCGAAATGTGCGCTATCCCAAAAGATGCACTTCTAACTCGTGCAATTTCCCAAATATACTTTTCCAAAAGTTTTGTCAAGTACCCGACTTGAATCGAACGGTAAACCTCCTGTCTGCTCCATTATCAAACCCTCAATATTATTCTTGGTGAAAGTACCTACTCCCTAAAATTATCCTAAGAAGCTCAAACACGACTAAGTCACTTTGTTTTGTCTTGGAGTCCCAATGCCTAGCTTCCAACTCCATTCCTAGGTCAGCAATGGTACCACATTATTGTAGTGTTTCACGTACCTTACCTATACCGATATAAATTACATGCCACACCCATACATTTCATCAACGGGTACCCGGTTCTGACTACTCGGCAACCAGCACACGTAAATAGGTATTTAAACGATGATGGCATGATGGAATGGCTGCTTCTCAAACGGATGGTAGTATATCGCAAAAGACTGGGAGTAATAGAATCGTTAGAGAGGCTTTTTTTCGGTAGTGAGTTATCGCTATGATAATATTACAATAAATACTTACAAACAGCATCTAAACAGCCAATAATGCACGTCAAAAACACAAGAACTTGGAGCATTTCGCCATTAGCGAAGTTTTGTCATAGTTATTTCTGTATTTTTTATAGTAAAATGCAAAAAAAATGCGTACAAATATCAGTTTTAATAAGGTTACTTTCGCAAGTCATTCTGTCAGATCGGATTCGTCTGTCATTTGAAGTGAAAGGAGTTTTCAGTTGAAATAAATCGCGTAAGTAGTGTTTTTACATGACTACGGCAAAGCCAAAAGGAAATGTTTTAACAATCTATGTTTGTAAGTACGGATGTTCCACCGTAGCGTCGAGACTACTCATCCGATTTTAATTATAAGTAAAGATACGTCATTTGTTGACAAAACAACCGAAAGACATTCTCATTCAGTGACTGCGCACAACATACACCCTTTGTCTTTTTTGCTCCCGTTATGAGAAGCATACTGTTGCCATTCTCTTCAACGTCAGAGGAAGCCAGAGACTGCAAGTGTCGCCATTTTTACGCTTCATTTTCGTCGCGCTGATGGCATAGCTACTTATGAATAAAAAAAATACTTTATTTTGAAAGTATTACTGTGGTTGCGTTTAAGTATGCCAGTACTTTTATGTAAAAATAAAGCCAGTGCATTAAAATGTCACTGGCGGTAAAATATAAACAAAAAATAAAAAATAAACGCTGAATATTTTTAGTCCGTACTTAACCTGGCAGTTTATTTAATACTTTAACAAACAGTTAATACATCGGTTCTTGAATATTTTTCTAACATTAAAATTATAATCGTTCGTAATAAAAGGAACTGTGTAGTTCTCTACTCAAAGATTCCCTTAAATCTACTTTTTTTAAATTCATAACCTCACTCTCTTCCCGCCATCGAGTTTTCATCGCCAAAAAGTCTTTCAGTACTAACAAAAATCCCTTCGTTGCACCTTTATGCTCCTTAAAGAATGTTTCTGACAAAATTTAAGTTTCTAGCTCGTTGTTTAGGCCGTGTGTTGTCTGTCAGTCTGTTTGATTAAACATGAAACTACCGTGAGACTCACTCACAGTGAAAATAAACGGATCACTCACGTCTTAAAACGAGTAGAGTTACTCCGAGAAGAAGGGCTACGGATTAGCCCGAAACATGTCCAGTTAAACTCGTATTAAGACGTGAGTGATCCGTTTATTTTCACTATTCATTGATTACCCTGCGGCCCCACACTAGGCTATGCCTGTCACGTGGTGGCCTGACCCGGTTTTACAATAAATTGACAATAGGAATAATTACAATAATATACGAGTATTAGGCGGTTCTATAAAGCCACAGTTAATTTTTTTCGTTTGCTGTGAATGCGTGCTCTGGAACTCTGGTGAGGAAGATTTGGTAGAAACGGTCACATTAGTTCTGTAGCCTTTCACATCCTTGCCGCATAGCAGAGCTGCTTAGCACAACTGTGGTGGACAACCACCCTCACTCGTTTCCAACCCCAAGTCGTATAAAAAACTCGTTTAAACTGGTTCTCACATCAAAAGCCGGTAACAATCCTAAACAAAAAACTCGCTGCAAATTCCCAAAGGTTTCGAATCAAAGAAAAATTAAACTCACCCGGTGGAGGATCGGGACGCGTTACAAACGACGTTTCTCTGTCGCAATCTACAACTTTCCACACTCATTACTATTGCAGGGGGAAGCTGCGAGCTATAAAGGTTTGCTGGAAGAGCACTTTGTGTTTATATACAATAATAGGACATTATTACTCATCACCATTATCCTCATCATTTCAGCCGTAGGATATCCAAAGCTGGACATATATATCCATTTATAAGAATTGGAAGCGGCTTGCATCTACCGTAAAAGTACCGCAGTACATACCAGATCAACCGTCCATCTTGTTAGTGTACGTCCCACGCTGCGCTTGCCAGTCTGTGGTCTCCATTCGAGAACTTTTCAGCCCCAACGGCCATCAGTTCTGTGCGCTATATGCCTTCCCATTGCCATTTCAACGAGTTAATTCGTTTAGCTATGTCGGTGACCTTTATTCTTCTTTGAATCTCCTCATTTCTGATTCGATCCCGTCGAGAAACCCAGAGCTTAGCCCTCTCCATAGCTCGATGAGTGACTCTGAGCCTATTCATTAGACCAATAGTGAAGCACCACGTCTCGGATCCATATTCATCACTGGCACCACACTGGTTAAAGACTTTCGTATTCAGGTAATGAGGAATTCAAAATTAATAGAGACATAAATATTATCGAGCGTATTTCCTACCACAATCGGTGTCGTCCGTTTTTTGGCTCTCCCACTATCAATGTTGCAGGAAAAATGTTACACATGCTTTTACCTCCACTGTTAGACACGAGGGGGCTGATGAACAACTCAGATCCCTCTAATCGACCCCGAGTTGAGTCGCAAATGTCTTAAAATACTTTCTCAGTCGTCTTCTTCTCCAACCGAGATAGTTGGATCCTCACCAACGGTACTGGAGCTTTCAACTCTATCCCGAATGAATACCAATGTAAAAAATATCCTGTGTTTGTTATTTTTAGACACCAATTTTGAAAAGGTGTATCAAACATCTTTAAATTGTAGTGGGCAGGGCACATTGCTCGTAAAACCGAAGACCGATGGGGCTGTATGGCTCTAGGGTGGCGACCGCGAAACGGAAGACGTGATGTGGAAAGGCTCCTAATAAGATGGACCAACGATGTTATATAGGTAGCACGAACTACTTGGAAGTGGGCAACCCAGGACCAATCGTTGTGAAACTCTTTGCGAAAGGCCTTTGTTCAGCAGTAGACGTCTTTTGGCTGACAAGATGATGATGAATGATAAATTGACAAACAACACACGCAAAAAATAACATTCATAATAAAAATACGATTACATCGCAGACAAAAACAGAATCAGATGCTCATCTGAAAAGGTTTTTGTAATGAATGCGGGCTTTATATTTAAACATAGACCACAAAGAGTTTTAATCGGAAATGTTATTAATTTCTCGCTTAGGCTATTTTTAACAAGCCCTACCTGAGGCTGATACGAATTTTACTAGTACTAGCTTTAATTGAGTCTACATTTAAATACACATTTCACGGTGTGCGGTTAGTGAACGACCTCATATTAGTTGACCCGCAATTAACGACTATAATGCACGACCTGAAAATTCGAACTCGTAGGTAGGTGCAGGTTTCAGCGGGTTAGGACATAGTAAATTACAAGCTCTGACCTGAACCCACGACCCTCTGTTTGAGCGACTATAAGTCGAACCACTTTGCTATCACGACTTAGATATTTTCTTAATGATAGTAAAACATAATCTTCTCTTAGTCTTCCTTCTCTAATATACAAAAATCTCGTGTCTCAGTGTTTGTTCGAACGCGTCCGAAACGACTAGACCGTTTTCTATGAAATATGGTAGGTCTGAGAATAGATCATAGGCTATTTTTAGGGTTCCGTACCTCAAAAGGAAAAAACGGAACCCTTATAGGATCACTTTGTTGTCCGTCCGTCCGTCCGTCCGTCCGTCCGTCTGTCTGTCAAGACCCTTTTTCTCAAAAACGCGTTGAGGTATCAAGCTGAAATTTATATCAAATACTCAGGTCTACGGTCCATTGGAGCTGTGAAAAAATCAAACTTCTAAGCCAACGCAATCAAAAGATACAGCCGTTTATGCCGCAAATTTCCGCATATTTTCGAAACTCGCAAGGGAATCAAAACCTACAGGGTACTTTCCATGAACTCAGAATCTTGAAATTTGGTACGAAGCAAGGTCTTATAGCACAGATAAAGGAAAAATTGCGAAAAGCATAAATTTTCTTGTCCGTCTGTTTATATCAGTAACCAATCTACAATGATCCCACACTGCGAACACTGGATGTTCATAGATACATATAAATTTGTACGGAACCCTCGGTGCGCGAGTCGGACTCGCACTTGGCCGGTTTTTTTTTAACTATACCCCTATTAGGCTAGTGAAGTAAAGAAAACAAATTGTACCTTCCATTGATTTCTATCAACGTTGCGACAGTTCCGGGTGGGATTCAATAAAACGTTCGCGTGACGCGGAGCTCGGTAGCTTCTTGTTTACCCCGCATTTTAAAGTTGTGATGGATCCGCTGGGTTATGATACCGTGCGAGAAATAGTTGGTTCATACACATTTTTATTCTTTGCGTCTCTCTTATGGACATAGCAAGAGTTAAGGGTCTATATAGTCAATATTTTTAGTCAAGTCTACATCAGCGTATGGGATGCCTGGCCATTTTTCGGCCCATTGAAATCGTCAACATATTACGCAGTCGGGTATTGTATTCAGATCTACAATGTTATTTCCCAATCTCAGTTCCCAATATGCACTGGACCCGCGTGGGAACTACGGTCCAAGCCCTTTCATTTTGAGAGGAGGCCTGTGCCCTGCAGTGGGACGTATATGGGCTGGGATGGGGTGCCATTCGCAATCCCTAACATCGTTTGTCCTAATGTAATGTTTGCCATAATGATCATTTGTCCTAACTCTTTTTTCTCGGAAACCGTGAATTTTTCAGGAACTTTGAGTTGATTATCCTCTAGAACTCTATAGGTTAGGTTAGGTTTGTTTTATAAGAATCCAGGGCAATTAATAGATTTAAAAAAAGAGTTATTGCAAATGATCATTATGGCAAAAGTTACATTAGGACAAACGATGTTTAGGGATTCAGATATAGATCCGCTGGGATGATGATGATGATGATGATGAATGTTATTAATGAACAGTACTGAATTTTTACTAATCCACATCTCAAACGACCAGAAAACTAAAAATAAAATAAACTAAATCCCACCAATCACTATACAAAACGGTACCTAACCTAGAATTAACTAAGTTGACTCCAGAAGCGCCTGTATTTACAAAGTGAACCAACAGAATACTTCATATTTTTTAACTTTCTTGTTCTCTCACTAAATTATATTGTTAACTGCCCAGTTAACTGGAATAAAGTTTTGAAATAAATCTCGCAGTTCCCTCGGTTAAACAACAAGATTCTGCAAAAAACCGGTAAATTGTTTTACTGCACTTTTTATTGCTTGAGAGTTTATTTCTGATTAAATTTTAACGCGAATATTTTTGCGAAGTTTTTCTATTATACTTACAAAAACATTCCTATACTCATTAGTGGAATAGTTTTACTTTGTTGTTCTCAGAATCATTAATTATTTTTAAGTGTAACATTTATCAATTGTTTTTGATTTTTGTATGTAACATAGTTACTTTTCATTTGGAGCTTGAAATAAAAAAAAAACCATAACATTTTCGCATCAAAGTTTTAAAAATGAACCTGAACCGAAAATTTGCTTCGGTTTACTTTTTAACTTTGAATTTAACGGGGAACTTCTTCAGCAAACTCTCGACTTTGCAAAATTGATAACTTTGCAAAACCACTGGCCGCAATAATGCGTTAAAACAACTTCACTTTATTGGCACGAGATTCCGTTGCTTTTGCCTTAACCTGGGGGAAGTTTTAAAAAGTTACACAAACTCATTAGGGGTGAACAATCTGTCAACAGAACGATAAACCGTATTTAAATACGGATTTGGAATAAAATTTGAATTTGGAATACTTAGAATTTCATTCAGCCAGTTTGATTGTTTCCTTAAACAGCTTGTATCAAAAGTTTAGGAACATGGCATTTTGCAGGAGTGTTTTTCATGAAACGAGAATAAAGACCATAATTACGGTCTTAAAAAAAATGTTTGGGAGATACCAATCAGATACTCAACGAGTTATAAATATTTTCTCATATACATCCATCGAACTTGAAACCGTAGTTAAACTATTCGATGGGATCGAAATAATTTCCAATACATCATCGTCTACATAATTATAATTATTAATTTTATGATATGCCTTAGGTATATTAATAATATCTTTGAGCTTTCGTGTCTTTTTTATAGCGATAAGGCCGCCTATTTAGCAATAGACCTAATATATTTTTTCCATGAAGGCACGTACATTTTTTTCTGTTTTGTTTTTTATAGAAGTGTATAGTCAAGTCATTGTATTGTATTGCCCTTTCTATGGCGAATTTAAATTTTTATCTATTTGATCGGTAACATTTCTTTTTTGTAAAACCTAAGTAATTTCTCAGGAATGATTTATTACATTTAGCTAGATTGTAAAATGGAACTTTAAGCTTTCATGTGTTATTTATTAGTAGCCCTTTTCTTATTGACGACAGTGGAAAACACATGTTATTTCAATTAAATTTCCAGATTCATGGTCGTACGAGCTAAGTTGGATGTAAAAATATGTCTTACCACAATAAATTGCTACGGCTAAATAATACAAACGTGTGCTGCATTCAGGAATCCTTAAAATTACACCTTCCAAAGAACAACTCTTATTTTCCTCACAATTATCACCAACACTTCAAGCAATATTAACTTCTATTTTCACCACATAAGACTGACTTTCACCTAGAATAGTATCTTCACTATGTTATACAGTCTTGAAAAATGTGCGCAACTCTGCGTTCATGAGTAAAGGATTTGTAACCATGAGCGTTTCGCTCAAAGTCTTTTTTGGCTTGTCCCTTTTTGGTTTTTGTGTTGTTTTGTTTTGTTATGTAGTTACCGTCTGATTAAATACATCGCGGGTCCCAAGGCAGTGCTAACGATTACTTCGGGCTTCACTAAGGTTAGTTGTTTAGTGACACACTAATCTCAAAAGGTGGATAAAATGAGACTAACGAAAGGTAAAGGTAATAAAACGATTTTGTGGCTTCTTTCGTTTCTACATAGGGAAATAAATAATAAAATAAGAAATGTCATGGGGCAATTGACACTAATTGACCAGAGGCCGTATTGTCTAACGCTTCTGACGCTTGCACCATCTCTTTCTGTCATCATCTTATACCGTTTGACCATCGATATAGGGTATTCTATATCGATGCGTTTGACAGAAAGAAATATTGATTTCGAAGGCAACCGTCAGAGACGCTAGACAATAAGCCTGCCGTTTCAAAACTAAACAAAGCTTTTATTATGTGTAATTGGGAACGGATAATTTGACGTATGAAGTACATACATTTGACCATCGCATAGCCTAGTTGTTAGAGAATTGATAACGAAGTTTGAGGTCCCGGGTTCGATTGCCGGTCGAGGCAGATATTTGTGTGAAATATAATATATGAAAGTTTGTGATCGAGCCTTGGATGTTTAATATGTACTTAGGTATGTATTTTTTTTTTAAGTGCGTTTATCCCTTGTCTAGTACCCATCCATAGTATAGTAGCGGAATTTTAAAACTAAAGTCATAACTCCCTGGGGAGAAAAATCTGTACGTAAATCCATAACTCCCTTAAGAACAATTTAGGCCATTTTCATTTAGTAAACAGGCATGGAATAACACCATTGACGAGCAATTGTGATGAAAATACTATTTTCTCAACCGTTAATGACTTCAAGTTTCAGTATCGTATTTCAGCTTGAAAGGAATCAGATATTCGCTAAAGTATCCTAGAGATGTTAGCCGTTCTGAGCGCCATTAAAGGCGACGCAACTACATAGGAAGTGCATTACGCACATGATGACTATGTGGATGGTTATGTGGCTCGAAGCACCTTACGGTGTTTAGCACTTTAAAAGTCCGGGACGAGCTAAAGTCTTTCCAAGTTTCTTACTGAGACAATGCATCGTCGTCATCATCTTAGCCTAAATCCGACTGCAGGCCTCTCAGAATGATTGAGAACTTCACACACATCATTGACATTCTTCGACTTAAAAAAATGACAGATTTAGATTTTAAAAGTTAACATATTTTTCCTATTGTGTTACCAAGCGTTTTAGAAATTGAAAAAACCGGCCAAGAGCGTGTCGGACCCCAAGCCGCCCAAGATAGGGTTCCGTAGCCATTACGAAAAAATCAAGTAATATATTTCAAAGGATTTCGCATGTGTACGGAATCTTCCAAGTTTAGGTATGTTTTATACCTTAGGCTACTATTTACTCTTAAACTACAAATAATTCCCAAGCAAATTTAGCCGCTATAATTTTCCTTGTAAATATAATATATTTACTACAATACTGAATTTTTTAAAATTTTTCCACCCAACAGTTTAGAGTTTAGAGGGGGGGGGGGGACGGTCGATTTTAATGAAAATTTTCACTTTAAAGTTGAATATTTCGCAAACAGATCATTGAGTAGAAAAATCATGGTAGCAACCCCCAATGGATTTAAAAGACCTATCCAACGATACCCCACACTATAGGGTTAGTCGACAAAAAAAAATCACCCCCACTTTACGTCTATGGGAGGTACCCTAAAAAAATTCATTTTACTTTTTTTTATTTAATCACTTTGTCGGCGTGACTGATATATATATTGATGCCAAATTACAGCTTTCTAGTACTAACAGTCTCTGAGCTTAGCCGCGGACGGACAGACAGACAGACAGACAGACAGACAGACGGACAGACATGGCGAAACTATAAGGGTTCCTAGTTGACTACGGAACCTAATAAACGGAAAGATTACGGTTAAAATTTTAAATTTAGAATTTATTTTTTATTACTTGAATAAATCCAATCCCCAAGAAATTAAATAATTTTTTTTTCTTTAGACAAGGTAATTTAGGTTTTGTAAAAAGTGAACAATTTCAATGTGTTTTTTTTTCTCCTGATTTAATTTTGCTTTCACGAATAAATGTTTTTCTTTCTATTCTGTGAATAGTCCACATTTCCTCAACTGGTGACTACGTTATTGATATAAAGGCGAAATATATAAGGGCCACTTAATTATCTTGCGTATTAGCTCTTACAATCTCTCAGAGAACTTGAGCTACCCACAACATTATGCCAATGGGGTCATTATACTTACACTGTTTGTTGCAATTGCTATTTTATTCCTAATTCTTGCATAAATTTCAGCGGAAGTCAAAGAAAAACTGTTTATTATTCTTCCTCTTCAAGCCTTCTGACCTTCACTGAGATAGTCAATTTTGTTAATAATTAATACGGATAAAAATAAAGTTAAAAAGATTTTTAAGTGTATTACAATTACAATTTTGTACGGTTCTTTGCCGCACAATAATTGAGCTTCGATTATTAGAATTTGATACACCGAACATAGCCCTCTCCATGCTCTGAATGATCTTGAGCATTCATATGAGAATTATAAATGTAATTTAACCACAAAATATTGAACACCGAATTTATGTTTTACCATCTTTCCTTTTGTACCCGTTTTCATGCAATAAGAAATGAGTTATTTATTATAAAAAAGGCATTATACCCGCTTTTGAATCCGACCAACCAACGGACCTCATAGTTAAGGGTCGTGAAACATACTTAGTCGTAATTGAAAAATCGTCGTCCAAAAGCAAAACGGGACCCACCCTATTGGATTTAATAAGGCCGCGCCCTAAATTGGATTTCTATGTCACACTTCCTTCTGGAATCGCCTGCTGAATTCAAATAACTGGGAATGGCCTCACAATAGTATTGATTTCGGTTTGTTGAAGATAAAAATAACTGAAGAGAGGAATTATCAAAATTAGACAAAACTCTGATGTGCTCACGTGACTTCGTTCTGATATTGAGAGAGAGAAAGGCATTTATTGACACATCTTACTGTAATAATCATGAACTTAATACCTAACCAGGACTGAGTACTGCGACAAAAAAGTGAGGCCGTAAAAAAAAATAACTAGTGGATTGCATCTCGTTCTAATTAGGGTGATCAAGTAATGGTGCGAGTGGGACACAATCCACTAGTTTCTCTAGTTTGTATGTAATCGCTCGGACCGCTGTCTCTAGTTGCCATTATTAAACTGTATGGCTTGGTAATATGGGTCACTTTTGATTGACTAATAAAAGTTAGTACTCAGTCCTGGTTAGGTATTAAGTCCATGGTAATAATAATATTATAAACGATAAAGTTTGTATGGATGTAGGTATTTATGTCTGGATGGACGTATGGATGTTTGTTACTCTTCACTACATAGTATAAAACAAAGTCGCTTCCCACTGTCTGTCCCTATGTATGCTTAGATCTCTAAAACTACGCAACGGATTTTGATGAGGTTTTTTTTAACAGATAGATTGATTCAAGAGGAAGGTTTATATGCATAATACATGCATAATTGCACCCGTGCGAAGCCGGGGCGGGTCGCTAGTTAACTCTAAAACGGTTTGACATATTCTGATGAAATTTGGCACACAGATAGTTTATAACCTGGATCAATCGTAATTGTATGTCAACAGGAAGAATCTTTTAAATAAAATATCAAAAGGTGGTCTTTTCTGATCATGTGAACCTGAACTTGAGAAATAGGAGACAAGTATTTGACACAAGCTTTTGTCTGCGACTTTGTTCGAGCGCAGATAAAATTTATGATCAAATTTTGGGCCCTATTTCACCAACGTGACGATTGTCAGTGACATAATTATGTCGAGAAACTATTGAACCACTAGAGGGTTCTTGGCACTAAATGTGTTTTTTTATGGTATGGCAAACGAGCAGACGGATCGCCTGATCGACACCAGAAGAGTCACAAGTGCGTTGTCGGCCTTTTAGGTAGGAGTACGCTCTTTTTTTGAAAGCTTGAAGGTCATATCGGTCGGGGAATACCGCAGCACGTACCTACTTCATTCCAGAGCTTTGCTGTGCAAGGCAGAAAATTTCTGGAAAACGCACAGTAGAAGACTGCCAACCATCCAGATGGTGATGATGGAAGTGTTGTCGCGTAGGGCAATGGCGGAAGGAAGCGGCAGGGATCAACCCGAATAACTCCTCGGAGAACTCTCCGTTGTACATGCGATAGAAGATGCACGGTGAAGCTACATCTCTACGCAGCGCCAAGGAGTCAAGTCTATCAGAAATTCGTTATTCGACTATTATTCGAGTCACTCTCCGTTGTATGCGATCCATAGGGAGAAGCTGGTACTGGGGAGCCCCCGCCCACAGATGAAAGCAGTATTCCATATTACGTAAACGCGCAAACCTGTGTCTCAGTGGGGTTAAAACGGACCAAATTAAGTCGACCCCATTCTGAAACTTATTTTAGGGAAGTCTCAATTTCAGACACAAGTTTGTTTCGGCACTCTATGACTATTATGTCTATTATGTATATTATGTATATATATATTTTTTTTTAATGAGTCGCCAGAGGGGCCAAAGACGCGAAGTCTTTGCTGTTTTTTACTTTAAGGATTGGAAGGGTGACTTGTGCTCGGAAAAAATCCCTTCGGACGAACTGGGAATGGAGAGCCCAGACAGTGTCCGACTTGCACGGACTAAAAAACCCGGTCACAAGTCCCCTTCTCTATTGGTTATCAAGACAATAATCGTATGCTTTATATTATGTATATTAATGAGCCACTTGAGTGAGCCACTTGCGAGCGCATGATCGATATTAACGGAGTTGAAGCTGTTGCCATGGTCGAAATCGGCCGGATCGGATCATCATCATCATATTAATGACTATTGCTCTGCCTAGTTTGGGGTCTGCCAGATATTCCCTTGTATTTTACTGATGTATGTTTTTGGAAATAAAATTATTATTATGTTGGTACGGATTTCCGATCACGGGCCCATGGGGACCCGGTCATTTGAAAGGCATTCATGGGGCCAAAGCCAACATGAAGAGGCCTTTGGTACCATATAATATAAAAGAGATGGGCGCAACTATGGAAGTCTATCCCCTAATACACCATGAGGATGTGCTAGCGGACAGTCCTCCACAGTTGCCAAACTATTGCCAGGTAGGAAGCGACATGGAATTGGCTATGGGGTTGGGATGTTGTGGACAGGATTACCGGGCTATGGAGTGAGATAACGGACACCTACCTTTTCAAAATCTCATAAACTGAACTTTTGGTAGGCGGTGACTCGCCATTCACTAAATGGGCCCCTCAAACTATTGCCCGCTCGGGGCAACGAGGCGGCAACATTGGTGTGAACGGCTAAGGATGGAGAGGTGTTCCTGGACTTTAAACTTCAAAATGCCAACTCGCCACTTACGGAAACACATCCATCCTTCGAGCATTTAGCTCTTGCGCTCCACTCTAGGCGGCCAACAAAGGCAAACTAGAGGCGGGGTGGGTGTGTAGCTGTGTGTGAGTGTGTGTATATGCGCATGTGTGTATGTGTACCCCTGGAGGTCTCGGGTTCGTGGTGTCGCTACGCACCAACAGCTCGCCACAAGCCGCCCTGCGATGACTGACTGCACTGGTGACAGACACCACAACACCAGCGGGCGATGGGGTCGTCACGTCCCTACGCCTTTTATATTATTATTATTATTATTATTATGTTGTGAAACGAGAATTTTTTTTCACTCGACATATTTGTAGATTTGTCGGTAAATCTTGAAATGAGATTAAAGCTGTGTCAGTCTTGGGTTACAATTGTAGTATTTCGAGGTCAACATAAGCCGTATATTTTGGCCCAGCCGCCTAGGTAACGGCGGGGCAGGGGGTATGCGGATGGCATGGGACCGATCTGTTTGGCGAGCCTTGGGGGAGGCCTATGTTCAGCAGTGGACGTATTTCGGCTGAAACGATGATGATGATGATGACGACCCCTGTCCATCAGATTCAGAGGTAGTGACACCATGTGGATCACCAAGTAAGAGAGTTAATTTAGAAACGATTTCATTGCCAATCGGATGATTGATGATTATTTAAGCCGATAAAATAAACGACGAAAATTATCTGTTACCTGGTAACAACATTAAACGCCACATAATTTAAAACGTAGTACCTAGATTCGGGTTACCTCAATATAACTGGTAACAACATTAAACGCCACATAATTTAAAACGTAGTACCTAGATTCGGGTTACCTCAATATTTCTCCGAAATTTCCCAAGTAATTAGACCGGATTTTTCTTCACCCTCAGACACGAAATCATATTTCCCCTTCATAAATCGGTCCATATGCTCCCGCCCTCCATTTGTATCCGATATACAGGGTTTTCATGCCAAAGATTAAATTCTGGGCGAAAAAATTCGAGCGTTAGGACGTACTTTTCTCTAATGGAATTTTGTAAAAGATTATCATGAGCGTGTTCTAGAATGTTCGATTTAGTAAAAGGTTTTTGATGACAGTTTTTATCAGAAGTCTGAACGAGGTATATTTGAAAGGTTTAGGTTATTAACTAAATGTAAACAAAACAATGTCAACTGATGTCTTAAATACTGTAATTCTCCCATTAAACTATCAAAACATTTATATTTCTTTATTAAAATACGTTAGTCTAGTTTGTATTACAATGATAGATAAATAAAATGTTTTGAATCCTTGAATGTGCCAAATTTGGAAACTGAAGTTTGCTTACATTTAGTTTACTACCTAAACCTGTGATTAAAATTTGTTGAAAAAAGGCTTTCTGTTGTTATCTCTGTAGGGTCGAGAAGTGTTCAGTAATGATCAAATATAGTTATTATAGATGCGAAAGTATGGCTATTATATATCTGTTTGTATAATATTGATTACTTTTTCACGTTCAAATGCTTGGACTTTTATTCTGATAATAATTATTGTCAGAGGATTAGGAGTTATACATGTACAATTCTAAATTCTCGAGACATTGCACGATTAACGTAAACGAAGACCACAATTTCTTGGGAATTTCTGGGAATTGCGTGAAATTCCGGGATTTCAATCTAATTGCCAAATCATGTCGTTGGCGCGAGAAAAGCCACGAATAAAATGTAGTAGTAGTAATGAATGAAAACAGCTTATTATGCCTCGCTAGAAAGAATGAGCTAACCACAATAATAGCACTTTACGCTCTAAGCAAAGAAAATATGTAGGCAAGTGCATTAAAAAGTTAATTACTAACAAGCATACAATTTATTGGCCCATTATTTTACTCCAAGAGTCTGTGATTTACCGGGTAGGACGTGTGGTTTGAGACACTTTATTCCCTTAGGCAGTATTTTATTGAGGTTCGAATAAGGTTAATCTCTTTTCGAGTGAGAAAGTTTTGGGAGATAGAGCTTAAAATTGGCCTTTAGGTGGCATGCGTGAAATACAAAACGAATGCCGAAAATGTTAGACATCCTTTCGGAATTAAAATGAATAATATAAATTATGGTTTTGGATAAAGTTGATTATATTAGCCTAACGATGAAAGTGGAACTCTCATTTACTTTCTAGATTTTTTTAGTCGAACTGTAAAAGTTGACGACTTAGTAGTTCATTTGAATATAACACTAAAATTAAAAAATGTATGTTTATACTTTGTTTCATAAAATAAATTAATAAAATAAATACATATACATATATTCATATATTCTTAGGTTTTCTGGCATCTAATTCTTTTGTCTTTTCTTTATTATAACATGTTTACATTTACATACTTTTTGACCGCTGTACATTTTGATAATGAGACATTTTGAACCATTGTATAATTAGACATTCGTACCAAAATGACCTGTTACTATTCTACTGCAGTGAATTAAATCTCTCACTTTAGGTTTAAATCCACAATCTTCAGCATGAGAGGGCATAGATAGACTACCGCGGCTTGTTTCAAAATAATTTGTTCCTAAATCAGTGACAGTAATTCAGAAGCACTTATTTCAAAAACATCTGTTCTCTTTTATTTAATCTTTGAGCATAGAGAGTGATTCTGAAATCTACGAATCATATGCATTTCCTCCGGCACGATGTGACAGGAATCTGAAATCCCGTACGTGACGCATGTTTCATGTTTGCTGGGACTTTCTTTTCGCCAAGCGAGATATAATAGTTCTGGGTTCTTCAGATAAAAACTATTGTTAAATTCTGAATAACTTTAGTCGGCGACTGACGTGAGCATTTGCTCGATGGTAATATTCGCATCGAGCATTTGTTCTTCGAGAAAGAGGCTAATTGACGAATCCGATTCGGCTGGGCAGCGTTCGGGAAGCTCCGCAATACCTTGTCGTCCAATATACTGCAATGTCTCAAATCAAAAGTCTTTGACTAGTGTGTGTTGCCAGTGATGACTTATGGCACTGAGACGTGGCCGCTAATGATGGGCCTCATAAGAAAGATCAAAGTCACTCAGAGAGCGACGGAGAGGGCTATGCTCGGAGTTTCTCTGCGGGATCGCATTAGAAATTATGAAATCCGCGCAAGAACTAAAGTCACCGACATAGCTTGAAGAATCGCCAGACTCAAGTGGGAGTGGGCAGGGCACATCGCTCGCAGAACTGATGGCCGATGGGGCCAAAAGGTTCTCGAGTGGCGTCCACGGACCGGAAGACGCAGTGTAGGTAGGCCTCCAATAAGATGGAGTGACGACCTGGTCAAGGTTGCGAGATCGCGTTGGATGCAGATGACACGGGACCGATTTGTTCGGCGAGCCTTGGGGGAGGCCTATGTTCAGCAGTGGACGTCTTTCGGCTGAAATGATAATGATGATGATTGGTTCTGCTCCATTTTTTCTGGAGCAGCTGCTCTGCTAGCTGTACTGACATGCCGAATATTCGGATTCGCTACCTCTAGAGTTGCGAACCCGGGCTCGAACCTACGAGCCTGTGCTTGAGAGCCTAAATAGTTCAAACCACTAGGCCACCACGGCTATTTACGGCAATCGTGCATGGGTCACGTAAATATGGTAAAATAATATAGTTAAACGACTTGGTATGCGTTTAATGAGTTGCGTAGTGTGTGTGTGAAGTACTAAATCATTTTTTGTTTCTGTTTTAGGTCTTTCGGCACCCTCGGTGCGCGAGTCTGGTTTGCACTTGGCTAGTGAAGATAATTTTTCGATATAGTGATACGTTTGCGAAATATTCAACTTTAAAGTGCATTTTTTTAATTAAATTTGAGTGTTTCCCCTCCCCTATCTAAAAGCTAAACTGTTAGTATAAAAATTAAAAGAAAAATCAGGATGGGAGGAAATTATGTCAAGTTAACAATGAAAACTATAACGGCTAAGTTTGCTTGAGAATTATTAGTAGTTTAAGAGTAAATAGTAGCCTAACCTATAAAATGTTACTTGTCTAATACGGACCGTTTAAGTAATAGTAAAATTAATAAGATAATGCAAGGCTTTTTAGGGTTCCGTAGTCAACTAGGAACCCTTATAGTTTCGCCATGTCTGTCCGTCTGTCTGTCTGTCTGTCTGTCTGTCTGTCTGTCTGTCTGTCCGCGGCTAAGCTCAGAGACTGTTAGTACTAGAAAGCTGTAATTTGGCATCAATATATGTATCAGTCTAAAAAAAAGTAAAAAAAATTTTTTTAGGGTACCTCCCATAGACGTAAAGTGGGGGTGATTTTTTTTTTTCTCGACTAATCCTATAGTGTGGGGTATCGTTGGATAGGTCTTTTAAAACCATTGCGGGGTTCCTTACATGATTTTTCTATTCAGTGATATGTTTGCGAAATATTCAACTTTAAAGTGAAAATTTTCATTAAAATCGGCCGTCCCCCCCCTCTAAAATCTAAACTGTTGGGTGGAAAAATTTGAAAAAATTCAGAATGGTAGTAAATATATCAAATTTACTAGGAAAATTATAGCGGCTAAGATTGCTTGGAAATTATTTGTAGTTTAAGAGTAAATAGTAGCCTAAGGTATAAAACATACCTAAACTTGGATGATTCCGTACACATACGAAATCCTTAGAAAAATATTACTTGATTTTTTCGTAATGGCTACGGAACCCTACCTTGGGCGTGTCCGACACGCTCTTGGCCGGTTTTTTTTTAGCATTTTTTTATTAGGATTTCGCTCAAAAAGTTTAGCCGTTTAATTACGTCAACTTGCTTCTTAAAACTTATATGTATTATAATATTTTACATGCTTTTTACATCAACTTAGTTTTATTTAATCCAAGTCAAAGCTTAAACTGGGTGAAGTAGTTGTAATTAGAGACGCAGTCCTTGAGACCTGAGACCTAGATCTAGAAACTTTGAAGCTGACTTTAGTTTAACATGAGTTCTATTCAACGGACTGAACTAAGTTTCCGAAGGAATCTGGTGCTAAGTTTAGTATGAACGTGTTCAAAACAAGATTTATGATACCTCAGAATCACGTTTTGGAGTGGCTTTTAGCTCCGCTTTCCGGGTTCTAAAGTATAAATTAGCGTTGCATTAGGATTAGACGCAGATTGTCCTGAAGTCGTAAAATATCCTAAACGCAAAATGTCCCACACGAAAATACCCTAAACTTAAAATGACCTAAACTTATAATGTCCTAAACGAAAAATACCCTAAACGTACTCGTATATTGTAGCGAGGATGACCTGTGGATATTACTTCATAGGATAGGATTAGGATCCATAGTCTACGACTGGAATGGTTACTCTCAAAATATAAATTCACAAAATACATTTTGATATTACAAATGCTAAAGTGCGTCTGTCTCTTAGCTCTTTATACTTAAATCGCTGAGCCGATTTACATGAAATTCGATATGGAGATAGTACTTATGATATGACTCATCATAAGTTACGAGTAATACCATGTATATATGCTTAGGGCATTTTGCGTTTAGGGCATTTTGCGTTAAGAGCATTTTGCGTTTAGGTCTTTTTGCGTTCGTAAAATAGGTCATTGTGCGACGGGGGGTTGCCTATCGATAGTTTGGCTATCGATATTTGACCTTTACAAATAGTCACAATATCGATAGACCATATCATAAAGATAGCCTCTGGTTCTAGAAATGTAATTTTTTTTTTTTTTTTTTTTTTTAATTTAGAGTCTATTTATTTATTAGAAAAAACATATACAGGTGTAAATACAAGACTAAAACTACTATTAAATTAAAATAACTAAAACTAAACTTAATTAAAAAAAGAGAGGTGGGCCTCTTGGCATGGTGCCCATCACGCAGGCAGCATTCCCGCGCTGAACAGCGATTGCGATTCTTTGCGCGAGAAAGCTGCCGGCGCGAGGGTTGCCTGTTGCCTCTCTCAACCTATTGCTGAGCTCCCTGTGTAACTCCAGTGCACCCTTACCCCAAGGACCTAGAGTCTCGACGCCGAAAGGAAAAAAATGATATTGGGCGCCGAGACAGCTATATTTTGTGGCCTTGAGGCGTTCCCGGGCGTCCGCCGCCGCCCCCGCACGTTTGGTAGTTGCTGGTAGGTAGGACGCCGCCAGGGTGTCTGTACAGGTGGCGTCCCACACCAGCGCACGGCCAGTCTTCCAGGGTATCAACGACATTCCATCAGGGCGCTTGCCATCGCTCCGCACAATCTGGGGCTCCAGAGCAGCGGGAACGTTGGCACTAACGAGCGCCCTTCTGAGAATGTCGTTGAGAGCGGCGTGGCGGGACAGGCGGCCGGCGCCCGAGAAGCAGGAGAGGCCATGGTGGCCGAGTCGGTCCACTGGAGCCCCACAAGAAACACAGTTGTGACTTGCGCAGATCCCAACTCCCAGCCGGAGACCAGCAGCTATGCGTAAAGTGTCTGGGTCGATGAAAGTTCCAGTGTTAGGCGAGGGGTATGCATGGAGCCAGTAACCAGATTCTGGCTTGGCCACAGCTAACAGTCTGGCTCGATCCCTGCCTGTTGATGGTTCTGTTAAAGTCTGTAAGGTGGCGACGGAGGCTATTGTATCCCAGGCCCTTTGCCTATTTGGTTTGGATGGGAGATTTGGGCTCGGTCCAGCTAGCCAGGCGTTCGTGGCCTCGTTCAAGCATGCAATCTCGCAGTTAATGTAATTTGATATTGTTTGATAACACAGATTGGCATTATGCATTTAGTGCTAAATTCAACTACAACCCAGAACATCGCTTGGCTGCGTTTGAACCCATCCAAGCCAACAGCAGATGGCACGAAGCTCCACTGTCTGTGTTTCTAGAGTTTCTAGGGTTGCCTGATTAAGCAAAAAGCCAAAGACTAAAGCGAAGGTTTTATGAATATCAGAGGTGGATGAGAACGTCTAAAAAAAATGGCAATTTAATTATCAACTACGATTACAAAAAAACAACGGGTTGCAACCGGGAGTGCTGGCAGGAGTGAAAACTTGAACAACGTTGTGCCGTATTACGAACCCCCTCACCCCTTCACCCCTCCTAACCCCCCCCCCCCCCCCGTCTTACGAATTTTCAATCAGGGTGACGTGTCCTGACGCGAGTTTAGTTTAACATTTTTTACCCATCCCAAAAAGTGCACAACGCCGCTAAAGAAGTTTTCACTTCAAAAATCACCGCTACCTTTTACCAAATCTAAATTAGCTAAGAGACAATTTTCATATCAATCTGCAAAAATGTATAATGTTATAAATAGAAAATTAAGCATTTACCCTGTGCAAGTTCACGAATGTAAGAAAACGTTAAGAGCATGGTTAGAAATTCTAAGTTATGAGGAGGCTGAAGCTATACTTTTGTAACCACACAACACACACACTCACACTCACACACACACACACACACACACACACACACACACACTCACATTTTATCATTATCAAAGTGTTCTTTGTTCTTAGTTTTAGTTATTATTTAGTATATTTAATTAATAATACTCTTGTTATTGGTTGTTCATGTAATTGCTAAACTTGAGGAAGAGCGGGATCTCCTAACACAGGTATTTTGTACTTTATGGGAGGTCCCAACCTCCTCTGGCTTATAAAAGGCTGTTACCAATAAAACTATTTTTGATTTTTGATTTTTGAAAAATACAGGCATGTAGATAGAAAGTTACTGAGCTTAACTATTACAATATTTTCCCGAAATATCTTTATTAATTTGTATGGAAACTTTTTTTTTGTTACCACGAACCGTTGGCTTTTGAGAAATGCTCGGATGCGAGATAAAAACTATTAAACTTAAAATTAAAATGGGACCATTTTAGATAAAACCAATAATCATTTATTAAAAAAAAAAAAGGAAACATTATCAGACATGAAAACAATTTGCACAGGCTTCGTCAACCTAATAATAAATCTAGTCATCCAAATACAAGAAAATATTATCTGCAACACGCATCGTCAAACACTTAACAAAAACAGAAATAAAAATCCGCAAAATGCTTCGTCAAGGAACAAAAAGGGACTGGGCTAGTCATGTCAAATTCTTTTCTTACGATAGGCCCAAAAAACTTTGGATGGATATTGAAGCAGATGCAGACCGAAAAGAAGATGGCGGGAAGACTTTTAGACGCAGGTGATTAGTCTTTACTGTAAGCCTGTAAATGTAAAGCATCACTAAAAAGGTCTATCCTACCCGACTTCCTCAAAAGTCAATCCGTAAGTAACATCTGGCAGCCCTGTCTTGTACCTCCATATCCCAAACTAGCAAACAGGAGGGCTTTATTAACTAAGTTTGGTGCAATATCTTTATTGTCAACGGGAACTTTGGCTGTTTGCTGACCTACTTTAATTTCGTCTTCACGGATTCCTGGCGTTTTTTTCTATTTAATATCAGTTTTTTTGCTTATGACATTTTATATTACACTTAAGAGCGCGCGCAGACAGAGAGCGTTCTGGAGTTCCGCGTTCCGAGTTTCGAGTTCTGCGTTCTTTCGAATGTAACCCCCTTTCCCTTACGATAACGCACACAGCAGGCGGTCGGAACTCTCGAGCGGTCAAAACACAGAACTCTGAACGCGGAACTCGGAACTCCAGACCGCTCTTAGGCCGCACCGAGCTGTTGGCACATTTATTGGATTCATTTAATGCCTTGCTGCATCATTACTATAGTCCGAGAAGCTCGTGCGCGACCCTCCGCGGAACCCTGTCGCAGTCAGTATTTGCCGCACTTAATAAAAACAATCTTGTTAAGGACAGCAGAGGCTCCCTGCGACATGGTTCCGCCGAGCGCCGCGCACGAGCTTGTCAATGTAAAGCTTTAGTTCTGAAATTCATGTGTAAGATATTTTAGGATTCACTCTGACGACCAGTAATTTTTGAAACACGATTACTTGTAGTTTGCTCTGTAGAAAAAAAATCCAAAGTCGTCTCTAAAAATTACGATAAATCCTTATTGCGGCGTAAATACTGCGCAGCAGGTTATGACTTTTTGGATGTTAATAAAACGAGATGTTTTATAGGGCCTAGTGATACTTAAAATATGTATTTGGTTTAGTAATACTATGAAAATACCTAAACACACGCGCGGTCTGACCAACGTATCGTCTTGACTTGAGCCGTCGTGCTTCCCCCTTGTCCGTATAGTTAGTTGCGTTAGTTCTCCTTCGACCATCGGACGGGGAACTTGTGTCGCTTGCGCTTACGCACGGCTTTGCTTCTAGCCGCTCTCACGCACGCATACACGAGTGCATGGAATACTTAAAACCTGCTGCTGGTACCCGCGACTACTACGTTTGCGTTAATCATTGATGCTCCGCTCCTATTGGTCGTAGCGTGATGTCATAACCTATATGTAGCTTATTCAACACACTAAGTAATTGTAAATTAAAAAAAATAATAACGCTTAAGGCAATTAATTCAAATATATTATTATGTTTGAAAATAAACAATGCGTCTAAGATCCCTTCGGCAGCTAACAAAAGAGCTGATTGATAACTTTAAAACGGCTAAGCCAATTTTAATGAAACGTGTCTAAGAACCATCGACAAGAAACCAGCTTTCAAAAATAAAACCGCATCCAAATCGCTCCACCCGTTTAAGAGCTATGATGCCACAGATAGACACACACATATAACGGTCAAACTTATAACACCCCACTTTATGTCTCGGGTGTTAAAAATCTAGAACGACATGTAATTAACACAAACTAAATAGATTAAAACAAGGTCCAAGTTCTCGAAAAATCCTGCTGCCATTTAAAGTTGACAGGTCAACATTAATTATATTCCCCAAAAATAATTATTGTACGGAGATTGCGAGAACGTGGAAGGTCAACTCTCAAGCGAGAAAAAATTGTATGTGGCATTAGTTTTGCCCAGTGTGTACCTACGTAAATTTTTAGAAATACCATTGAGATAGAGATAGATAGATTTAAAAAGGCGTTGTAGCATAGTGGTTTCACCTATGGCCTCTCAAGCAGAGGGTCGTGGGTTCAAACTCGGACTCGCGCCTCTGAATATTTTGAAGTCTATATGCTAAATAACATTTGAATTATAGAACTTTACGGTGAAGTTAAACATCACGAGGGAACCGGCCAAAACCTGAAAAGAAATTCAGTGGTGAGTGTAAAGTTCCCAATCTGCACTGGGCCGGCGGGAGAACTACGGCACAAGAGAGAGAGAGAGAGAGAGTGAGAGGCCTGTGCCTTGCTTGTTATTGGCTGGTATGATGATGCTGATTTTTTCTTCATCAACATCTATAGGGTGGAAGATGTCCATTGTTGGACAAAAATGTCCCCCTCTTAGAACGGCACAACGAGCGCCAACTTGTCTCGATTGCGATGAGAAATATAAAACTTTGACGGGTGCTTTTTTTTAGGAATATGTAAGTTTTAGCCGATAATAACAAAACACGTGCTCAATATTTTCTTATGTTCTCATACACATTATCAAACCAGAAAGAACTAGCAATTTTATTAAAAACTATTCTATAGTAGATAGAGGGTTTAGTAACTTTTTTAACCCCCGACACAAAAAGAAGGGTGTTATAAGTTTGACCGCTATGTGTGTGTGTCTTGTCTGTGGCATCATCTATACATATAATAAATCTGTAACAAGTCGGTGTCTGTACATTGAAGATATTTGAGAAAAACTGTCACTAGGGCTATTTATTAGCACAATAGAACCCAAAACAATGATTTTTAGAATTATTGTCTGTTTGTCTGTTTGTCTGTTTGTCTGTGCGTTTGTGCGCGCTAATCTCAGGAACGGCTTAACCTAGAAGGATGCGGTTTTCACTGATATGTTGGTATTTTCTTGGATTAACATTTAGTGTTTGTTTCATTTGAATCGGTTCACAAATAAGAATGATACGTCTATTTTAAGAATTTATCGAACAGGTTTTTTTATTTGAACGCGCTAATCTCAGGAACTACTGCTCCGATTAGAAAAATTCTTTCAGTGTTAGATAGCACATTTATCGAGGAAGGCTATAGGCTATATATCATCTCGCTAACACCAATAGGAGCGGAAGAATGTTTCAAAATCGGGGGTTTTTGAAGTAAAACTTCTATTAGGCACGCTTGACTTGGGAGTACGGTGCACGGTGTTGAATGTGAACGCGGGTGTGCGGGGGGGTGCGGGGGCGGGTAATTTTTTTATATCAAGGAACTAAGGAGAGCCATAATTGATCAAAAAGCAAATTGGATAACAAAAAAAAATAAGCTGCCCAAATTACTAATTCCACGCGGACGGAGTCGCGGGCAAAAACTAGTAGATAATATATGTTTAATTTCCCAAATGTTTATTCTTTCTGAAACTATAAACTATTCAGTATATATTTCAGGACTATTCTGTAGGTTAGGTTAGGTTTGTTTTATAACAATCCTGAAAAGTTTACAGTTTCAGAAAAAATACATATTTGGGAAATGAAACATTTGCCAAATTAATTAGTTTGGGAAAAATAATTTGCCAAAAGAAAATACACCCATATTAATGGTAGGTGGTGCGTGCATGTGTGTGTGTGTGTGTGTGTGTGTGTGTTTGTGTGTGTGTGTGTGTGCGTATGTGTGTGTGTGTGTGTGTGTGTGTGTGTGTGTGAGTGTATTACAAAGCATAGCTCCTCCATTTATTCCGACATCGGCCGCTAACAACATCCCGCGACAATCACGCGGCAATCTCCCGCGTCACGGGCTCATTAACGCCTCCCAAGTTTCGTCGCCGATACGATTAAAAAGTAAAAGTGGATCTTCGAGGTTTTTGCTTCCATCTGGCATAAGTTTGTTGGTTTAAATCAGCGGTTCCCAACCTTTAACGGACCAGGGACCACTTTGATTTCATTCATTAGCGAGAACCCTGTGGGTTATAAAGAAATTGTAGGCCATTATCGTCATCCGAGCATATATGCCTCCCACTGCAGGGCACAGGCCTCCTCTCAGAATGAGAGGGCTTGTCTGTAGTTCCCACGCGGCTCCAGTGCGGATTGGAAATTACACACACACCATTGAATTTCTTCTCACGCGTGGGCAAGTTTGCTCACGATGTTTTCCTTCACCGTAAAGCTCGTGTTAAATTTCAAATGTAATTTCACACATAAATTCCAAAAAACTCAGAGGTGCGAGCTTGGGCTCGAACCCACGACCCTCTACTTGGGAGGCCATAGATCAAACTACGATTTTTTACAAGCTTTTATTACTTTCACCTGTCCCGTTGTCTAGTGACATCAAATCTTGCAAGATAAAATGTGACCCACATCCCGATTTCAAATTAAGGTGAAATATTGCATGCATGTGTAAATCGGATGACAACACAATATTATTATGACATGTCATGACGCTGATCTGATGATGGAGCTGCAAGGTGGTCTTAAGAACTTAGTAATAGAATGTCGCGACCCCGTCCAGTTTGGACACGTTTGATTCATCTTGACGAGTACAATACAATACAAATATTCTTTATTGATCACCAAAAAAAGTACAGAAAAAATATTACTTTAATCCTAGATGATAATCTGGGTCTGATGAGCTTGAAGGTAGCCAAAGACACTCCATAATGAAACGACACAAAGCTATTTAGGCCGGCTTGCGCGGACCTGGGTTAGCTACTTAACTCCGAGTTAACAAGTTGTAATACTTTATTTTAACCAGGCTGTGAGACTGTCAGGGAGTGCGTTCAGTTCGGCTCGAGGGCCGGTCACTTTGATCAGAAGTGTTGGGCGCCGTAAAGAAAGTGACCGCCACAAACAGGATGGTGTGAGAGAGAGAAAGTAAACACCTATCTCGTTCTCATGAGTATTTTATTACTTAATTTTCGTGAGTCAACTCACTATCACTTCAACCAGTCAGTCAATACAGAGAAAGGGGTTGAAGAGGTTCAACCACTTTAGGTTACATTCTAGGAACTGAAAGTTACAGTTTACCTAAACCTTCAGAAATCTGTTTTAGGATTGGTACTAGTACTTAAGACTATTTGAGGGCGGAGGCCCCGAGGTTACATCGACCTCCCACCAATGTTACACTTTATCTAAAAGGTATACCATGTAGTCATTTCAGAATAATAGTTAAAAAAAAAATGCATGCTTAACATTGTCTAGATTTAAAACCAACTAAACAGAATCAGTATTTCTAGGTAGGGCGTCCCCTTTCTAGAAAAGTGAAACGAAAGAGGCGCTTGACTTGCACGAGATATGTGGATTAGTTACATGAGCAATTGACGTTCAAAGAGAAGCAAAGCGAAGGTATAGATTGGCTTCCGCACGCGTCCTTGTGCAGGGAAACCACAGCACACTGAGATCCTCCAGGTGTCCTCCCGGGCAGCAGGTAATGTCGAAGGTTACCTTCAGCGATGTAAGACTGCGCGGCCGAACCGCGGTCAGGTCCCCTCCTGCCGTAGCGAGCTTCGGCTCTCCGTGTCGTTCCCTCGATTGCTGGGTCGCTGGATATCCCTCGGAGTCTCGGGGTTTCCCTTGGAGTCTCGGGGTATCCCTTGAAGTTTGGGGGGTCTCCCTTGGAGTTTGGGGGGGGGTATCCCTTGAAGCCCTGAAATGATCAAGATGAAACATCAGGTATAAACTTTCAACCCATAACGTTGAGCGGGGTGACCTTGTTTATAAGAGTCGAGGTACTCACCAGTCGGGCGTTTATAGAATTAAAGTAGCCTTTATACTCGGGACAGCGGAGTGTGGATGTCTCGCCCTGTAATTAACACAATTCACTTTAGACACTAGTTTAAAAAACACACACATCAAGGGGTCACGGCCGTGGAGGTTAACGAACTCACCAGTAGGCACTTGGAGAGGTTAGGACGGACGGTGGGAAATAGCCTTTATACTCGGGACTGCGGAGTTTTGGCACGACGCCCTGCCAAGAACAAAAATACATCCTTAGATACAAACTGTGAACCACACGTGTCGAGCGTGGGTTTATGTTTTTTTATGATTGAAATAAAACTTACCGGTTGGGCATCCCAAGGAGTTGAGAAGTTAAGTAGGAAGTGCTAAAAATGGCCTTTTAGCTCGGGACCGCGGAGCCTTGAAGTGTGGCTATTCAGTTACATGCCGGGAGAACGAAATCTAAAACAAATAACGGAACTTAGTCGCTGAACACCGCCCCGTACACGCGGCACTTTAACAAAACTCGAAATATTCAATGCTCACCTTTGCCTTTAACTGAGGCTAGCAATCAGGCATCGTGGAATTTCCCTGAGTGGGAATCACCTCACTGGGACAACAAATAGACTTTCTTTGGTAAATTAGTTTACGCTCCCGAGATTGCATCAGCCATTTGCCACGGATAAAGTGAAAGGCTCCGAGCGTCATCAATGTCGCCAGGTGCAAAACTCGCCAGCCGCTAGAGCCCCTCCACACACCGAAACGCGCGCTCGTCCGGGAACCGGTGTATAGTCGCGCGGCGGGTGGGTCTTATCGCAGTGGGAACAAACGTCACGACTGACACCTGTCAAACGTGACATCCGAATCACAACACGGGTCGCGTTGTGAAGCTCCAGTTATTATGTTTATTCAACGATATAAACGTAGAAATTAGTCATTAAGTGGTACACAGTCATACCGTAAAGTGTAGATCCCCGGGCGAGGTCGCCCGGCGGCAAAGTGGTGTTAATTGCTACGCCTGGTCCGTCGGCGGCCGGGCCCCACGCCACCGAGTGTCCTACGAGTGTCCGTGTGATAAAAGGATCAACAAAGTATGTGACGATTCATAACGGAGCACCCGGGCGTGTCGCCTTCACCAGCGGCCTTCGCCCCGTATGGCGAAACCACGGTAAGTACGTCTTAACTTCGACGTTGTAGGCGCGCCGATCCGTGTCGGCCGAGGCCTTACGATACGGAATCCACAAAGTAGCAAGTAGGAGCACCTCTGGCAAAAGAACCACGCAGAGACTGTGCATCAAATGAGACTTCAGTATGACTAATTAATCTCTGTACAGTAGAAATATGACCCAAACGCCTACTCAGATTTTTAGGCGTTACAAAGTGTCAAAATGTATGGAACTGCCATTCCTAACCCAGGGTTACCGATTTAATTTTTAACCCTGAACTGTGCAAGTGGCCCTTAAACACGGCTTAACAATTGGTTTGGCTTACACGGGTTAAAATATTATCCAAAAAGAATATAAACAATTTTTATGTCCTATATAAACAAAACGAGGCAGTGAGACAATAAACGGTAATACGGGGTTTTCCTGTAACAGATTGGGAAAGCAATATATCTACGGGAACAAACAGGAAGAGGATGTTTAATAGAACGAACGAATAAGAAATTACTGGTTACAACCAGTGCTGTATAAACAACGGTATTATTGTAATGTGTACACGGTATATTTTGAGAAATCGAGAAATAACGTGAAAGTCGTAAGATATTTTATTTTATTTATTTATTTATTTCAAACATTTAATCAATTATCATTACAGGCATTGCCTAATGCGATAATGTAGCCAAACATTACAATTTAAATTAAACTTAATTACAGTAAAATATCTTAAATTATGCTGCAACCCTTGTGAAGTCACTCAGAGCACAAAAAATAAGTCAACATCTTCAGCAACAATGTTGAGATTGTGTGTGTAAAATATTATATCCCTACTAATATTATAAATGTGAATGTCCGTTTGCTTGTTACGCTTTCACGCGAAAACTACTTAACCGATCATCATGAAACTTTGTACACATAATATACTAGGAGGTATTAGAAGTAACATAGGATACTTTTTATTAAATTTTTTTTTTTTTACGAAAGATAAAAAAATTGTTAAGTAGTCAAAAATTACAAAATGTAGCTACTTCAACGCCATCTAGCATTCCAGTAATGAAGTTCTAACCCTGAGTACTGTAATACCGTCTCACTGTATTAAAGACAGTCACGTCTATGAAGTGACAGACTTAGTCCCTCAATTACTTCCAGAGCAAAATCATGTTTTCCATCTAGTCTACTAGTCTACTACTGAAAACTGTGATTGATACTCGAATCTATTTAGCAGTAATTAATTAGTTAAAACGGCAGCTACATAAATACAAATATAAATCATAGTTTTCAAAGTGTTATTAATGTTGAAATATAAAAGATTTTTGAAAATGCCGCCTGTTTTCAAGGGACACAACTCGCTTGACAGACTCTAGCAAAGCTATAATCCTGAAATTCACGTGTAAAATATTTGAAGATTCATCCTAATGACAAGTGTTTATCGAAACAATCCAAAGTCGTCTCTAAAAAAAATAAAATTTAATCGTAGTACGACGTAATAGGTACTGCACGGCAGGACTGGTCATGACTCTTTGAATGTTAATAAAACAAGATGTTTTCTAGGGCGTAGTGTTGATGGGGTGCGAAGTCGGAAACCTCCTCGAGTGCTCGGGCGTTACCACTCCCTTCTATCCGAGGCGTAGGCCTCATGGGGTGGGGAAGGGTAACGCCTGGGACGGTGCACCCTGGGCAACAACGGTTAATTAATTCCTTCGGGGATTTAGTTAACCGTTGGCTAATATCCGACTGGCGGGGGGGGGGGGGGATATGTATATAAGTATTATATGGGCCACGTATGTATCATATGTATATATTCTGTGAAGACGGGCGTAAGGTAGCTGACGGGAAGCTGCTCTGCATCCCTGCACTGAGTAAGTAGCCCCGCCGTGCTGGTCACACGGCCTGGGCTATGCGAAAGGTGTCAGGGCTCTGCAACAGGCCTGGGTGTGACTTACGCCCTATATGGGGAGGGAAAGCATAGGAGGGACAGGCGTTCGGTTGCTAACAGTGTAGGCTCTGCAACCTTGTTCCTAGTACCTAGCCCCGCCGTACTCGCCACACGGCCTGGGCTACCGAACGGTTCAAGGCTCTGCAACCTGCCTGGATGTGCCAAACGCCTGATGGGGAGAGTTAGTTTTGGGGTCTGGTGAGGGACGGAAGGAAGGAGGTGAACCTGAACCTAGTACCTGCTCTGTGGCCCGAGCAGGGAAACGTGAGGTGGAGCCTCAGGGCGGAAGCAACCGTGCCCTCGGTACCGCTCTGCTTTCAGAGCAGGACATGAGGGCGCGGGAGCTTACGTGAGGGCACGTAAACCCGGCTTGCCGGGAACGTAGGCGCCTGCGGAAGCCACGAGGAGTAAACCTCTTTAAACAATCCTTCACCAGCGGGGGAGGCCGGGGAAAGCCGAGCCCGCATTGCACGGTGTCGACAGAGGAGCCCCATCCCGGGGCGGCCAGTGGGTGTCGCGGTGTATTTATCCTCCCGTGGCGTTCACAATGGCAAACGAGGGAATCCGTGTGGTTTTTAGTGGGTAGGCCCCTTGGGGAGAGCCCCACATACCCTCTATTTCCCCGAACGGAGACGATGCATAAGGTGCATTTTTCTAACCAAAAAAAAAAGGGCGTAGTGTTGCTACATTTTTAAAATGTGTATTTGTCATAGTACCTAATACGATGAAAATACCTAAACACACGCGCAGTCTGACCAACCTGTCTTGAAACATCGTGCTTCCCCTTTCTTACCTTAGGCACTAATGCTTGGCACTACCTTTAGTGTCATGGGAAATTTTACTTTTCCGTGACACTACTGGTAGTGTCACGGGTAAAAAAGAATTTCCTGTGACACTACAGTGGCCTTAGTAGTGTCACGGGAAAATTAATTTCCCTTAATTGTCTTCATACCCATCCATATCGCATCAGTCGTAACTGCAATGCAAACTACCTTAGAGCTTGTTCTAATTCGTATCTTCTATTCGTATCAACGGAGAATTATTGGTTGGTAACACGTTGAAAAAATTGAGATAGAGATTTTCAGCGTGTAAATACGCATCAATATGAAATAGTTTATTTAAGTAAGCTTAATACTTAATAGAAGATAAGTTACTTTCGTTTTCATAAAATTTCTTTAAAGTTCACAAACGAATACTTAAATCCAAATCCACTGGATGGTAGTGCCACGGGTAATTAAGTAGATCACGGGTAATTTTATTGTATGTGTCCAATGAGCCAATCAGGGAAGTAGCGTCATGGGAAAACAAAATTTTCCATGACACTACTGGTAGTGCCAAGCAGTAGTAGTGCCTAAGGTAAGAAAGGGTGCTTCCCCCATACCAAAACCTCTTACCTAAAATCGATTAGCGCGAAAGCTCGGTAGGGTAGTGACAGGAAAAGGTAAGATGGAATGGCAAAAAGGTAAGATGGAATGGCAAAAAGTGCATTTTTCGCTTTTTTACAACTTATGCTGATGCGCCGCGCCGTGTCCTTATTAGAGTCAATCGCAAAGGGCACAACCTTTTTGGCAATGCTGTTCGGCAATTTTCGAACCCCCATTTTTTTGTCCACGCAGTAGCATCCCAATTTGTTTTGACATGCTTACGCTCTCGACTTCGGTCCCATGGTAGCTCCTTTATCGTTAGTATTTGGAAAAATCCATCTGTATTCCTCAAGTACATCAAACAGAAACTTTACGAAAAGTTTCAGCTTTTCAGCTGCGAGAATTTGAGCCGGTATAGATAAATTACCGTGAGCGTGCAATTGTATAGCAATTGTATATGTAGTGGTATTTAATTGTGTGTTTATAGGCATTGGAGAGAGAGATCTAAGTATACATTTTTGTCTCTCTCTAACTAAAGTGGAATGCCTATAAACACACAATACCACTACATATGCAATTCCACGCTTATAGACGATTTTTGACATCATATTAAGAAAATATTTAATTATTTTTTTTTTTTTTTTTTTAATATTTTTATACAAGTTTTTTTTCAAGTAAGTTCAACTCCCTCTTTACTTCGGTTCGGGCCGCACCACCTACCTTTGCCTTACCTGTTTCTTTTATTATTGTTGGCTTGATTGAGCCTTATGGCTAACGCACTCGGAATCAAAATCCCTTAAGAGGGTTTATACCTGCTGAGCTGGCAACGTTGCATTTTTGTTAGTTTTTCTCGATTATTCCATAAAAATTGAAAGAAAATTAAAAATGTTTTGTATACAAATTGTTTTAATATTAAAGTTAATGTGTCTACTGCAATAATAATTCGTGATAGACTTTTATTTTCTTTAAAAACGAACAAATTATTACCTAACGGTTTTTCGAGAAAATAAAAGTCTTATCACGAATTATTATTGCAGTAGACACATTAACTTATATATTAGAACAATTTGTATACAAAACATTTTTAATTTTCATTCAATTTTTATGGAATAATCGAGAAAAACGAATAAAAATGCAACGTTGCCAGCTCAGCAGGTATAAACCCTCTTAACCACTCTTTCTGACGTAAACTATACGATGAGAGTAGAAAGGGATGGTAAATACGATCGCTACTGTCCGTGCGTTAAGAGGGTACGATGGCTGAGGGACTTTTGAGAAATAGGTATTTTAATGAAATGTCGCTGTCTCGCCCGAACCCCTCCATGTCAGTACAGCGAGAGCGGGACAACTGCAGCTCAGACCGTTATTAGGCGCGTAAAATTGATCAAAACAGCATTTCGTAATCCCCTGTTTTCTTCTCAAAAACTGGACCAATAAAATTATTTTTTTTCAAAAATAATTAGAGGACATATTTAGCTATGCCCCTATGTTTTCCTTTTTTTGTTTATATCGGGGATTCTTTTCTGATGAGTGTCTGAAAATGACGTTGTAATTGGGCAATTTTTTCAGTTTTTGAAAGCTCATATTTCTTATGTTACCTATGGAAAAAAATAATAGTTTAAAAAAACTAAAAAACACGCTTTAAAAACTAAAAAATAAATTTTAATAAATTTCAATTCACTATTCTTATAGTGCAGTAAAAAATCTTAGTAAGCAATTATTATATTGTTATATCCAGATCAAAATTTGTAAACAATTCTAAATATTGATAAAATAAATAATAATAGTTTAAAATATTTTATTGTAAAAAAAGCGTGGTGTGCATGGTGTCAATTGTCAAGGATTTTCATTTTGATAACATCTTAAAAAGCACAAGGTTACAAAAAAACATACAAACATACATACAAACATACAGGTGAAGCTAATATAAAGCGTGTAAAAACGAAACATAGGGGCATTAGCTGTGGTAGATACAGATTACACAGTTAAAAAAAAAATGGCTCTAAAGCCATTATCCAGGGAGGAAACAGGGGATTACTTTTGTATGGAGAAATGGTGCGCATCGTACCCTCTTAAGCTTACTTTAAACCAGCAAGAAAAGTCGTGCAAGTTGTTTTACATTGCGTCGGTCGATTGACCACTTCAAACTCGTTCGCTTTAATATCGCCTCGCAATGTAAAATGCAACATGTACGATTTTTCTTCGGTTTCAAGGTCCTGGGTGAAGAACGCAAGTAAACGCAACTAACTAGTCAACTAGGTAGTCATCTTGGCGTTCTTGGGGTGCGGGGTGCGGGGGGATTGTGAGGTGCGGGGGAGGGTGTGCGACGGAGAGGGGGTGGGGGTGTGTGTGCGGGGTGCGGGGGAGGGGGTGCGGCGGTATAATAGGGGGATGAAAATTTAATTGATTTTGCCGTAGGATGCACCGTTTTCAAGATAATTGACAAAACACCGGTACTCGTCCGATCATTGAGGTTAAGCAACGTCGGGCGCGGTCAGTACTTGTATGGGTGACCGCCTGGTTTCATTTTTGTTTTTTGAATGTTTTGTTATGACGTTGTCACGTGAAACTATCGTCCGTAAACCGACTTTACAGGCAACCGGTATTTTATTTTTCTCATTCTACTTGCATTTACAAATTCAGCATAGTTTATTTTTTAAATTTGAATACGTAGTGAGTAGAAAAATACGGATAAGTCACGTCTATGATCGAGTTCAGCTGGACATGTTTCGGGCTAATCCGTAGCCCATCACCACGGAGCACACGCCGCGGTGCCTGCTGCCAAACGCGCACAAACTCAATCGATCACGGTAGTTTCATATTCAAAATGAATACGTTTTATAAATTGCTTTTATAAATTGCCTAGGCATTGTCAGCAATATACTTTCGTCTATGTAGAGATTCAATAATCCATTACTCTTTTTTCGACAGAAAAGAAATTACTTTGAAATAAATCTTGCGTGAACATAGTCGGTAGATAGGTCTTAAAACTTTTTATGTCTGTTTTCACTCTAGCTTTGTATGTTATTCTAGCTTCATAAAAATATATGTACTAGTCTAGTACTATGTTTTGTCTGAAGTTTGTTTGTGTTAAGATAGTAAATTTTCGGTGCGAGTTGCCGATTTTATTGAAGCCCTAAAACTTGGCGAAAATAACTGGATTCGTAAAAGTCTGGACATAAAAATATTTTTGTGTATTTTTTTTTTAGTGATGTGCCGTATCGTTAAAACTGTATATCCACGGATACGGATCTGATTACGGATATTTAGGCTGCGTTCAAACCAAACCGACTGTCGGCCGCCGAATGTGAGCGCGCGTTACGCAGTTTATTGTATTTTTTTATTTTTTATTTCTCATAGGTATCACATACACTGGCTTACTATCTAAATCCACTCGCCAAACTGATATGACAGTTTGTTGGCGAGAACACGCTCATTACAATTTAGTTATATGTAAGTACCTATTTAATTTAAACATGCATCTAAATACAAAAATAAAACAAAAATTACAAACAAATACAGAGATGTGGATACTATTGCAAAAATGTACCCTAAGGCAGTTTTTGCAAAAGAATCCTTTTGAGAGTATTTTTAACTTTCCTTATGGTACACTGATTTCCTTCTCTTAGCCACTCAATCTTGTTATATATTTTTGGAACTAGGAACTTATTTGTTCGTTTACCATAATAATTTTTAGCACGACTACATACATATTCACTTTTTCGTTCACACCAAACCGACAATACGCCATTACGCTATGCGTAGTCGCCGACGTAATATACCGTACAAAATAACGTTCACACTGGGGCTCACAGTGAGCCTGCTACCATTCAGCGGCCGACAGTCGGTTTGGTTTGAACGCAGCCTTAGTGTCAAGATCCGCGGATACGGATACGGATCTTTATTTTTTTATTCGATTGGTGTCGGCGCCCGCGACATTGAAGCGATAGTTGACGTCACGCTCGCCGCAACGTCAGGCAGGACATGTTTCGACTTGCATTGCGCGGGTAGTACTTTGGCCGAAGCCCTTTCATTCTGAGAAGAGGTCTGTGCCATGCAGTGGGACGTATATAGGCTGGGATGATAGTATATATTCAAAGACAAATATATACAAGTATTGTTCTTAAAAATATCCAAAAAAGTTCCAAAAAATAATCCAGTTGCCATCTTAACGCTGTAACTTTTACAAAATAAAACACAACCCAACATCACATACCTACTTAACTCAATTTACAAACCCACGCTCACCCACAATTGCACACACACACGCATACACACATACACACACACACACACACACACACACACACACACACACATACACGCGCGCACGCACACACACACACACACACACACACACACACACACACACACACACACACACAAACACACAAACACAAACACATGTATGCACGCATGCACGTTTGCATGAGTTTGCATGTTAGTATGTATAGGCTTCTATTGATTTGTTTACTTATAGCTTGTTGACCTCCTATAAACCTCATAATACGAGTACCTAAGTTATTAATTTGAAAATTGTACCTACTGAAATTGTCAGCACTTATCGGTGAGTTTCCGGGTTGGGGGCCTGGAGATCTGTAATACAGGTTTTACCTAGTTCAGACTCCAGTCCCTCGCAAAAGTTACTAGTATCTAACTAAACTACCATAATGTTGTATTATTTATAACTATTGCTGTTACCTATGTACTTTTGTGAGGAGAAAATAAATGATTATTATTATTATTATGTTGGTACGGATTTCCGATCATTTGAAAGGCATTCATGGGGCCGAAGCCAACATGAAGAGGCCTTTGGTACCATATAATATAAATGAGATGGGCGCAACTATGGAGGTCTATCCCCTAATACACCATGAGGATGTGCTAGCGGACAGTCCTCCACAGTTGCGAATCTATTGCCAGGTAGGAATCGACATGGAATTGGCTATGGGGTTGGGATGTTGTGGACAGGATTACCGGGCTATGGAGTGAGATAACGGACACCTACCATTTCAATATCTCATAAACTGAACTTTTGGTAGGCGGTGACTCGCCATTCACTAAATGGGCCCCTTAAACTATTGCCCACTCGGGGCAACGAGGCGGCAACATTGGTGTGAACGGCTAAGGATGGAGAGGTATTCCTGGACTTTAAACTTCAAAATGCCAACTCGCCACTTACGGAAACACATCCATCCTTCGAGCATTTAGCTCTTGCGCTCCACTCTAGGCGGCCAACAAAGGCAAACTAGAGGCGGGGTGAGTGTGTAACTGTGTGTGAGTGTGTGTATAAGCGCATGTGTGTATGTGTACCCCTGGAGGTCTTGGGTTCGTGGTGTCGCTACGCACCAACAGCTCGCCACAAGCCGCCCTGCGATGACTGACTGCACTGGTGACACGACAACACCAGCGGGCGATGGGGTCGTCACGTCCCTACGCCTTTATTATTATTATTATTAGTAATCCATTTGTTACTGTAATGCTGTTATTTGACAACAATCCGGTTGTCACTGTAATTTTCAATTTTTAATGTTATTGATAAATAAGTAAATGACATAAATTTCACCGTTTCTCTTTATTCTTTAATTTGACCATTGCTTAGTTTAAGACAATAAATAAGAGCTTATATTGAAGTCGACGCTCAGAACAAATACTTATTTCGTGACGATATTGAACAACTCCGAGGTATTTATTGAATCCTAAAAAATATAATTAAAACTAGCCACACGACACAATAACCCGCAGAATTAATAGTTTAAAACTAAGCGTTTCCCACTATACCGTCTACTTCTAGCGATAGCCAGCTGCTGACAACAACTTGAGGGACCTTTAAGTATCAAAGGTAAGTAAAGCCACTGCCCTCGGTTTTTTGGAATAAATGCAACAAAAAAAACAAAATAATATAACTGTAAAGAATAACGACTGTGATCAATCGCGTTTACGTGGAATCCATAATTATTATCATTATTATGCAGAATCGCGAATTGGAAGAAATAATATTTATAGTGTAGAAACAATGACTGTGTAAAATAACGAATGTGATCAATTACAGCTGTGTGGAATCCATATTGTGCATCGAATAATACCGTGACTGGCTGGCAGAAAATGCACAGCCTGAACTTTTGGTGCAAGAGACTTGAACTTTGGTATACAACTACAAGTCATGTCTAGAGTATCATAGAGGTGTACAAAAAAAAGATTTTTTCGAATTTCCCATGGGATAGGGAAATATCTCAACTTCCTTAGTTTATTTAATTTTAGGGAGTAATTCTTGAAACTACTGACCCGATTTGAAAAATTCTTTCACCAATTAGGCAGCTACACTATTTCTGATTGACATGAGCTAGGTACCTACTTTTTAAGGGAAAATCGAAATTTCCGCGGGATAGAAATAAAGAAATTCAACTTCGTTGCCAATTTTTAAAATTCTTTCAGTAATAGATAGCTATACAGTTTCAAATTTACATTTAAGAATATAAAAATAAATCTAAACAGTTATTTCTATCCCGCGGGAACTTAACACTTTTTCGGAAGTAAAAGAAGATGTCTACTAAAAAATGCAGCATTCTATTAGTAAAAGATTTTTTAATTGGTCTAAATTTAGAATGCACTTTATTTCTATCCCCAGGATTTTCAGATTTTGACGAGGAAAATGTATTAGCCAATGTCAGTTAAGAATTGTAGCTTTGTGCTAGTGAAAGTTTTTTTAATCGATCTAAAGAGATACTTCTATCCCGCGGGAACTTTGCGCTTTCTCGGGATAAAAGTACCCTGTTTTAATCAGGGGCAGCTTTCTATAGGATTCACTTTTCCTATCCCGCAGTAACTTTGCATTTTCCCAGAATTATTTATTATTTTTGAAATCCCCACGGGATTTATACGTTCGATTCAGAGAGACCCTATCTCGGTATGCCCACTAGGATCTACTGTTGCTATGAACTCGAGTGTAGCCTATCCATAGATCGATGGATCTTAGTGGACATGCGCCCCTATCTCAGTAATTATCATTACTATACCTAGATATTTTTCTGGCACGAACGACATTGTGGTTAGTGTTTGACATAATAATAACGTCGACTATCCTGTTATCGATAAATACCACTTTAACGTCATAGAGGAATACATATTATGTAGTAGCTATTTGGAAATTTTCACAAAGTCCTAAGTACAGTCAACCAATTTGATTCCTAGGCCACTAAAGAACCTTGTCGCATTAACCACTAGACAATTACAACGTCAGTGCGAGTCTAAGCATTACCAACTTTCTGAACACAATTTGCAATGCAATGAAATGCAATGCAATGTGTGGAGATTAAGGCAATGTTGACGCTGGTTCAGGTAAAACCATAACAAAGCAGGTCTTTACATCGCAATTTAGGACTATAAATAATGGCGTTCCACAGGGAAGTATTCTTAGTCCCCTACTTTTCCTGCTTTTCAGTTTTAATATTTTTATAGTTACCTACCTTGTATGCCAAATTTGAAGAGTCTAGTAATCATAGTTATGGAGAAAGGATCACTCTGAATCAAATATATAAATCCCGTTTATTCCCTATTCCGTAAGAATTTTAAAATCTCTTGAAATTAGTTTTTTACTCTTATTGTTACCTACTTGAACGCCAAATTTGAAGAGTCTAGTCACCGTAGTTATGGAGATAGGGTTACTCTCAATATCAAATATAATTATAAATAATAAATTATAAATCCCGTTTATTCCCTATCCCGTGGGGATTTCGAAAAATCCTTTCTTATCTCGCGTACACATTATATGGAACCTCCGTGCAAAATTTCAGCTTTCTTGGTTCAAGGGTTTGGGCTGGTCGTTGGTGAGTCAGTGAATGAGTGAGTCAGGACTTGTATTTTTATATCTAATACTAGTTGCTGCCCGCGACTCTGTCCGCGAAGAATGGGGGGGGGGGGGATAAAAAATAGCCTACGACCTATTCTCAGACCTACCGAGTGTAGAGAAAAAAGTAAAGTTTTATAAAAATCGGCCAAGTTGTTTCGGAGGAGTTCGGTAACAAACACCGTGACACGAGATTTTTATAAAAATCTCGACCGATTTTTGCGAAACTTTTTTCTCCATACTAGGTAGGTCTGAGAATAGGTCGTAGGCCATTTTTTATACCCCTACTCTTGACTTGGCAGACGGAGTCGCGGGCAACAGCTAGTATAATATAAAAAAACTCGTGTCACGGTTTGTTATCGAACTCCTCGGAAGCGGCTTGACCGATTTTCAACCGACGAAAACAAAAGAAGGAGGTTCTCAATTCGAAAAAAATATATATATATATATATATATTTTTTTTTTTATGAAACTTTTTTATCTGTATTCGGTAGGTCTGAGAAATAGGTCGTAGGCCATTTTTACCCTTCTATCCCCACCCCCCATTTTTTAATCGCAATATTTGTATGGCAGAACGACGTTTGCCGGGTCAGCTAGTAATATATAGATAGATTAATTTTAAACACTTTGTTTAGTAATGTTTGTCCATTTGACGCATTGAGCTCTACAAAAATTTGATAAGAAATCGTAATCGTGATGTCTTGTAATCGTGAGTGCTGTTTAAATTTTAGTTATTGTAGATCATGTGTCACGAGAGTTTAAATAACATTAAAAACACCATTCTGTCGTTTTTGCGTGACTAAGTAATAAACATCCATAATGTACGATCAAAATTATTATCTTGATCATCACTCATCAGCATCAGCATCTTAATACGTCAGCTAGTCAATATAAACCATGACATGTTACCTGCCGAATAGAATTTGACTTTATCAATTTTGCACCGTACTAAATACTGCTGTCTGCACTGCCGGATTTATTCTGCCATTGTACTACATCGTGAACTAACTCGTATCATAAAGTGATCCTTTTGACCTAAGCTTTTGACGGTCAACCGGGATAAGTACAGTCAACCAATTTGATTCCTAGGCCACTATAGAACTATGTCATAATGAATTAATTTGTTTATCTTCTACGACAGTGATTGTTGCGTGAAGTATGCCATGATGACGTCTCGATCTTTGCGAACATTGGGGCAACGATAAAGAATAGGAAAGGCGTTTGCTTATAACTTACAGCTTGAATTGTCACTGTCCGTCCATCAAAACTTCTTTTTCTTCTCATGTCATAGAGCAAAAACGTTTATAAACTTCACGTTCCTTGCATGTTGTCATCGGAAAGTTGATAATCCTTTGACCCGCACTGACATTGTAGTTATCTAGTAGTATGCGATAAGGTTCTACAGTGGCCTAGAAATCAAATTGGTTGACTGTACTTTCGCCTTTGTGTATTTATTTCTTGTTATCTGTTCATTTTGTTTTTATGTACCTACAATGAATATTATAGTTTTACATACATAAGTACATCATAAGAAAGCACAAGGTCACTCAGAGGGCAATGGAGGGGGCTAAGGTCTGAGTTTCTCTGCGGGATCACATAAGAAAAATGATGACATCTGCGCAAGAACTAAGTCACCAACATAGCTCAAAGTATCGCCAGCCTCTACTGACAGTACACAGGGCAAATCGCTCGAAGAACTGATGGCCGATGATGCATGATGCCTCTAACAAGATGGAGCGACGACTTGATTAAGGTTGCGGGACTGCATTGGATGCGGATGGCGCAGGACCGTTCTGTTGGAACCGGTGAACCTTGAAGGAGGCCTATGTTCAGCAGTTGATGTCTTCTGGATGAAATGAAGATGATGATTTTGATGATACATGCAAGCCAGTAACAAGCCTATGTCTAGAGCTCTCTCGCTCCTAGCTAGTTCAGGTCCCGGATGCTGATATATTTGCCGACAATTTAAGTGTGTTCATGAGGAGAGTCATTGTATGTTTATGTACAGATCGATTCACAAGAGTTATATCATAGCATCGTATTATATCATAACTAGCTGTTGCCCGCGACTCTGTCTGCGAAGGATAGGAGTATAAAAAATAGCCTACGACCTATTCTCAGACCTACCTAGTACAGAGAAAAAAGTTTCTTAAAAATCGGTCAAGCCGTTTGAGGAGTTCGATAACAAACACCGTGACACGAGATTTTTATATATTAGAGATCAGAAGAAGAAGAAGATATTACTGACGTTACATTTTGTCAAATGTTTAGGCTTAAAACCATTTAAATTTGTGCTCCTTCTTTTAATTAATGTGTGAGTGTTTTGGTCCTACACTGTAAGCTTGCATGTGATTCATTTAATAAATTAATTATTACACTGTTGAACTCCGCAGTAAAAAGAGTTGATGCACCGTAGGTACATCGTAGACAGCCGTGGCAGCCTACTTGTTTGGCCTATCGCCTCTCACTCAAGCATAGGCCGGAGTCCAAATAATATTTGAAATTTACCATGAGTTTTACGGTGAAGGAAACATCGTAAGGAAACCTGCATTTCATAAACTAATGTCACATGTTACAATATTTTCTTTCTTCCAACAGTTTTAATTATTCTAAAGCGCCCATGCCTCCTTGTACAGTCAAGGGCAAAAATATGTATACACTTTAGTACCTTGTCACTTTAACCGCTGTAACAGTTCATATTTATGGCGGTTCAAATATGATGAAAATAGACAAGGTACTAAAGTGTATACATATTTTTGCCCTTGACTGTACATATGTTAAAACCTGCCATATTATTACAGATAGTTTGCAATTAAGATGCCAGCAGAGAGATGGAGTGCGGGCGCAGACGACATCGTCCTTTCGGGAATATCGGGCCGGTTTCCCGAGTCTGACAGCATCGAGGAGTTCGCGAAGAATCTTTTTGATGGAGTAGATCTTGTTACCACTGACGATCGTCGCTGGACGCCTGGTGAGTCACCCTCTGCTTCCAACACATAGCTCGAAAATCCACATTTTTAATTAAGGCCAATTAAAAGACGCTTTCTATGATGCATCTTATTATCACTGTGAAAAATCTTTAGATCAGAAAATGTTACTTTGTTATACTAATGAGATGTTTCATCTGGACAGGATTGCACGGACTACCAGAGCGTAACGGCAAGATTAAGAATCTCAAGCATTTCGACGCCAATTTCTTCGGAGTACATCCCAAACAAGCACATTACTTGGATCCACAAATACGTATCTTATTAGAGCTAACCCACGAGGTCATCGTGGATGCTGGTTTTAATCCGGATGAACTCCGCGGTTCGCGAACCGGTGTTTACGTTGGGTTAGCCTCCGCAGAAACTGCCGAGATATGGGGCTATGACGAAGAGAAAATTAACAGCTTTGGATTCATCGGCTGCACTCGATCTATGTTCGCAAATCGTCTGTCTTACGTTTTCGATTTTAAAGGACCGTCTCACGCTATCGACAGCGCTTGTTCTAGCTCTTTGCACGCAATAAACCAAGCTGTTGCTGATATCCGTGCTCGAAAATGCGATACTGCTATCGTCGCAGCCACTAATATTTGCCTCTTACCGTCCACATCAGTCTTCTTAAGCCGGTTAGGTGTGCTGTCGTCAAATGGTCGTTGTGCAACGTTTGATGCAGATGGATGCGGCTATGTTCGGTCTGAAGCCGTTGTGGCTATGTTAGTACAGCGACGCCGCGACTGCCGCCGCCTGTACTGCACGGTGCGCGGTGCGCATACAAACACGGACGGCTACAAGGTGCAAGGCATTACGTATCCTTCAAGTTTTATGCAGCGTCAGCTTGCGCAGGAAACGTTTGAAGAGGCTCACTTACGGCCACAGGATGTCGCATACTTTGAGGCACACGGCACTGGCACCAAAATTGGTGATCCGGAAGAAATCAACGCAATAACTGAGCTGTTCTGTGAGGGTCGCACAACTCCGCTCTTGATAGGGTCTGTCAAGACCAACATGGGTCACTCAGAAGCTGCTGCCGGCCTTTGCTCAGTTGTCAAAGTGGTGTTGGCTATGGAGCGTGGGGTCATTCCAGGAAATCTGCACTACCGAACGCCTAACCCTGATATCCCCGGACTCAGCGATGGCCGCGTTAAGGTACAGCACTCGTCATGTGATTAATGGCTTTTATAATAATGTAGGTAATGTAAATGAATATTGTGGAACAATAATATGAAAACAGAGGCTCAAACAATCTGAAGAAAAATTTGATTATCTAGCACTAACGTCCCAAATGACCGTTAAAAACCAATTCTTAAGAAAATCTAAATGGAGGAATAAATATCTATCTACGTATACTGCACAGTTAGGGTCATGTTTTACATAACGTGCACCTTTTTTAGGTGGTTGACCGCAACACGCCGTGGCAGGGTGGGCTGGCTGCTGTCAACTCCTTCGGCATTGGCGGCGCCAATGCACACGTCATCTTGGAGTCGCGGGGCGGCGAGCGGCCGCCACCAGCGTCATACCCCGCGCCGCGACTGGTGCTGGCGTCGGGAAGAACCGAAGCTGCAGTCGCGCGGCTCCTGGGGCTAGCGGCGGATCATCCTCGGGACGCTGAGCTCCATGCTTTGTTGGATGCTGTGCATGCAAGGGCTATTCCGGGACACACGTACCGTGGTTTTGTGGTTTTGAAACCGGAGCGCGATGCCCCGCCTGTGTTGGAAGCGATGGAGGTACTAGAAGTGTCCGACTTTTGATGCTTTTAGGGTTATGCACTTCTATAGGAAAAATGGAACCCTTATAGAATCACTTTGTTGTCTGTCTGTCCGTCTGTCCTTCAATTCCCTTTTTCTTAGGAATTCGTGGCGGCATCTATAATAGATAGTTGAAATTATCATCAAAAAATTATGTTTGCACTTAAGGCTCCAACGAGCTTTTGGCGTATTTATTGCATTCATTTAACCTCGTGCTGTATCATTGGGTCAGTATGGAGAAATCAGAAACTATGAGAGTTAGAGTACTTAATCTGTTCTTAGGAACCATGGCTTTAATTTTAGATTAACAAAAATGACATTCAAACATTTTATTTAACTCTCATACATAACCGGGAACCGAACCTGGTCAAAATTCTGTACCTAAGTAATCGCATGTCGTTTTGCTATAAGTTGATCCCTAGAGTATAAGGACCAACTTTTGCTGTGAAATCTTGTGTAAACATTAGCCAGAAATTTAAATAATTTGCAAAATATTGTCAATAGTTCATCAACATGAATAATTTATCTGAAGAGGCTACTTAATGCATATCTTACTTCGATAATAATACAATACAATACAAGTTGCGTTTATTTGAAATAAGAACACATTCTTTCAGCGGGCGTGCCAATTTATTTCAAATGGTCATCTTTGCATTCAGAACAAAATGGCACCGTTTTGATAATCTACTTTAATAAAGTTATTATCAAATTTTATTTTTCAGTTCAAACAAAATTCCATTAGGAAATGTGGTTATTGTGACTTACGATTCCCAACTTCAAAAATAAAAACAAATAAACAATAAAAGAAATTTTGACCAGGTTCAATTCCTGGTTCTGTATGAGACTTAATCTTAGTTTTAATGCCATTTTAGTTAATCTAAAATACGCTATCTCTCATAGTTTCTAATTTATCTATACTGACCCATATCACTCTGTATACTTCAAGCACTTTTCAAAGGCTTTTTATTAATTTTGAGCTTTTTTATGAGGCTTAATACAGGGTGTTACAAAATTACCCGTAATAACTGAAGGGTATGGAAGCACTCCAGTAAAGAATTAAATTAGTATGTATTTTTTTTTGGGATGGCGGGAGCTCGCCTTTAATAGGCAGGAGTGGAGCAAGAGAGGAGAGGCCTTTGCCCAGCAGTGGGACACAAAAATAGGCTAAATAAAAAAAATAAAAAAAAATATTTTTTTTTACAAAAAAAAGAACAGCGCACAAAATTACAGTTTTATTTACTTTATTGAATCAGGCGTTACTTTGCGGAGGTCCATATTAATGAACTAAAACAATTACTTTGCTCACCCGCGACCTTACAATAGTTACGTTTATGCAAGAAATGTGCGTTCATGCAGTTCCTCCACCTCCACACTGTACGAACTCCATGTTGAGTTTAACATTTGGTAGCATAGCATACGGTTGTGGTAACTCTGAAGATGAGCTCTGGTTGAGTTCGAAACGCGTCAGTGTAGCTTGGTGGTGGTGATGGTTGGGTTTATGTGATTTGTGTGTGTTCGTACAGTGTGGAGGTGGAGGAACTGCATGAACGCACATTTCTTGCATAAACGTAACTATTGTAAGGTCGCGGGTGAGCAAAGTAATTGTTTTAGTTCAGTTTTATTTACTGTTCATGGGGTTTCAGGCTTTAGGGGTTATTTTGTAACACCCTGTATAGAATTAGGTCACAGTTCCATAATGTCATTTCATAACTGTTTAGTTTACACAATGTTTAAATACTTTTCTTTCAGACTTGTAATATTTACTTGAGATTTTTGCGATAAAAATACTGCTTAGCTTTCCGTACGTAGCCTAGCCAAGTTGGTTTCGATGTTCGACCTCTTTCTTAAAGTTAGACGGTTGAACAGCAAACTTCGTTTTGTTTTCTTAAAAAAATGTTCGTTATAATTGTATTTTATCAATTTGATACACTCAGGGGGTGTTTCACCACCTTATTGTCAAACTACTGGTCACGTAACCAATGAATAAACTAAGTACTGGACAAATCTGTCGGCTAGTATTTTTTCAGTTTCACCACTCCGGTCCTGTGCAAACTAAGTACCACTTAACTAATCGTGGGTTTAACAAAAAGTCGGAATGGCAACGTCGCATTTCACGACCACGCGTTCCTGTTCGCACACTTTCGTTCAAAAAGTCACTCATTATTAAAGCAAAAGAAATGGTTAACTATATAATTTTTTAATACATCTATTTTTTTGCATAAACAAATATGTAACATTATAATTGATCCAAAAACAGTATTTATTTACGATACTTTGTTAACAATAACAAAGAAAAATAAAATCACGTAAAACGAATCGAAAAGTGGCGCCAAACCATTTGACAGATAAACTTTTTTTTAATGGCGACATACAAGTTCAAGTAGAACAAACGATTGAGCCACTGAAAAAAAGTTTGTTATTAAAAAATATTACGAAATTTTGGATTTATTTTTACATACTAAAAGTGTACCTACATTTTTTCATTCAAATCTTGATATTTAAATTATTTTATGCAATTTAGCATGACCTCTTTCTTTAAAAAATAAAAAATACTTTGATTTATTTTTCTGAAACCGGCTGAAGGGCTCTCCAACCATGGCCATAAAAAAATAAACTAACTTTATGTGACGGATAAAAATGCTAAATGCCTCCTGATCTGATGGTCAAATTAAGAAACAGTTTGTCCGTCACTTAGCGCTAATCGAGACTGGTGAAACAGAAATTTTAATTCCATCTGTCATATAAGGTTATGATTAAGCTAATCCGAACTTTAAGAAAAGTGGTGAAACAGCCCCTTAATCAAATGTATGTAATTCTAAGTTAATTGATTTAACTAAAGAAACTCAATATTTTATCAGATGGAGACGACAGAGTCGCGCCCAGTATGGTTCTCTTTCACTGGCATGGGCTCGCAATGGCCTGGAATGGCACGTGCCTTGATGCGACTGCCGACCTTTGCGGCAAGTATAGCGCGCATGGCAGCAACACTACTCCCACTAGGCATTGACCTGATCCACGTGCTAACCGAAGCTCCTAAGACCGCTTTTGACAGCGTCGTCAACTCTATGGTGTCAATCACGGCCGTACAAGTTGCGTTAGTTGACGTGTTAAGAGAAGTAAGCGTGTGCCCTGACGGGATCGTGGGCCATTCTGTTGGTGAAATTGGTGAGTATCTAACAATTAGAAAGACACGATGCTATAACGTAATAAATATTGTAAAAGTACGCGTCCGTCCACTTTACAGGCATACGAACAGTGGTCCTGAGTATCAACGTTATTGACGAAGTTAAACCACAATAAACCACATAAAGCAATTAGAATTAGTAATTGTTAACTTTGACATATTTCAAGCCAGTGAGAATGTCTAGTTAAAGTAACTTCAGCCTCGAATAATTTTATTTATTTGAATATTGGCCTTCTTCCACTAGTTCCATTGCTTATAATGAAAAAAGTCTAATGGAATCCACAGATCGTGAAACTAAATGCGAAAAATAACCACGTATTATACTGCAAAACCATTAAGCAGACTCTTTTTTTGGTTCTCAAACTGTGAGTACGTTTTCAAACATATTATAATACTTATTTTTTCGGACGTTTGTGTAGGGTGTGCATACGCCGATGCCACTTTAACAGCAGAGCAAGCCGTCCTCTGCGCGTATTGGCGCGCGCGCAGCATAACGGACGCCGCGCTGCCGCCGGGCGCGATGGCCGCCGTGGGGCTGTCGTGGAGCGAGGCCGCGCGCCGCTGCCCGCCAGACGTGTTCATTGCCTGCCATAACTCGGCTTCCAACGTCACGGTGAGACCATCGTCATTGAAAGGATAAGATGATGTCCAAAGCTGAACGTACATACGCCTTTTCTTCTAGGATCTCTACAACGATTGATTTTGTATTTCTTGCCACCAAACCTTGCGTTCTGTATGCAATCTTTATATCAGATCAGTACGCGGTCACCACTCCAGAAACTTATGACGACACCAACGGCCAGCTGGACGAGCAATGCCTTTCCCACTGCAATTTAAAAGTATGGTCATTAGCGATTTAATTCAGAAGTACCTATGTAGGACTTAAATCTGTTTCCAATGCCCTACAACAACAGCTCTCACAAGTATTTTAAATAAATAAGATGAAATTCGAGGTGCGGCTCTCAGCGATTTCTCAATCCAAAATTTGCCCTCTATAAATTATAAATTTTACGAATAATCTCGAACTCTCTTCTCAGGTGTCGGGCCCACCAGCGTCCGTAGAGCAGTTTTTAGCCAAGCTCAAGTCAGAGGGTGTGTTTACGCGCCGGGTGGACAGTTCTGGCATAGCTTTCCACAGCAAGTACATCGCGGCCGCAGCGCCGTTGCTGCGCACTAAGTTGGTGGAAATCATTCCTACACCGCGCCCGCGCAGCTCGCGTTGGCTCTCTTCGTCGTTAAGCCCCGATCAACAAGACTTGGAATGGGGTGAGTGGAGGTGTCAAATTTAGCCTGGAGATACCTATTTCTATTTAAATAAGTATTGTTGTAAATGAAAATATGGACGGCAAAATATAAATAGATAGGTATTTCTGGCAGCTTCGTCTAGACTGCTTGGGAATATTGCTTTGTGTTTGTTAAAATTTGAATTTAAAACAAACATATTACATACATGCAGAGTTATCTAGTAACCCTAGTGCAGGCATACGTGTTACATAGACTTTTTTTGTAAAACATTATATTTTATATTTTTTGTCATCTTGTAACTTCTTTACGCATTATCAAGAAATTTCGAATAACTCACCGTAAAATATAACCATTTCACTAAATGATGGACGAATAGACAGATATTCAAGATTAGTATTAAGGTCACGTCGGCAACTTTTGAGCTTGGAACTTGGAGCATTATGGCAACAGGAGCTGCCAGAAATTCTAGCCTAGAAATGAGTGACCTAGCCGTTAATGCATTTAAGAATCCTGTTCCAGACAAACTACTGCTTTAGTGACTTATGTGGTACGCTCAGTCAGTATTCAACCGCTAGAACAACACTGGGACGCTACGTGTGTTGCAGGCAAACTAAGTAACGCGGAATACCACGTCAACAATATGCTGTCACCAGTGCGGTTTGCCGATGTGCTGCAAGCAGTGCCGGAGCATGCTATAGTAGTGGAAATAGCACCACACGCGCTATTACAAGCTGTGTTACGTCGTGCGATGCCGTCCGCCACGCATGTGCCTTTAGTACGACGAGATAATGTAGACCCGCTGTCACATCTACTGCAGGCGTTGGGCCGGCTGTTTACGGCGGGCGCACAGCCACGCGTGTCACCGCTGTACCCGCCAGTATCATGGCCTGTGTCGCGCGGTACACCAACGCTCGCTTCAGCTATCGAATGGGACCATTCTGCGGAGTGGATGGTGGCTGATATCAAGACAGCAAAACGAACTGGCGAGACCACAATCGAATTCGACCTTAGCAATCCGGACCAAGCTTTTCTAGATGGCCATAAAATTGATGGGCGCGTGCTTTTCCCTGCTGCTGGCTACCTGGTAAGTTAAAATAATAGAAATCTGTGTTTGAAGGCCTTACCTTAATAAAGAGGGTTAATTCCACAAAAGTGGGAAATCAGCAATTCGCCTGGGTTTCGGTCTCGATTTCCGTTATTACTTTAATCACCATCATCATCCCAGCTTATTGCAGAACACAGGCCTTCTCTTAGAATGAGAGAACTTTAATGTGCAAAGACGTAGATGTAGACCTGTTTATTTAATAAACAACTTATAAGGTGTCCTTTATCTTTCTTTAATAAAAAGCACCAGCAGGTGTTCCTGCGCTCCGACTTTTGGGTGTGGTGTTCCGTCGTTTTAGGGAAGCAACAAAGACATTTTTCAAAAATCCCTTAATAGTTATTTAAGTATTGTTCCTATTTTTTTAATTTTACAGCGCATTGGTGTATACTGTAATGCTGTAATTTTTATTGATGAATAAATAAATAAATAAACCATAATATCGCCCTACAGACGCTGGTGTGGCGTATGTTGGCCAAGATCAACAAATTAACCATGGACAAAGCAGCCGTGGTATTGGAGGACGTACACTTCCTGCGTGCCACCATCATATCCCAAGACACCCCGGTGCGCTTCCTCGTTACACTGTTTAGTGGCAGCGGGAACTTCGAAGTGTGCGAGGGAGGAGCAGTCGTGGCGACCGGGTGTGCGCGCCTTGTGACTGACCCTGCTGCCGAGCGCTTACCTGCCGCCTCATTTCCCAATGACATACCCGTGGAAGACACACCGTTGCTTGATGCGGATGACGTCTATAAGGAACTTCATCTACGGGGCTACAATTACCAGGGCATGTTTCGTGGTATCGTACAGTCGAATGAGTGTTGCACACGAGGCCTAGTCGCGTGGGAGGACAACTGGATCACATTTATAGACACCATGATGCAGTTTGACGTTATAGCTCAGAACACGCGCGAATTAAAGCTTCCAACGCGGATACTGCGCGTGCTCATCGACCCGGATACTCAGAGAGCGGCTGCGGCGGCGAGCTGTGGCAACATGCCTGTGCGCCGGTACAATAATTTGTCCGTCATCACAGCCGGTGGCGTAGAGTTGCGTGGCGTCAAACTCTCGTTGGCGCCGCGTCGCACTAACGTTCAAGCTTTACCAAAGCTGAAAGAATACGCGTTCATACCGCTTGACATTACGCGCGTTGCCAACGAACCCACCCACTCTAAGAGTCATGTACTCGCCACCTTGCTCCAGTTGGTGGTTGAAAACAGCAGCTCCCTGCATCTTGGAGTGGCGGAGTTCACGCTGGGCCGCCCCGCTAGCGAGCTGCTGCTGCCCCTCGTGTTGCCGATACTTGATGCCGAGCCGCTGGTGCGCGTCGACGCGAGCCTGGTCACGGGCGCTGGCGCTGCAAACTACGCCACCACTATGGACCCACTCGGAGTAAAGGTACAGTCAGCTGCAAAAAAGGTAGAACGCACCTATGGCATTCCAATAATGGTACGTTTAGAATCTCACCTCGCTCTTCAAGTTGTTCACCTTATCAAAAATTAACAGTATAATAGACCTGGTGAAATTAGGACGTATTTTTTGTTGTTTTGTATTTTTTATTTAAAGCAATATAATTTTTTTAGTGTGCAGGAAGTGAAATGCCTTTGAATCGCATATTATACATTTTGAAGCGTTTTTTAAATGGAATGCTGTCAATTGAAGCTAAAAATTGCTCGCAATGCGAGGGTCAAAATAGAATTTGGGATTGTACACAGCGAAGTGAAACTGACGACTCTATCTTTGCTAGGTGTGGAACAAGGAGTTGCTGGACGGGTTGGATTCTCAATACCAGTTGGTGCTTGGCGCGAATATTTTAGCGCAACAGGGACTAGAAATACTGCGCGCGCTAGCTAAGACGTTGGACGCACAAGGGAGTGTGCTGTTGGAGGAACCCGCAGATGCACTGGATAAGCCAGGCGCAGCCATGCTGCTGGAAAGCGCTGGCCTGGTGGTAGTAGCGCGGCAGCGCGCTGAGGGCTGCGAGTACCTGCTCGTACGTCGTGCTGCCGTGCTTCCCGCCAAACGCATCGTTCTAGAAGTACGCGACGATGATTTTGCGTGGGTAGAAGCGCTGCGTAATGCCATGAGGCACGCTAATAGCGAGGAGATGCGTGTGTACGTGTGGTCATGTCACGCAGGCAGCGGCGTGCTTGGCCTGGGTACAAGCCTACGCCGCGAGCCGGGCGGTGACAAGTTGCGAGCTTACTACCTGCCTGGCGCCAAAAATGCCTTCGACCCCACCGCACTCGCCTACCGCAATCAAATTCAACTAGATCTTACGATCAACGTACTACGCGCTGAAATCTGGGGTACTTATTGCTACCAGCTGCTTGATGACCTAGCTGACACGCAGCGTCAGGTAAGGCTCACTCACAACCGAACTGTTTTCCTTCTCACTTTTGCTTGCTAATGTTATTCTTTATCCCAGGTGGAGCATGCGTACGTCAACATTCTGACGCGCGGTGACCTTACGTCACTGCGTTGGATAGAAAGTGATCTTCAGCATGCGGCTCACGCGCCGCGACGCACTAACACTGAACTGTGTCACGTGTATTACGCACCACTAAACTTCCGCGACATCATGGTAGCCACCGGGAAACTGCCGCCTGATTCTTTACCTGGAAATATCGCAGGCCAAGTAAGTGCCCGTCTTATATCATCTTAATCCTCTTAATCCTTGTGCCACTCCAACTGCTCTTTTTGTATTGCAGGAATGCATCCTGGGACTAGAGTTTAGCGGGCGCTCATCATCAGGCAAGCGTGTAATGGGCGTAGTGGCAGCCAAGGGGCTTGCTACTACAGTGGTCGCTGACATGGGATTCATGTGGGAGGTACCAGCTGCTTGGAGACTGGAAGAAGCAGCTACGGTTCCAGTAGCATACGCAACGGCGTATTACGCGTTAGCGGTGCGCGGAAACATGAAGCGCGGTGACACCGTGTTGGTGCATGCAGGTGCGGGTGGTGTGGGGCAAGCCGCCATCTCCATTGCGCTGCACGCCGGCTGCATTGTATACACGACCGTAGGCACGCCCAGCAAGCGAGTTTTTCTACGTGAACGTTATCCTACGCTTCCCGATACAAATATTGGCAACTCACGCGACTGCAGCTTTGAGCAGCTAGTGCTAGAACGCACGTGCGGCCGAGGTGTTGACCTGGTTCTCAATTCGCTGGCTGGCGACCAGTTGCAAGCATCACTGCGCTGCTTGGCAGAAGGCGGTCGCTTCTTGGAGATTGGCAAACTGGACCTCAGCGCTAATTCACCGCTCGGCATGGCTGTGCTGCTTAAAAACACTACAGTACACGGGATCTTCTTGGATGCACTATTCGATGCAAGTAAAGATCACCATGAGAAGAAAGCAGTAGCGCGTTGTATTTCTGAAGGAATCATCAATGGTGCTGTACGTCCGCTGCCTGCCACAATATACGCTGATTGTCAGCTAGAGCAAGCATTTAGGTGAAAATTATTTTTTTATTTAATCTTACGGTACATGCCTTTACAAAAAATGTTGTCATCCCCAAACTGTTACCAGTTTGTTGGCGATGAAGCACTCAATACCATAATTGAATCATGCACCTAGATACACAAAACAGTTAACAACTAAATAAACTAACATGCACAACTACCTACTTACACTTTTTACATATCTTTTCTAAAAGGTGTTTTTTCATTCTTTTTTTTAAGGACCGGTTTACTAAGCTTAGGTTTTTCTCTTAACCACCCTATTTCGTTAAACAGCCTCGGCACTAAATATTTATTTAACCTTTTCCCGTAATAATTGACTGCTTTCTGTTTCTCTTACATCCATTTTCTAATTCTTAGTACGAGTATTTAGCAATAATTTTCAATAAAATAAATAAATAAATAAATAAAATATCAATTGATAAATATTTTGTAACACCTGTGTATGTTCTTGCGAAATAAATAATTTAAATTTCAATAATATATTGATAAATAAATTAAAGATCTATAATCACCAACAATAACGATCAGATCGCACTCTGTTCCTTGCTGCACTTCCCGTACCAAGCATGCTGAGTCTTTTTGTAGATACATGGCGATGGGCAAGCACATCGGCAAGGTGCTTATCCGTATTCGTGAAGAAGAGACCAGCGGGGGCTTGCCGCCGCCGCGCCTGCTGTCCGCGATGCCACGCACTTACATGCATCCCACTAAGAGCTACGTGCTGGTGGGTAAGTATAGTCTTGCAATGAATCAACATTAAAAACTACTTATATCTTGAAAAAATGTTATCGAGCAACTCTCTCTCTCTCTTTCGTGTGTTTCTAGTAAATATATTTATCTACTAGCACAAGCGCTCCCACCTTGTATGACACTGATGATCTTCAAATTCTAAAAACCGATTGTCTGTAAAGTCGGTTTACGGACGATAGTTTTACGTGACAACGTCATAAACAAAACATTCAAAAAACAAAAATGAAACCAGGTGGTCACCCATCCAAGTACTGACCGCGCTCGACGTTGCTTAACCTCGGTGATTGGACGAGAACCGGTGTTTTGTCAAATATCTTGAAAACGGTGCATTCTACGGCAAAATCAATGAAATTTTCATCCCCCCTTTGAAATCCCCACTCCCCCCCCCCAACCCGCGCCCTTCCCCACAATGTACATACTGACGGTCGCTGCTCTGTAGTACATTTGTACGGAACAATGAGTCATGTTTTTTCGTGTATGCAGCCGGCGTTCATCGATTTATTAGACGTTGTCACGTCAAAAATTACAAGCTACTTTATATACATAAAGGTAATACGCTTATTTCAATCTAACTTATTCTTACCTACATAATAAAGTTGTTGTAAGGCTGTATTGAGTAGGTACGGTTCTTTGAATTCGTTAATGTCTAATACTTAATTCATATTTATTTGTAGGCGGCCTAGGCGGCTTCGGGCTTGAGCTAAGCGATTGGCTTATTAAGCGAGGTGCGCGTACGCTTGTGCTCAACTCTCGCAACGGCGTGCGTACCGGCTACCAGGCCTGGTGCATTCGCAGGTACCACACTTTTTATATAATGACTATTATAACAATTACAAATGATTTTCAAACGAAACAAACAAGGTAACCGATCAAACCGGTCACATCTGAGTGATTACCAAATTTAACGCCGCTCATAAGCACTCACGAAATCGGAGCGAATACAACTGCGTAACCAGACCGAATGATTGCTGCTAAAAATTTACCGGCAGGAAAGTTATTGATATTATTGATACGAGCGCAATCCCACCGAACAGCGGTCTGTTTGCCTGTCTTGGCACACGACGCATTAGTAACTGGTGATGTACTCAGTGCCCTGCGTATTTGTATCCTCAGGTGGCGTGAAAGAGGCGTCCGAGTGGACGTGTCGAAGGCAGACGCGACGACTGCGGCTGGTGCGCGCGCGCTGCTGGCCGATGCTGCGCGCGTGGCGCCCGTCGGGGGTATCTTCAACTTGGCCGCCGTGCTGCGTAATGCTTTCCTTGAGAATCAGACACCAGAAGATTTCCGAGCTGTCGCTAATCCTAAAATTGATGGTAAGCTCATACAACGGAGGCATCCGTGTAACCAAGGATGATTTTATTAAAATTCTCCGTTGTGACGACCCCCTCGCCACGTTAGGAGAGGTCATTTTATTCTGTAGGTACAATATTTTTATAAGGCTTATTTCTATTATTTGAAATTCCTTGTTCTGTAGGTATAATTTGGAGTTGCTGATGATTACTTTTACGAAATTCGCGCCATAATGGTTTAATATTCCTACGTTTCCAGGCACTCGCGCGCTCGATGCGGCATCACGCAAGTTATCACCACACATAGACTACTTTGTGGTTTTCTCAACAATAGTTTGCGGGCAAGGGAAACCTGGTCAGTCCAACTATGGATTTGCCAACAGCGCCATGGAGCGGCTGTGCGAGCAGCGGCAAGCCGATGGTTTGCCCGCGCTGGCTGTGCAATGGGGCGCCATTGGAGACGTGGGGCTCATAACAAACACAATGCATGGTGACTCAGACACTCAAGTGGCTGGTGCTGTCCCGCAACTTATAGATTCGTGCCTGACCACGCTGGGTGCTTTAATGGCGCTGCCACACGCTATCATTACTTCTTTAGTGTTGCCAGATAAGCACCGGTCGCAGCAGAAACCATCGAAAGGACTTGAAGAGGCTGTAGCCAAAATCCTCGGTATGAAAGTTATATGAAAGTTTTTTTACTGCTTTATGTTTACATGTAATCTCTAAAGTCATTTCGTGACGTTAGATTAGTAACGGAATTACAGACTCACGACATAGCAGATTGAGGTTGGAAATGCCAAGCGGGCGTGACCCTCACCTAGCAACTCTGAGCAAAATATGTCCATGTTTGGCCATACTCATTTACTCTAAGTTTACCTATGATAATCTGTGCTGTGTCGGGCTGAAAAAGAGTAATGATGCTTTAAAAAACACATGTCTGATTTAAGCGTTGTAGTATCAATAAGCCTCTCAGAAACCTCTTTTCAACCGACGAAAACAAAAGGAGGAGGTTCTCAAGTCGACGTGTATATATATTTTTTTTATGTATGATCACGCATAACTTTTTACAGAGTAGTACGATTTTGATGATTCTTTTTTTATTGGAAAGCGTATACCCCGAGGGTGGTCCCATTTAAATTTGGAAATAATATTCCTACCCTAAGGGTAGGAAAACAGGGGATGATTGATTGTTCAGTTACTGATTGTACTATATGACCACGCATAACTTATTACAGAGTAGTCAGATTTTGATGATTCTTTTTTTAATTGGAAAGCGTATACCCGAAGGGTGGTCTCATGTAAATTTGGAAATATTATTCCTACCCTAAGGGTAGGAAAACAGAGGATGATTGACTAACTTTTTACAGAGTAGTCTGATTTTCATAATTATTTTTATTGGATAGGGTATACCTTGAAATTGGTATTAATATAAATTAGGAAAAAAAAAATTACCCCAAGGATGGTAAAAAAGTATAAAATAAAAACTTTTTACAAAAAAATTAAACTGCTGAAAAAACTGAAAAGCAAAAAATAATACCTTTTTTGTTTGACCTTAATCTAGGTACCAGTTTAAAGTCGGTGCCTCAGCACTAGCCAGGAGGAGTGGACCTATAATCTTCTACCTGATTGGCTTCTATCACTCCTCCTGGCTCGTGCTGAGGCACCGGCTTCAAACTGGTACCTAGATTAAGGTCAAACAAAAAAGGTATTATTTTTTGCTTTTCAGTTTTTTCGGCGGTTTAATTTTTACTTAAAAAGTTTTTTCTGCTCAATAGTTTTATGCAACGTAAATTACGCCATTCATATCGGGTGTGTAATGATCCAAATAAAAAATTATAAAATAATTAATTTCATTTAGCATAACCACTTTTAATGTTGCTTCCAATAATTTAATCACTCATTCATGGGATATCATTTGATATTACCAACTTACGGTATAATTTTGTATAAGAGTCTTTTCGTATAATTATCAAGTGTGGTATATTTCGATATTTTAAATTTTATTTGTCATGATTGAAGCGCCCAATCTTATTTAAATTTTCCACTTGATGGGGCCTTTTTTTTGTGTGCAATATGTGTTTAACTTACCCTCCCAATTTACTAACACTTTTATCCGATGTTAGAGAGTTGATGGAGCTTCGCTTTGTCGAGCTCCTATTTTCGGCTAATTGGGGCCTTCGTCCCTGACGCAATACTAACCTAACCTAGATTTGCTTAAGCATTGGTAGCATTCTGTTTTGGCAAGGGGCTGCGCCCCCGTGCCTCCTTTTGTTCCTGCTTTTTTTTAAATTGGACGAAAACCCCATCCTATATTTACCCATTATACATTATATGAAATAAACATTAAATCATACATTCATTATAGCAAATTTTCAATATACTATTATAATATGATTCGAGAATTATACCATAACCACCAGACCAGACCAGACCACCAGATATTAACCGTTGTGCCGTCTTACGAACTCCTCCCCCCCTCACCCCCCCCCCGTCTTACGAATTTCCGATCAGGGTCACGTGTGCTATCGCGAGTTTAACATTTTTTACCCATCCCAAAAAGTGCACAACGCCGCTAAAGAAGTTTTCACTCCAATAGATGAAATGTTTACATAAAGATTCGTGTTTGCAGGCATCAAGGACCCAAGCAAGAAACCAGACAGCGCCACTTTATCGGAGTTAGGCATGGACTCGCTGATGGGCGCCGAGATCAGACAGACCCTGGAGCGAGGATACGACTTGTTGCTAAGCGTACAACAGATCAGAGAACTTACATTTGGTAAGCTGCGAAGTATAAAAGGCGAAACGTCTGTCTCTGGCACAGAGGAATTCTGTTGACCAACCGACCAAACAGTATTTTTGAAAATAGAAGCTACAAAAAATGTGGAAACTTGAGAAATAATAATTAACAAAGGGCGGACAATGGATGCAATATGGTGACGAAAGCATAAAGTGGATAAGACTTTTATTAAATGTCAAGTAATATTGATGTAAAAAAATACATATATGCAGTTTTTGTTATACATATATCAGTAAGTACATTTTTTTTATTATGAGAGGGAGGCTAACGAGCAAACGAGCCTTTTATACATAATACCTGTATCCTTATATAAAATGGAGTCAACTATAGACATAATTCCAAATTATAATATTGTAAGAAATTTGAGTTTTGGTGATAATGTTTACTAATAATGGTGAAGAATCACTTTGCGATTTACCGTTACACTGCGCGTTACCGCTCTGGTCGCGCGGCTACCACAACACCAGACAACTGAAAATTACTACAGGAATCGAAAGAGTTTTGCCTCCTGAACACGGAAAAACATTTATTTTAATTTATTTCTCCATATTTAAAAAAATACGAGAAATCAAAAAATATATCCCAATTTACAAATACAGAATACCTACATAATGTTTCATTTGCCTTTTTCACCAGAAAAGCGAAGAGCTGTCATAATTTTAAATTTGACATTAACATTGAGACTTGACAGATACATAAATGATCTATTTTTATTAATGTTAATGCACGAACGACATGTTATTGATTTAAATGAGATTTTAAAGGAGCCCGCAGTTATGATCGAAAAGCAGAAAGAACCAAACCGCCCAACGTCAACGTCAGATTTACGTAATCACTTTTTTTAAAATAGAGACTAGACTAAAGTAATGAATCTATTGTGTGATAGTTTTGGAGTTATGCCCTTTTAGAATAAGCACATCTTAAATAATTTGTAATAAATTAATTAATAATCCTAGTGAAAATTTAAAACTATCAGCGTCTTTCTCTTTCCAAACAGAATACAGAGAATTTATCAAATTATAGTCTTAGAAATATGAAATGTTGTCAATTGACAGCGACACACAACTACCCCCGTTTTCATCGTTTTCGTTTTAACTTGTCGATTTAAACTCGATCATAGACGTCAGTTATCCGTATTTTTTCACTATAAGCATAACTTGTTAAAGGATATATTTTTTTAAGAATTATAATATAATTATTTGACGTCAATTTAAAGCTTATTTATTGAATAAATCCCATAATATTATGATAAATAATAATAAATCATTTATTTCGAGTAACTTTACAGACTCATAATTATGATTAATATGTGTTAAACTACTTATACCTATGTTAAAAGAAATAAGAAATTTTACAGATGTTTTATTATGATTATTGAAACTAAAAATAAATTTAAAAAAAAAACCGGCCAAGTGCGAGTCGGACTCGCGCACTGAGGGTTCCGTACAAATTTATACGTATCTATGAACATCCAGTCTTAGCAGACCCCTGCTCCTAAGCAAAATGTGCGCAGTGTGGGATCATTGTAGATTGGTTTATGATATAGACAGACAGACGAAAAAATTTATGCTTTTCGCTATTTTTCCTTTATTTGTGCTATAAGACCTTGATTCGTACCAAATTTCAAGATTCTGAGTTCACGGTAAGTACCCTGTAGGTTTTGATTCCCTTGCGAGTGTCGACAATTTGCGGAAATTTGCGGCATAAAAGGCTTTATCTTTTGATTGCGTTAAAAATTTATGCTTTTCGTAATTTTTCCTTTATCTGTATAATACGTTGCTTCGTACCAAATTTCAAGATTCTGAGTTCACGGGAAGTACCCTGTAGGATTTGTTCCCTTGCGAGTTTCGAAAATTTACGGAATTTTGCGGCATAAACGGCTGTATCTTTTGATTGCGTTGGCTTAGAAGTTTGATTTTTTCACAGCTCCAAGAAACAGTAGACTTGAGTATTTGATATAAATTTCAGCTTGATACCTCCATGCGTTCCTGAGAAAAAGGGTCTTGACAGACAGACGGACGGACGGACGGACAACAAAGTGATCCTATAAGGGTTCCGTTTTTTCCTTTTGAGGTACGGAACCCTAAAAATAACAAATTATTATCACTACTTAGTATAAAACAAAGTCGCTTCCCGTCTGTCTGTCCCTATGTATGCTTAGATCTTTAAAACTACGCAACGGATTTTGATGCGGTGTTTTAATAGATAGAGTGATTCAATAGGAAGGTTTATTATGTAAGTTTAGGTTAATTTCGTCAACATTCAATAAACGATAACATTTAATGCAATAAACGATAGGTATGACTATGACTATTCCCACTTCGTCCACATTCACGCTTCTTCACCAGTCCCATTTCGTCCACAATCAATTCCCAATTCGTCCACATTCCCATTTCGACCACATTCCCAACTCTTCCACTTTCCCATTTCGTGACAAAATAGTAACGAAATTGGTAGTGTATCGGAATAGTGTTGACCCGCACCGTCCTTAGCAAGTATTTTTCTTAACAATACCTAAATCACCCCCTCCCCCTCCTACCCCCCTCCCCCTCCCCCTCCCCCTCCCCACCTCCTCTATTCCCTTTCCTTTTTCCTCTCCCTTTTAGGGCCGACAACGCACTGGCAGCGCGTAAAGCGCTGCGGGTGTCTATGGACAGTGGTGATCATTTAACATCAGGTGACCCACTAGTTCGTTTGTCTGGCCTCTCTAACATAAAAAAAAAATCTCAAAATGAAATCTTCCCTGAGAATTAAGCTAAGTAATAGCGCAGACCGCATTAAAAATGGCTAGGAATATTGACTAAGTGGGAATGTGGACGAAATGGGAATGTTGACTAAGTGGGAATGTGGACGAAGTGGGAAAAGGACGAAATGGGAATGAGGACGAAATGGGAATGTGGACAAAGTGGGAATGTGAACGAAATTTACCTAAACTAATCGTATCTCAGTATAAGTTTATTATTGATTTCTGTGCTGGGGTTCATTATTTGCTACCCATTCTCTTTTCCCACCGGTTTATTTTGCTCTAAGCTTGCGTTTTACCCAAACATTCACGCGACACCATTTTGTGTTAAAATTTAATCTTTAACTCTCTTCGGGTAACTATTTGCAATTCAAAGCAGGACGCCGGTAAACCCTTTGTGTAACCTTTTGTAAACCTTTTAGTACTTTTAACGTACAGTTTTAAGCAGCATAACTTCTGAATGAACGAGAATACATCGTAGTTCTAACCCCCGCCACAAAAAGAGGGGTGTTACAAGTTTGACCGCTATGTGCGTGTGTGTCTGTCTGTCTGTGGCATCATAGCTCTTAAACGGGTGAACCGATTCGGATGCGGTTTTTTTATTCGAAAGCTGTTTTTTTGGCGATGGTTCTTAGAAAAATTTCATTAAAATTGGTTCAGCCGTTTCAAAGTTATCAGCTATTTTGCTAGCTGCGGAAGAGATCTTAGCCACTCAGTTGCTCGCGTGAAAAAAAAACCGGCCATGAATTGCTCTCGCCTTGCGTTGCGAACAGCGACGCGGTGTCGAATTACGTTTAAAAATCGATTTTTTTAATATTTCTCAAATATGAGTTACATAAATTATTACACAATAAAGCCAAAGAAACAGAGATAATAGGCATTTACTTTATCTTCAAAATATGTGTGACCGAAAATTGCGTCGGAGTTTTAAAATTTTTTAATTTATAGTTATTAAATTGCTAATGAATGACACAGAAAGTTTATTAGTCTTTTTATTTTGTTACTAGAATTAAACTGCACCTTTGTCTGTCATAAAAATATCTTTATAAAAAACAGTTATAATCTTAGAGTTCTGTTGTGTCTGGAAAAAGGTTCATCATCATCACCATTTCAGCCGATAGATGTCTATTGCCGAACATACTAGGACTTTTTGACATTTTTCCATTGATATTTTGTATTAGGATGTATATGTAGCGTATAACTATTTTGATGAATGTGTTTGTGTATTTATATAATTTGTATTATATTTGTATTGTTTTTAATATTTATTGGCTATTAAGTTTGCGTTTCTCCTGTCTGTTTTTTCGGTTCGGTTTAGTCGGTTCAAATATTTATTAATTTCTGAGTAGTTGCTTGTCTGGAAGAGATCGCTTTTTAGCGATAAGACCTTTTATTGTCTGCCTGAATTGGTCTTGCTTTTGTACTTCATCAAATTTTAATGATAAAAGTGAATGAAGGTTCACCGCAAATTTAATTCTTTTTTAATTTAGTGCAGACGAATTCGCGGGCAAATGCTAGTAAATGTATAAAATAGGCCACATTCTCTTGTAACCCCAAAAAAATATCTGTATGCAGTATCCACTCTGTTTTAATCTGCATCACCTGTAAAGTCCTAAGTACTTTAGCATTCATGTATTCACGACCTAAAGTGGTCTATACGCTACTTAGGGTCGACTTAGCACCCGCAACGGTGTAGTGTGGCATAAATAGGGTTCTGTTGTAAATTATCCTTCGGGTTAGGGTACTGTACAGTCAACCAATTTGATTCGTAGGCGACTATAGAACCATGCCATTATGAATTAATTTGTTTATCTTCTACGACATTATTTATTGCGTGTTGTATGTCATGATAACATCTCGATCTTTGTGAACTTGTGTCAAAGATAATGAATAGGAAACTTGAATTATCACTGCCCATCTGTCAAAACTTCTCTTTCTTCTCATGTCATGAAACGAAAACGTTTATAAAACTCTTTTTCACTTCTCATGCTCTTAAAATGTTACTTTAGTCTCTGCATATAGGGACTAAAGCTCTTTTTTGATCTCTAGGGATTAAAGTAAAATTTTTTTAATTGACTATGGAAACCCCTAAACTGCCAATCACGGTGTTTGTGAATGAAGGATTATCGCCAATTTCAGTGACTGGGTATAGACAATTTTAAAGCTTTCCACAGACCGAAGCGCGCTGCGGATGCTCTGTAGCGCCTTGCGCTTCGGTCTGTGGAAGCCTTTAGGGCGTGGAAATAACCTCAAAATGACAACTGTATAAAAAATATTTAAAAAATAATAATTTCGTGAAACACGATGAATAATTACGAATATTAATCTATTTAATTATAAAATATTAAAGATGAATTCATTTTATTCAGCATGTAAAGAAAGATTTCCCTTAGCTTAGGTGTTTTTTAATTTGTTTTTTTTTTTAAAAGCGCTGTCGGCAAGGCAGTTCCCTGCTCTGTCGATAAAATAGCAATCCGCACTGTCGGCAAAGCCGTGCTGGATAGAGTGTACGGTAGATAGAGCAGTTACGTTTGAAAGTTAATATGGCATGACTTCAAAATAATGCGATTTCAGTTGCATTTAATTTAATAGAAAGTATAATTAGATATAATTTAACAAAGAATTTGCATATAGAAAATAAACTTAAAATGTCGTTTCTTTATTCACGGGTAAGTGTTTCAGTTAACAATATATTTTGTGTGTGAACTTAGTTGGATCAATTAGGTTAATTTATTTGCCGATTGTATTGAATGCACAATAATATCATTCTTACATGCATATATAGTCCAATTAGTTTTTCTCAAACATCCAAGGAAATGTGGTCCTTATAGTCGTGACAATAGAACACGAAGTATGCCATTGTATAGCAGTTGAGGAAGATTCGTTCTAATTTAAAATTAGACGACAATAATGGAATTTCATACAAACATTGCTGGCCAAGGCCAGCAAAGAGATTGTCTTTTGTTTTAGTGGGTCGTATTTTCTTTTATTGACTATCAATGACATACTGCCAATTAAGAAAAATATAGTTTGTGAATTTACTTTTTAATATCTTACTTGGCTAGATTTAATAAAATAAATAAGGATTGGCGTTTATTGTTAACAATTTATTAAAATAACCAATTAATAAGGTCGTAATTTTTTAATAAATATAAATCATCTCAAGATTTTGCGTCAAAAACATTAACTGGAACAGCTTACAAATAAATTGCTGGAAAAAAAATATTTTGGCGGGAATCAAAAAAAAAACAATTTGAATTAAATATGAATATATAAGTTGAACATTCGTGTCATTTCCTTGGATTTATTTGAGAAAAGCACTATACAAGCCTTGGCCACGAACAGGAATTGCCGGCCTCGTATCTCTAGATGGCCTCGTTAACACTCGGCCATCTATTACTACTCGGCCGGCAATCCCCTATTTCGCGGCCGCTGCAGTAATGTACTATTAACATAATCTTTGAGTTAGAATCTGTTGGCTAATTATGCAAGCAATTAAAGCGTCACTTTACAAAAAAATATAAAAGAAAAGAAAAGATGGCGGAATTTTTTTTGCTATTTGAATTTTGAACAGATGTCCATTGCTCGTATTGAGCATACATTGTAAAATAGTACATTACTGCAGCGGCCGCGAAATAGGGGATTGCCGGCCGAGTAGTAATAGATGGCCGAGTGTTAACGAGGCCATCTAGAGATACGAGGCCGGCAATCCCTGTTCGTGGCCAAGGCTTGTATAGTGCTTTTCTCAAATAAATCCAAGGAAATGACACGAATGTTCAACTTATATATTCATATTTAATTCAAATTGTTTTTTTTTTTATTCCCGCCAAAATATTTTTTTTCCAGCAATTTATTTGTAAGCTGTTCTAGTTAATGTTTTTGACGCAAAATCTTGAGATGATTTATATTTATTAAAAAATTACGACCTTATTAATTGGTTATTTTAATAAATTGTTAACAATAAACGCCAATCCTTATTTATTTTATTAAATCTAGCCAAGTAAGATATTAAAAAGTAAATTCACAAACTAAATTTTTCTTAATTGGCAGTATGTCATTGATAGTCAATAAAAGAAAATACGACCCACTAAAACAAAAGACAATCTCTTTGCTGGCCTTGGCCAGCAATGTTTGTATGAAATTCCATTATTGTCGTCTAATTTGAAATTAGAACGAATCTTCCTCAACTGCTATACAATGGCATACTTCGTGTTCTATTGTCACGGACCACATTTCCTTGGATGTTTGAGAAAAGTAATTTTGTAACTACGTCGTTTTTTTCCTCGCATTCAAAGTGAAAAGTAGAGTGTTTAACGCGAGACTAAACTACCATAATGACAACTCGAATTATAGCTTCCCTCGCTATCGCTCGGGTGGCTAAATATCTCGTGTCATTATGGCTTGTTTTAGTCCCTTGTTGAACAATCTACTATTACGTTGTAATTATCTAGTAGTTAATGCGACAAGGTTCTTTATAGTGGTCTAGGAATGAAATTGGTTGACTTTTTGTAATTGTGTTCTCTTTTTTAAATTAATGGTAGTCATATCCACATTAAGTATATCGTTCGACATTATTTTGAAATAATGTGCATTTTAGTTAGCCGCCCTTTAGTCATTGGACAAGCCGTACATATGATCATATGATCCCGTACCCGTACACACACGTATATAATATAATAAGCACTAATAACACATGAATAAATAAACGGAACAGAATAAAAGCTTCAAACAAACGCCGCGCACGCATTACAATACTACAAGCACAACATATGTGTGCGTGACCTGTCACAGACAGGACGGGGGGGGGGCGTGCATCGGCGCCCGCTCGGAGATAAACCGGTTTGAACTAGCTCAGTGAGTAGACAAAGTTCAGGTGTGCCACCAGCGACGGCGCGCATTAAATTTCGGGTGTTCGGTTGTTTTAAATACGCCTACCTGTTGTAGTGTAGGTAGATATACAGATATTAGATACTTAAGTACTTGTTTGAATAAAATATTTTGATTCTGAATTTTTTTTTTACCGAGTGACAACCCTATGATAATAGGTAAGAATTTCGAGCTCCGTTCGGAAGCTTTTATTCTGTTCCGTTTATTTATTCATGTGCTAATAAGGCACACACACAAACAATGAGAGTTCAACAGGTACGGAGCTCATAATGTTTCAGGAGCAAAGCTCCAGGTCGTCTGCAAAACTTAAACCCTGCTTACATTTAGGAAGCAATTCAACTGTTCAGCAATTCAATTCAAATTCAGCAATTCAATTCAGCCCAAGCCCTCTTAGCCGGAGATGATGATGATGATGATGATAAAGAGATAGAGATTTATTTATACATATTCCATACATAAACAAATAAATAAATATTAGTGGACAATCTTACACAAATCGACCTAGTCCCAAACTAAGCAAAGCTTGTACTATGGGTACTAGACGACGATAAACATACTTATATAGATAAATAAATACTTAAATACATAGAAAACATCCATAACTCAGGAACAAATATTCGTGCTCATCACACAAATAAATGCCCTTACCGGGATTTGAACCCAGGACCTCTTGCTTCGTAGGCAGGGTCACTACCAACTAGGCACTACCAACTAGGCTAAGGCGGTCGTTAAAACATAGAAAATACAACTCTGATAATCCCTTTTATTCTCTGATTAACACATCTTCCTGTTTCTCCCTAACGTGGGTGGAAATTTCCAGCTAAAAATAGACGTGAAGTTGTTGAAAGAAACCTAAAATTGACAATATCGTCAGCAGACATAAATTGCCATCATACAATCCAGACACGTATTTGCTAGAAACGTAAGTTTAATAATTTACAATTCACAATAAGATTGCAGCAGTAAGAAAGCGGTGGACATGCCCGAAGAAAGGAATGAATAAGGCTGCTTGTCCACTGGGGCGAAGCGAGAAGACAGCGCCAACTACAATTAATTTACTGAACTAGATGGCTTGGTAATGATAATGATCAATACCTATTGACAATCATGCACCTCATTAGTTCCAAAATAGAACACAATGTGTGGTGGTGCTAGTCATCATCATTATCATCATCAGCTTATGTTCGTCCACTGCTGGACATAGGCCTCTCCCATGGCACGCCACTGAGCACGATCCTCGGCCACTCTCATCCAGCTCTTGCCAGCCGCCTTGCGAAGATCATCGCTCCACCGAGTCTGAGGACGTCCCACGCTACGTTTGCCGATCCGTGGTCTCCACTCAAGAACTCGTCTACCCCAACGGTGCTAGTGTCGTACATCAATATAAATAAGGTACATTTCGTACTAAATACAAACTGAAATATAGATGCACAGAAAAAACCCCAGAAAAAAGACCAATGCTGGGAATCGAACCCAGGTCCTCAGCATTCCGTGCCGCGTGCCATACCCCTACACCACCACTGGTCTAGAGATTAGACACGAATCTTTCCTATACATCATACATTTCAATCTGCTAAATCATCACCTTATGCAGTGACAAACGCACATCTATGTTACACCCTCATCGAGAGATTTTAACACTCCTTCGGAACTAACCGCTCACCTGGACAAGAGATGGCGCTACTGTGCAACTTTAAACAAGTTAGCTATGAAGTATCTTTTTTTGTACTTATTTTTTCAACTTCATTTTTTTTATTACTTTTACGGTCATCCCGTGATACAAGATTGTATGATTTCACGGGATGACCGTAAAAGTAATAAAAAAAATGAAGTTGAAAAAATAAGTACAAAAAAAGATACTTCATAGCTAACTTGTTTAAAGTTGCACAGTAGCGCCATCTCTTGTCCAGGTGAGCGGTTAGTTCCGAAGGAGTGTTAAAATCATACAAGATTGTATGATTTCACGGGATGACCGTAAAAGTAATAAAAAAAATGAAGTTGAAAAAATAAGTACAAAAAAAGATACTTCATAGCTAACTTGTTTAAAGTTGCACAGTAGCGCCATCTCTTGTCCAGGTGAGCGGTTAGTTCCGAAGGAGTGTTAAAATCATACAAGATTGTATGATTTCACGGGATGACCGTAAAAGTAATAAAAAAAATGAAGTTGAAAAAATAAGTACAAAAAAAGATACTTCATAGCTAACTTGTATAAATAAGGTAGTTAAGAGTATTTTTGTCTCTGTTTGAGCCCATAAAGTTGCATGGAGTAATTTAACTTGAAATGGAACGTATTTCGCCACCCATGCAACCTTCGCACGCGCTGTGCTCTATGGTTCACATACAAAGAGGTAGAAAAAAAAAATCCCGCAAGACGATTTATTATACTTATAGCGATCCGCCCCGGCTTCGCACGGGTGCAATTATGCATGTATTATCTATACTAATATTATAAAGCTGAAGAGTTGGTTTGTTTGTTTGTTTGTTTGAACGCGCTAATCTCAGGAACTACTGCTCCGATTTGAAAAATTCCTTCAGTGTTAGATAGCCCATTTATCGAGGAAGGCTATAGGCTATATAACATCACGCTAAAACCAATAGGAGCGGAGCGGAGCGGAAGAATGTTTCAAAATCGGGGGTTTTTGAAGTAAAACTTGTATAGCCGCTAATCTCAGGAACTACTGCTCTGATTTGAAAAATTCTTTCAGTGTTAATACCGGGGGGGGGTGGGGGGATGGGTTGAGGGGGGGTCAGGTTGCGGAGAGGGGATGCGGGGGTTTCCAAGGGGGGATTAAAATTTAATTGATTTTGCCGTAGGATGCACCGTCTTCAAGATATTTGACAAAAAAACTTGAAGTAAAACTATAGGGACGCTTTACTTGGGACGAACGCGGGTGTGCGGGGGTGCTGTGTGGGAGGGGGTGTGGAGGGGTGCGGGGGGGGGGGGGGGTTTCTGTGCGGGTGGTGCGAGGGGAAGCGGGTGCGGGGGTTGCGGGTGGGGGGTAATTTTTTAACTAAGGAGAGCCATAATTGATGAAAAAGCAAATTGGATAAAAAAAATAAGCTGCCCAAATTACTTATTCCACGCGGACGGAGTCGCGGGCAAAAGCTAGTACCTACATAGTTATGAACCTTCCTCTAGAATCACTCTATCCATTAAAAAAACCACATCAAAATCCGTTGCGTAGTTTTAAAAATCTAAGCATACATAGGGACAGACAGACAGCGGGAAGCGACTTTGTTTTATAGTATGTAGTGATATAGTTTTACCGCATCCCACCTCGAATCTCTCGGGCGCCGTAACGCAGAATCTGTATCATATTAAGAACAACCGCACCGCACATAATATCCAACCGGAGTTAAAGGTGAGTGAAATACTAACAATACTAAGACGACCAGATGGCCTAGTGGTTAGAGAACCTGACTATGAAGCTTGAGGTCCCGGGTTCGATTCCCGTGTCGGGGCAGATATATGTATGAAAAATACAAATGTTTGTTCTCGGGTCTGGGGTGTTTAATATAATGTATTTAAGTATGTATCTATCTATATAAGTATGTTTATCCGATGCCTAGTACCCATAACACAAGCTTGCCTAGCTTACTTTGGGACTAGGTCAATTGGTGTGAATTGTCCCGTGATATTTATTTATTTTATTTTTAATTCATTTAGATTACTTCGCTACCGCTTCATAGGCAAATTACGGAGAGTGTTAGAACACCTTTTGTACATTCCACTAATAAGCCCACCATAGTCTCTATACTATGGCAATCGGCCTAGAAATATAAAGTTCCAAAAAACCAAACATTTTTCTCATTTTGGGCACCCAATTTTAGGTAATGCGGATAATCCAACCGCAATGATTGGACAGAAATAAGGGAAGGCTGTATCCAGCAAAGGACGTAAGTTACTACAGCTGAGATAGTGACCTTACAGTTCCAACGGCCATCAATTGAATCATTAAGTTTATGTTGAATACTGTTCTAAATATTACCGTGACTACATTTGCGCGGGATACGAAATGGAGTTAAGTCCACGCTTTTACGACGGATATCCGAATGTAAAATAGTATATGTATAATATCTTCTGTGTATATTTAATTCCTCTGTATTTAGAAAGAATGAAAATGAACTTTTGCCACGAATTTCGGCACGTCATCATAATATATCATTTTTTTTTTCGCTTTTAAATAATCTTAGATTCGGTGAGCAGCCGCACTGCTAATAAAATAAATAATATCATAATATATCAGCCAAAACGAAGAATAACACGGATTTCCTATCACTTATACAATTTAAAATCTTCCTACGGTAATATTTTTATACATATGGGTGTTTTTAGGGTTCCGTAGTCAACTAGGAACCCTTATAGTTTCGCCATGTCTGTCCGTCTGTCTGTCTGTCTGTCCGCGGCTAAGCTCAGAGACTGTTAGTACTAGAAAGCTGTAATTTGGCATCAATATATATATCAGTCACGCCGACAAAGTGATTGAATAAAAAAAAGTAAAAAAAATTTTTTTAGGGTACCTCCCATAGACGTAAAGTGGGGGTGATTTTTTTTTTCTTGGCTAACCCTATAGTGTGGGGTATCGTTGGATAGGTCTTTTAAAATCATTGCGGGGTTGCTAACATGATTTTTCTATTCAGTGATCTGTTTGCGAAATATTGAACTTTAAAGTGAAAATTTTCATGAAAATCGGCCGTCCCCCCTTTCTAAAATCTAAACTGTTGGGTGGAAAAATTTGAAAAAATTCAAAAGGGTAGTAAATATATCAAATTTACTAGGAAAATTATAGCGGCTAAGATTGCTTGGAAATTATTTGTAGTTTAAGAGTAAATAGTAGCCTAAGGTATAAAACATACCTAAACTTGGATGATTCCGTACACATACGAAATCCTTAGAAAAATATTACTAGATTTTTTCGTAATGGCTACGGAACCCTACCTTGGGCGTGTCCGACACGCTCTTTGCCGGTTTTTTTAAACAGATTTACAATATTATTACATCTATAATGCAACGCTCTATAACTGTTTTCTTTAAATATTATCATTAAAACAATTCTTTATTTTCATTCGTCCGTCACTTTATCAGCCAACTTTCTACATTTAAATTTACAATCGTAAATTGTTCTCGAATTCCGACCAGCATTTCAATCATGACAAACTTCTGCATGTATTAAAAGATCAAAGGCATTATATTATAAACAAGAAAGTAATTATCTTCAACTTTAGCAATATTCCAAATGTCACAACTTTGGGATTATAACAACGCATTCACGAGTTCAAAACGGAACACAACGGGCCGGCATGAAATTGAATTGCAACATTTGGACTATCTTTGGTTGTGATGACCAATTTGAGTGGCTTTGACGGTGCTTGAAGAGCTTTACCTCGTTTCATTCCGACAGTCTTTGGCTTTGAATTAAAATCTCGGGATTTTACTATCGTTTCATTTCCATCATTTATTTTGAAGAACACGTGCGAAATTACGTTTGTAATTTGAAGACGTACATCGGGATTAAAAAATCATTTTAACCGTCTTACGTCCCACTGCTGGGAACAGGCCTCCTCTCAGATTGAGAGGGCTTGGGCCGGAGTTCCCACATGGGCCCAGTGGAAATTCGAAAATTCACGTATACCATTGAATTTCTCGCAGAATCCAAGTGTAATTGGATATAAATTTCGAAAATCTCAGAAATAGGAGCCTGGGCTCGTATTCGCCTCTGCGCTTGAGACGTTACAATAGGTCAAACCGCTAGGATAGCCTAGTCTAGCTAGGATAGGATCAGGGGGGGCACACTTACATATATCACACTTTTCATGCGACTACAGCGATCTCTGGTTGTTTGGTAAAGAACTAAATTAGCGGCCATCTTGGTTGACTTGTCAAACTTGTCAGTTGTCATTCATCGGCCAAGGCCATGGCGTACCAAATTGTACGGTCAAGGACTTTAATTGACAGGCCACTTGCCAATGTTCGTATTTTAGCCGTATAGTGCAAATCGGGTTTAGCCGCTTATACTTCGTATATGCTGATTTGAATTAGACGGCTAAAATACGAATAGTGGCAATTAGCCTATCAATTAAAATTACGCGTAATTATAGCTGTACATCACTACCAACATATACATATAGATAGGTATACATCTATAGATACGTCACATTAGTTCTTCACCAGGGCGTAGGGCAGCAGCACCTTCCATACATGCATATTTGACCATAGAGTTGCCACTCTTGTTCATATAATATTACAATACTCTTTGGATAGGATAGTGGTAATAGTAGCACTTTTTTTATAAAAAAAATAAGACAGACAAATGCTACATTTACACGCTTGCGATTGGGTTAGTGTGCTCCGGACAAGCAAACATGGCAGACGTGGACTTTGAAGTTGTGTCGGCTATTGCGTTTAGGCTGGATTTCACCAAACTCTTATACCGAGAATAACCCTTACTCTCAGATAGTTATGTCAAATCACTATGGCGGTTTAACATTACTATCTGAGAGTAAGCGTTATTCTCGGAATAAAAGTTTGGTGAAATCCAGCCTTAGTTTGACATATTTTTATTTAAATATAAACAAAAACAAAGAAAGCGAAAAGTTCGGCAGAGAAGATGTGGATGTTAAAAATCCAAAAAAAAAAGTTCTTTAACTGGCTTTTAAAATTCGTGACTAACTCGAGACCAAGCGTCTGCCACTTTCTTTTTATCTTTGTGGTTTACATCCTTCGGGTTCCATATGCACGGTTCGCTTTGATATGCCTCGAGAAAGGCCATAGTTTCATCGTTTGACCAACTCATGGTCGAGACGCGATCAAGGTAGTAGTAATAGGTACGTCCGTCCAGCGCGAGCTCGTGAGCGACACTAAACACGCGCCAACGTGTAAACACGTCGCAAGCGCTTGCCGCAAGCTTCCTTTGATCTGTCTTCAAAAACCGACACTAGCCCGGATTCATGGTACGTTTACACGCTTGCCGAGGCTTGGCAAGCGTGTACAAGCTACAAGCCTTTACAAACGCTTGGACGCCATTTACACGCTTGCGATTGGGTTAGTGTGCTCCGAACAAGCAAACATGGCAGACGGGGACGTTGAAGTTGTGTCAGCTATTGCGTTTAGTTTGACATATTTTTATTTAAAATATAAACAAAAACAAAGAAAGCGAAAAGTTCGTCAGAGAAGATGGTGGATGTTAAAAATCCATAGAAACTGTTGTAACTAAATTCGAATGTTTTTAACGTCCTATTTTTAATTATATATTTATTTTAATTGATATGCCTCGAGAAAGGCCAGTTTCATCGTTTGACCAACTCATGGTCGAGACGCGATCGAGGTACAGCACAAATAGGTACGTCCGTCCGGCGCGAGTTCGTGAGCGACACTAAACACGCGCCAACGTGTAAACACGTCCAAGCGCTTGCCGCAAGCTTCCTTTGATCTGTCTTCAAAAACCGACACTAGCCCGGATCGCGGCAAGCTCACGCAAGCCAAGCCAAACACCCCCGTTCACACGCTTGTGTTTGTCGAAGCTTGCCGAGGCTTGCCAAGCGTGTAAACGTACCATTACCGAACTCCTCTGAAACGGCTTGACCGATTTTTATAAAAACTTTTTTCTCTGTACTCGGTAGGTCTGAGAATAGGTCGTAGGCTATTTTATTTTTGCAGACGGAATCGCGGGCAACAGCTAGTCTAATATATAAAAATCATGTGTCACGGTGTTTGTTATCGAACTCCTCCGATACGGCTTGACCGATTTGAATGAAACTTTTTTTCCGTATTCGGTAGGTCAACAATAGGTCGTAGGCCATTTTTATACCTACCCCTATTCTTCGCGGACGGAGTCGCGGGTAACAGCTAGTAATTATATACGCTTGCGTTTGATCACAATCAAAAAGCGAAGATGAGGTCTACAATGTAGTTCGCTTGCCTAGCAAATGCTCATTCACCCTAGATTTGAAAACAGCCAGATTGTAATATTCAGAATTAAAACAGAGGCAGGTAGGGTATTCCACTCTTTATTATACTTACTTTCTTTCGCAATAACCAAAAATATTCTAATTAAACTTAACTCATTCCATATTTGCTTACTCATTTAGATTCGGAGGGCATTCGGGAAGTTTTTATGTCCTCTCCCGCGTACTACAGATAACGGCAAACAGAACGGCTGTTTCATGATCTCTTATTAAATTCTTGTTTGCAGTTAGAATAAATCCGAATAGTCTCTACGTCCTGTTTACTTTTGGAAATTAGATTGGTTCGTATCCGCGACGTGGTAGCAATAATGCGGCGTTTTCAATGTGTAGGGTCTTTCTCTTATTGTTATTTACTTTTGAGTGATGGCATTTTTAACTGATTGTATCTTGCTTTTGTTCTTTTGTTTTTGTTAGTACGTTTGTGTTGTATCTTTTATCTTTCTTTATTTTTTTTCTTTATCAAAGGATGATGAGTCATTACCAATTAAGTCACTACCAATTTAAGTAACGTAGTTTCTACGAGCTGCCAAAACAGAACTCTCCCGTATATTAAGGCAAGCTTCTAAGGCAACTCAAACGAGTAACTATTTACTTGTTTTAAAGCAGTTAAAAATGATTATGATTCATGAAATACTAGCATCAAACCATTATCTTGTTAAGAAATAATCATTTACGGATGTTACTTACACAAATCACAACAAGGAATATTTAATACTTGCTTCTGTTTGTGACTTTTTTAGGTATAGTCTACTAATTTTTACCGCCACGAATCGGCTAACGTAGCGTAAGACGTCCTCAGACTTGGTGGAGCGATGATCTTCGCAAGGCGGCTGGCAAGAGCTGGATGAGAGTAACCGAGGATCGTGCTCAGTGGCGTGCCATGGGAGATGCCTATGTCCAGCAGTGAACGAGCATGGGCTGATGATGATGACTAATTTTTACAACTTATTGTTAGACATTCCACGATTAGGACCGGCCAAGTTTCTGACATTAGTAAAGCTTAGACATTTTACAACTTAGAAATTTCGCGATTTGGACCGTCCAAAACTAAGATGTGCCACTACTTAGACGCTGTTAGATATCTTACGATGTGGATGCAATTTCGACATTGGTGATTTTACGACTTTGACGTAAGACTCCGGAGGGCTACAAACCCTTAATATAAATGCCAAAGTTTGTGAATGCGTATGTGTGAGCTTGCGTGGAACGGGTGATCGGAATATCTGGAATAACATAGGCTACTTATATCCTCATATTTTCACGGAAACGGGATGTACATAGTAAGTAGAATATTAATATCTCTATCTATACTTTCGCTGTCATTTGTTGCGTCGTCACAGTTTGTTGTGTTTAATTTTTTAAATGGGTGCCCCTCTCTCTTTCTCCCTTCCCCTCTCTTTCTCTCTCCCTCCCCACCATCTCTCTTTCTTTCTCTCTCCTATTTGCTATCGCATATAAGGCGGTGAGTAATTGTTTCAGTTCATTAGTATCCAACAATGAACAGGCTGTTTGTATAGAGCCAACTATCGAAAAAACCGTTTAACTATTTCGATTGTTTATAGACTATCTGATATAAACTTACCCTAATTTTCTACTTAACGCTAATATATTCGGAAAAAATGGCGGTAATCCAAAACAATAAATGCCAAATGGATTATTTGTCTGCCATCATCATCATCATTTCAGCCGTAGGAAGTCCCTTGCTGGAAATAGGCCTCCCTCATTGACGCCCAATCATTACGGTTGGCAGCGACTTGCATCCACCCTGAACCTGCGGTCGTCACCAAATCGTCCACCCGTCTCGGTGGTGGTATTTGTCTATGTATTTTATAAATCTCTCTCTTTCTCTCTCTATCTATCTGTCCCTCTCTTTTCTCTGTCTCTATCTGGCTTTCTGTCTTCTATCTCTTTCTTCACTTTTGTAATTACACTTCTCGAACGATAAATATCTTTTTGATCACCTCAAATTCATTCTGAAGACTTACAACAACCAAGCAGTCTGGTCATAAAAACTTCTAATGAACCGTGCTATGTACGCTGCGCCGCGTGTATGCTCGTAAGCAAACTTCGTCCCAGTTAGCAAGATAAGCAAGCGAAATTGCACATTTAGTTGATAACAGACCAAATTATGCGTAAGCAAAATGTCGTTATGCCGAGACGGGTGAACAGGGGCAATTTTCCTATCTGTGTGTTAGGAACTGCTTTGAATGTTGCAGTGAATGTTAAACGTAAGCAATCGGAAGCGATTTGACAAATAAATAATAAATAAAATAAATAAATATTAGGGGACAATCTTACACAAATCGACCTAGTCCCAAACTAAGCAAAGGTAGTACTATGGGTACTAGATGACGATAAACATACTTATATAGATAAATACATAGAAAACATCCATGACTCAGGAACAAAATATTCGTGCTCATCACACAAATGAATGCCCTTACCGGGATTCGAACCCAGGACCTCTTGCTTCGTAGGCAGGGTCACTACCAACTAGGGTAAAGCGGTCGTCCACAAGGTATTTAAATGCTTCTCATCATCATCATTTCAGCCGTATGACATAGGCGACTGCTGGAAATAAAATTCTATAGGTTAGACCAGCTAGGTTTGTTTTATAACAATCCTGTACAATTAATGGATTCAGAGTAAAAGAGTTCGGCGAAATGATAAATAAATAAATAAATAAATAAATATTAGGGGACAATCTTACACAAATCGACCTAGTCCCAAACTAAGCAAAGCTTGTACTATGGATGCTAGACGACGATAAACATACTTACATAGATAAATAAATACTTAAGTACATAGAAAACATCCATAACTCAGGAACAAATATTCGTGCTCATCACACAAATAAATGCCCTTACCGGGATTCGAACCAAGGACCTCTTGCTTCGTAGGCAGGGTCACTACCAACTAGGCTAAAGCGGTCGTGATGAATACGGACTTTAAATTTTTTCCAAAAATGTATGGGCTTTCGCACGTTACGTTTAAAATTTACCATGAGCGGTGTTGGAAAACATCGTGATGAAAGCTCACACATCTGAGAAGAAATTCAATGGTGTTTATGAAGTTCCTAATCCGCACTGGATGCGCGTGGGAACTGTGGCCCAAGCGCTCTCATTCTGAAAGGAGGCCGATGCCCTGGAGTGGGACGTATAGATTGAGATGATAATGATGAGGAAACAATGTTTATTGACACAAAAGGCCGACTGCTATATCCACTTGAATAATGGTTTGTGACATCAAAAACTATCAAAAGTACGCTTTTTCGTTGATAAACCGTGTGTAGTTAAATTTGCCTTGTAAATTGAGAGTTCCACTGAGCTACCCTTTTGAAGCCTATCCGCCAGGCCTCTAGTCTACAATGCACCCTATTCCGAGCAGTACACGGTTGATTCTAGCTTGATAGTTTTGTGATTTTCTGTAATTTTGAAGGCTTGTTCCCATTGATTCTGACTTAATGAAAACTTTCAGCGGTTGAATAATTCATTATGTCTGTGGTAGTTGATTTAAATACTACATTGTTGTTATACCTCTAGGCCGTTCGCGAAGTTTAATAGTTTGACCAGCTGAATAAAATTCAGAATCTATATATAAAAAAGTAAAGTCATGACTGCCCAGCCCAAACTCTGCCTCAGAAGGCTTGGAAAACATAAAGCTTGCCTTTATGATGTAGGGTATAAATAAGTAGGGATTTGTTCACGATTCAGACTATCATTCTAGACTCTTCAAATTTGGCAAGAAGTTAATTATAACAGTATGAAATTGATTTCATATTTTATTTCTACGGGAGAATAATCATCATCATCCCAGCCTGTACTGTACTGGCAGAGTACAAAAACAGAATTCAGAATTAGAATTAGAGGGGTTGGGCCGTAGTTCCCACGCGGGCCCAGTGCGGATTGGGAACTTCACACACACTATTGAATTTCTTCGCAAGTGTACCCAGGTTTCCTCACGACGTTTTCCTTGACCGTAAAGGTCATGGTAAATTTCAAATGTAATTTCGCACATAAATTCCGAAAAACTCAGAGGTGCGAGCCGGGATTTGAACCCACGACGCTCTGCTCGAGAGGCCACAGGTCAAACCAGTAGGCCACCACCACGCCACGCTACTGTACCACGGGACAATTAAAACAGCGGAATTTATAATATTCAAGAACAGGATACAGATGATGTTACGATTAACTTTAGTATGTTGCTTTGCGGGATTTTTGCTTTATTTAGTGAAAGAGACGAAGAAGCTTTACCACAAATTTAAATTCAGCGCGGACAAAGTAGCGGGAAAAGCTAGTTTTTTTGTGTGTTGATGATGATGTATGGGGACGCCTTGCTGAGTCAGGCGGGCTGTCGATCGTTTGCACAGTCATTCAGCCCAGTTCCCCGTGGTTGGAGCCGACAGGTTACTGTCCCAGCAGCGCTCCCACACAGCAATTCTCCTCGAATCTTCTCGTTCTCCTGCTGAACAAAAGGACATCTTTGAGACAGACATCCTTTAGCTCCTCCTCCCTCAGCTCGTCACTCCCGAATACATCACGCCTCGCTGCCGCGTACATGACACACTCGGTTAGGACGTGCTCACTCGTTTCCTCCTTCCCACAATGTGGACAGGAGGGGTCACTTTTTATACCTATTACGCTTAAGTGCCTATTTAACAAGTTATGGCCAGTAATTATGCCAGTTATAGTTCTTAAGCTACTCTTACCTAGATTTAGGAGATACCTAGTTCTTCTGTGGTTTATGCCATCCAGCATCATCTTCGATTGTCTGCACCCTACAGCCTGTTTCCACTCACTGTTTGCTTCCTGTTCCTTCATTCTATCTAGAACCCCCTTGGTGACTTCTGCAGACATTGGAAGTATCGGTTCAGGACCTATGAATCCCGTATCCGCTCCCTCCCTTGCCAGCTCATCAGCCTTCTCATTACCTGTCACTCCCTGATGTCCTGGGACCCAGGCCACCGTAACCTTCGTACTCTCTCCTAGTTTATTAAGTGCATCTCTACACTCTCTTACCAAAGAGGAGTTAACTGTCGGCTTGTTAGTGTTAGTGAGTATTATTGTGCGGCCTATTAATATACTTATGGCGGTCGTAGTTTTGAGCCCACGCTCGCAAGTATGAGGTTATCGGAATTTGTGTACAAAATTAGATTTTAAATTTATCTTGTGTGGAAACCTGCACTACCATAAGTTCCTGATCAACACTGTGCCCGCGTAGGAATTACGGGCCAAGCCCTCTCATTCAGAGAGGAGGCCTGTGCCCTGCTGTGGAACTTAAACCCCTTCTACACGGTCGGGTCCAACCGCCGACCGTCGTGTCGCTCGCGTCGGCCGACAGCGTTCCATACGGTTGGGGCCGACCACGGACAATGCGCTCGCGACCAAGGCCGTTGACATCAACCAAATATCGGTCGGGTCAACCGATTTCTCACTGTCCATTTTTAAATCAACCCGACCAAGGACACGATGGTTGGCGGTTGGTCCCGACCGTATAGAAGGCCTTTTATATGTAAGTATAGGCTGGGATAGTAAAAATTTTAAAAAAGTTTATTTTGTGTCTCTATCCACGAGAGTGATGAAAATGATACATTTAAATGCAAAGTTTGAAAACCAGATGTCCCCTTGGTTAAAATGTAATACTTAGATTATTTAATATCACAACCCTCCAGTGCCCATAAACCTCCGAGAAATGTAATTTTGTGCAGCCAAGCCGATTTCTAGAGTGACAATATTGTCTGCCAAGCACAGTGCGCTGTGTGGTTAGAACTACCGCAGTTCATGCAATCCGCAATGTAATGCTGACAGGGGGTGTTGACTGTCATTTGTTGTCTCACGACAGAATAATAATTAATTTGAAATTCAATTCTGCAAAGTTTTTGAACTAAAACAATTACTTTGAACATAAACGTGACCATCGACGTGACGTGAGTTATCCGTACTTTTTCGCTAACAATTACGTTGCTCACCCGCGACCTCATGATAACTACGTTTATGCAAGAAATGTGTATTCATGCAGCTCCTCCACCTCCGCACTGTATGACCACACACCAAATCATACAAACCCAACTATCACCACCACCAAACTACGCTGACGCGAATACGACAGAAAATTTAAACTCAAACTATCCTTATTTAGATTGATTGAAGTAACTACTAAGTATTACCTACCTTACAATACCTCTTAACCATTAAGGTTTATATTTAGTGGAAACAGTTTGCGATAAAGAATATTTCTTGTCTTATCCATAAACAATCTTTTGTATCCAATTTTTTTTATATGAAATGAGGAAAACGAGCATGTACGGGTGTAGGGTGTAAGGGTGTATTTCTATAAAAGTTTGATGTCCTTTAAAGATGACTATTAAGCCTGAGCCAAATCGCCATACGCTTTTTTTGTACAAATATTTAAAAAATATGAGTGTCCATGTTTAAGGTACAATACAGACAAACAAATTTCATACTTTTAACTCCCTTTTTGCCTTAAAATTTACAAAGCCACAACTTTGTACGATAAACACAGAACCCGTTCAAAAATGTAGGGTAAGCCGAAAAGTTTTGACGGATTTTTTTACTGGAACTTCACAAAAGTTTGTTGAGTGTTCCCTGGTTTAAGAGTTAGCGGGAAATGTGGATAAACAGATAGGGTAAATCGCCAATAACTGGCCATCGTTCAATAACTGGCCACCTCATACTAACAATGAACTCTATTCAACCACAATAGAATTCATTTTTAGTATAAGGTGTTAATTACTGGCCACCCTTCAATAACTGGTCACGTTATACTAAATTGAATTCTGTTTTTAGGAGAATAGAGTTCATTTTCAGTATGAGGCGGTCAGTTATTGAAGGGTGGTCAGTTATTGGCGATTTACCCTATTAAATGCGAAATTCAAAATTATACAGTTAATTTCAATAAAATCTGACAGTAAAAAAGAACTTGTAGCCAACTGACATGAACACATGTCATGATTATCTTATATTTTTCCTCTTCTTACATTCTTAATTCCATTATTTGAGGTTGGGTATCTTCGCTTGTTCTGTAGTCAGTTAATTAAGACAACCAAGACTGTCAACATAATATCTTTTTAGTCAACTAAACTTTCTAAGACGCATAACAAAGTGCTTTCGACAGTCATTTTACGCAGGTCCATTGTTGTCTTGATTTATTTGACCAATGTAATAATAGTAGATTGTACACCAAGGGGATAAAGCACTTCATTATGTCACGGGCGCGATATTGAATCCTGAGCGTATCGAGGGACTCCAGATTTAACTCCCGAGCGTAGCGAGGGGGTTTTTTAGTTGATTCCCGAGCGAAGCGAGGGAATTAAGATGGAGTCCTGAGAGCAGTGAAGGATTTAAGCGCGCCCAAGGCAAAATCAGTTTTATCCCCGAGGAGTATACTCTACTTTTCTCACCTTTTGCGAGACAATAAAAACCAAGGCTACTAGAAAAATACTCGAAATAGACCCAGAAGCACTGATTCTGACACTGACTTTGCGCCTTTCGCAGTTTTCCATTTGTCGAAATCTTTGTAAGGGTTTAAGTATTTTTCCTTCGACTTCTCTGGGAATACATTATTAACAATTTCTAAGACCGGCTTGCGCAGACCTGGGTTAGCTACTTAACTCCGAGCGAGTTAACTGCTAACCCAGGGTTAACAAGTGTCAAAATGTATGGAACTGTCATTCTTAACCCAGGGTTACCGATTTAATTTTTTTACCCTGAACTGTGCAAGTGGTCCTAAGGCGTCTAATTTAATGGAATCAGGAGTCAAATCACTTTCGTCACTCGATATTTTCCTAATGTTTTATCTTCTTTTGCAGTTTTGATACTTAAAATTGCAGCGTATTGAAATACTCGCGGCTTTTGTTCTAAGTATTGATTTTTTTTCGTTCGGCTTGCCGTGGCGTGGCCAGCTCGATTTTCGAATAAGTTCGATTTTCAAATAAATGAGGCGCGGCGCGCGCCGCCGTCCACCTCCTCGCCGTCGGCCACCAGCAGCTGCAGCAGCCGCGCGCCGCGCGATTTTGACGAAATTAGACTTTAAATGCATAACAATAAGAACTAAGAGAAGTGAGAATCACATTACTGCCCGGCGGGTTATAATGAAATTCAGTACAACATTACACCCCGGCAAAAGACAAGGGCTATAATGATTTACTTTGAGTAAGGTTTGCATGATATATAATGAGGCATTGTCGAGCAGGTGGTGTGAAAACTGGTTTATTGAATCAGGCGTTACTTTGCGGAGGTCCATATTAAAGAGCTGAAACAATTACTTTGCTCACCCGCGCGCGCAAAGAAAAACAAAGCGGGGAGGGGTGAGCAAAGTAATTGTTTCAGTTCAGAAATAAAGTGGATAAAAAGTATCCTTTGTATTATTCCAGACGTCCAGTTATCTTTATACCAAATTTCATCCAAATCCGTTCAGCCCCTTTAGCGTTAAGGAGTAACAGACACATACATATATACACGCACGCACATACTCATGAACTCTCGCATTTATAATACAAGTAGCTGCATCATCATCGTCATCATCATCCCAGCGCATATACCATATACGTTCCACTGCAGGGCACAGGCCTCCTCTCAGAATGTTCTGTATATCCCTATGCAATGCAATTTTTGAGGATAACAAGTGTTCTATATTATGTTAGTCTAGGTAAGGGTAAGGTAGGGTTGAGGTTGCCCCACCAATCGATCGATCGTCAATGGATCTCATCGATCGATGGTAAAATGGATCTCATCGATCGATGGTAAAATGGATGTCATCGGTCGATGGTAAAATGGATGTCATCGGTCGATGGTAAAATGGATGTCATCGGTCGATGGTAAAATGGATGTCATCGGTCGATGGTAAAATGGATGTCATCGGTCGATGGTAAAATGGATGTCATCGGTCGATGGTAAAATGGATGTCATCGATCGATGGTAAAATGGATGTCATCGGTCGATGGTAAAATGAATTGGCCGACGTCGATCGACAGTTTCTACTATACTAAAACCTACCACACTGGTCGATCGATGTTGAACAGTAGCATCGATCAGCTGAATCTACCACACCAATCAATCGGTGGCATCTCACTCTTACAAACCATCTGTGTGTCAAATTTTATCAGAATCCGTTAAACCGTTTTATCGTGAAACAGCAATAAACATCCATACAAAGCTTCACGTTTATATAATATCTATAAGATAAGATATAAATAAATAAATAAATATCACGGGACAATTCACACCAATTGACCTAGTCCCAAACTAAGCAAAGCTTGTACTATTATTATTCACACAAATGTCTGCCCCGACCGGGAATCGAACCCGGGCGGGACCACAAGCTTCGTAGTCAGGTTCTCTAACAACTAGGCTATTCCGGTCGTCTAAAGTCCGGTCCTCTAATATAAGATAACTACATATTTTCACAAGACCTCTGCTTCCGTCACCATTAAAAAACAATTGAAATCGCCACCCTCCCAGCTTTTACGCCGTAACGAGAGTTCGGCACTTAAAAAAAGATTTCGCCAGTCCCCTCATAAGTTATAAGAGGTTAGGAAGCGACTCACCGATAAGCCCGATGCGTGCTCGTTCACGGTGAAATATGGCGGCCGAATAAATTCGGCGAATTGGCGCACCCCTACTTAATTTTTCGTTTCAATTGTTCTCGGGTTAGTCATATTTCGGGGATAGGGTTCCGCTTTTGGGAGTTTTGAAACGGGATTTGCGAAATAAAATTCGAGTTCGAGAGTTGGTCTGTTATAAAATTATGATGTGAGTTATCAGAATAGTTACAGCTGCTGTACATACAACGTCATAAATACTTTATCACTTTTGTACCTTGTCGCTTTCAGTCGTTACATAATTTCGTATAGTTTTTCAAACATGATGTCACTTATTTATAACGTTGACCCTACAACTACTTAAAAAAATATATAATTTTTTTGATATCTGTTATATTTGCGGAATAATCGCCTGGCCACATTTAACGAAGAAATAAACAAAGTTCAGAAGCGACTGGCTAGCGCTTGCTATACAATGAGGGCTCTAATGAAAACTAGTGATAAGAAAACTTTACTGATTATTTATTACTCATACTTTGAAAGCATATTGCGTTACTGTGTTGAAGTTTGGGGCAATGCCAGTAAAATTAATTCCATCCGGCTTATGCAAAAAAAAGCTATTAGAATAATAGAAGGCTGTAAACATGTACCAGTGACCCATAGACAGATGTTTGTAGAAAATAAGATCCTTACGGTTGTGTCATTGTACTTGTATCGCATTTGCCTGTACTTTCATAAAAACATTGATGAATTCCCAAAAGCCAGACAATACCTCAACTACAACTTAAGAGAAACAAAAAATTTAGCTAAAGTTAAGGCCCACTTCAGTCACTTTAATAAAAGCATAAACAATAACGCCATTAAAGTATATAACAAATTAAACGATGACATAAAAGAGTGTAGCGATGCAAGTACATTTGACAGGAAACTTAAGCAACATTTTTTAAGCAGACCTTATTATACAATCGACGAATATTTTGCAGACGCACTAGATCAGACATATTAGATTTACTTATTTATTTTTATTTAAATTGACATTCAGTATATGACATGTCATGATTTTTTTTTTTTTTTTACATTATTTAATTTAATGAACTAAAACAATTACTTTGCTCACCCGCGACCTTACAATAGTTACGTTTATGCAAGAAATGTGCGTTCATGCAGTTCCTCCACCTCCACACTGTACGAACACACACAAATCACATAAACCCAACCATCACCACCACCAAGCTACACTGACGCGTTTCGAACTCAACCAGAGCTCATCTTCAGAGTTACCACAACCGTATGCTATGCTACCAAATGTTAAACTAACAAACCAAAACAAATGTTTTAACTTGTCACTGTAACTTCTCAAGTACCCACTTTATTTTTCTTATTCTCAAACTACCCCACAAAAATTAACTTTTATTGACATATTTAAAACTACCTTGAATTTTTTTGTTTATTTATTTATAAGGCATATTTAATTAATACTAACTGTTCAAATTCGACCCAAGCCGCAGTAAAGGAGAAGATACTAAATTTACCTGTTCATTAATAATAGACCCCATAGTGTTGTACCTAATTATTTCCATGCATTCCAGAGCATCCAGACGCAACCCCTTGCCGCAATAATGTAACACTTCATAAGAATCTGAATCTAACAATGAATGATTTGATTCCAACAAATGTTTTGCAAAATTCGATCTATCTGGATGCTCATTCCTATATGCCGAAACATGCTCTTTAAATCTAGTATTAAAACTTCGGCCTGTCTGTCCTACGTATATCCCATTGCAGTCATTACAAGTAAGCTTGTATACCCCCGATCTAGTTCCCTTATCTACCTGTTCTTTGTGGTTACATAGCCTAGAGTACAAAGAGTTGTTAGTCTTAAAGGCAACATTAATATTGTTTGATTTTAAAATGCCATAAATCTTATCAGACAAACCCCCGACGTAAGAGATGCTAGATCTATATTTGTTAGTAGACTGAGAAGGTAACGCAGCGTAAAGCATGCTATTTACTAACCGTGCCTGCTTCTTTTGAACTAAACTATCTACCATTGATTTTGTATAACCATTTGAGATCGCTATCTGATAAATAGTACTCAACTCTAAATCAAAATGTTCCTTAGAAACATCTAGCATCTCTTACGTCGGGGGTTTGTCTGATAAGATTTATGGCATTTTAAAATCAAACAATATTAATGTTGCCTTTAAGACTAACAACTCTTTGTACTCTAGGCTATGTAACCACAAAGAACAGGTAGATAAGGGAACTAGATCGGGGGTATACAAGCTTACTTGTAATGACTGCAATGGGATATACGTAGGACAGACAGGCCGAAGTTTTAATACTAGATTTAAAGAGCATGTTTCGGCATATAGGAATGAGCATCCAGATAGATCGAATTTTGCAAAACATTTGTTGGAATCAAATCATTCATTGTTAGATTCAGATTCTTATGAAGTGTTACATTATTGCGGCAAGGGGTTGCGTCTGGATGCTCTGGAATGCATGGAAATAATTAGGTACAACACTATGGGGTCTATTATTAATGAACAGGTAAATTTAGTATCTTCTCCTTTACTGCGGCTTGGGTCGAATTTGAACAGTTAGTATTAATTAAATATGCCTTATAAATAAATAAACAAAAAAATTCAAGGTAGTTTTAAATATGTCAATAAAAGTTAATTTTTGTGGGGTAGTTTGAGAATAAGAAAAATAAAGTGGGTACTTGAGAAGTTACAGTGACAAGTTAAAACATTTGTTTTGGTTTGTTAGTTTAACATTTGGTAGCATAGCATACGGTTGTGGTAACTCTGAAGATGAGCTCTGGTTGAGTTCGAAACGCGTCAGTGTAGCTTGGTGGTGGTGATGGTTGGGTTTATGTGATTTGTGTGTGTTCGTACAGTGTGGAGGTGGAGGAACTGCATGAACGCACATTTCTTGCATAAACGTAACTATTGTAAGGTCGCGGGTGAGCAAAGTAATTGTTTTAGTTCATTAATATGGACCTCCGCAAAGTAACGCCTGATTCAATAAATTATTATTTAATTTAATTCATTAATAAAAATTTGAATGATCAAGTGCGGCTGTAAACAGTAACTTCATGTATTTAAGTATTTAATGTAAAACTATTGCATTGTACATGTATTTGTAACCGATTTAATATTGTACATATATTTGCATGTCTACTTGTGTACTTTTAATCTACACTAATATTATAAAGAGGAAAGATTTGTACCTATGTTTGTATGTTTGTAATGAATAGGCTCAAAAAGTACTGGGCCGATTTAAAAAATTCTTTCACTAATAGAATGCTACATTCTTCCAATTTGACATAGGCTACATTTCATTTTGAAAAAAATTAGGGATCCTTGGTAAAATTTGAACAATTTAACCGAAGGTGTAGAAAAATGAGTCTTAAAATGTCTTTCGTCGAATGCGCTGCCGAAACTATTAGCGATAGAACAAAATAATGTACAACAATATTGAAGAACATCATAATGTCTACAAAAAACTCCGCGGTAGCATATGTCCAACTATTGTAGTTATGTCACTACAACAACTTTTTTCATTTTAAATATTAATGAAAATGCTAACCAAATTCAAACCATGCTATTTATGTGTTTATATTAATCCTTATCCAAATAAATTATTTAATGGTAAAGACCATTTAACTACCTATAAAATAGTTTTTAAATTATTTAAATTGGACTTTCCATTCAAAAGATATTACGAATTAAAAAATTCAAACAGTAAACAAAACCGCCATAGCGCCGTGGCCGTTGTTTGCGATGCAGTCTGAAAAGCGCGCCGGGCATCGCGGCGGGCGGGGTGGAGGGGGCACTGAAATACAGGAGTGGGGCGTGCACGTCTGTAATAATTAATAAATAATAAATAATGATTTTTTAATAAATAAAAATATTTGTGAAAAAAAGTGTTTTATATCCAAATTTCCAAAAATAAATAATTGTCTACCCCGTGCGAAGCCGGGACGGGCTGCTAGTGGCAAATAAAATGATTGATAGATTGATTGATTGATTGAACGATTACACCCTGTATTAGACCGAGATGAACATGAAAGAAAAAGGAAAAAATATCTCGTGCGTAGTTTCATTTTCATCTAATCTATATTTGGGGCTGTTTCGCAGAACCTACTAGGTACGTAGAGCAGTAAACGGTGAGAGTTAAAGTAAAACATGGGCATAATATGCAATAACCATCAGGGCGATGTCGCCGCGGCACATTAAATGTAGTTTATAACACGATCGCAATTTGATTGTGCTCAAATGACGTGAGTTTAATGTTTTACATGCGCTAAATGTGTTCTGAAACGGGCTGAAATTATTTTCAGGATTTTTTTGACGCGCACCCCAAAATAATCCTTATTGGATTAAGAAGTTTGTTGTCCATCTCACTCTGAATAGATTTTTTTACTCACGGCGTTAGAGGGCATTTTCACTTTAAAGTGCGCAGAAATCTTTTTTTAAATCAAGTAATTTTGGCATTTTCTTATTCAAAACGAAGAGCGCTAATGATTTTAATGGCAAAGAAGTGTTCGTAATTTTCCATACATTTTTTTTGTGTCCGTAACGAGCCATAAAAGCTTTATGAAAAAAAAGTCATAACTGACTCAAAAATGAGGACAATTTTTCTGTGAAAATTAATAGTGCTTGTGATTTTGAGTAAGAAAACAAGAATTTCAACATTTAAAAAGTTTTCTGCGCGGCAGATTCATATTAAATACTTAATATTTAAAGTCTATAATCCCTTGGAGCTTTGAAAACATAATATAGGTAAGTAGAACATTTTTTAAAGAGTGTTTATATTCGTTTAAAGAACATAGGAATATTACTAACATTAAAGATAGGTTTGTTGTGTGTGTGCGTGCGTTCGTGCGGGTGTGTGTATGTGTGTGTTATCATCATCATCCATGCCAGCCTATATACGTCCCACTGCAGGGCACAGGCTTCCTCTCAGAATGAGAGGGCGTGGGCCGTAGTTCCCACGCGGGCCCAGTGCGGATTGGGAACTTCGCACACACCATTGAATGTCTTCGCAGGTGTATGCATTTTTCCTCACGAAGTTTTGCATTATAATGTACGCTGTAACTTACAAGGTTAAATCTTGTATGCGACTCGGTGAGCAAGAAAAAGGAGAAAAATTATACAAACAAATTTCCTGCCAGCTAGCAGGCTTAATTCTGTCCAACAGGCTTTAGTAAACAGACTCGTTATTTTAATAAAACATGATGTTTACGAATTAACAAAAGCAACCGCAACAATGCCTACAAAAATGGCTGGACCTAAATTAATTAATCACTACAAGTCGACAGGCGGAAAGGTGCAGATTAGAACAGCGCCGCCGGTACTCGCTGTGAACGCGCGGTTGATGGAAGTCTTTTTGTAACTGAAGGAAAAGTCGTGATAGCCTAGTCTTTTAACCTCCTTCCCTGAGAACACACACACAACCGGCACACACCTGTGAAGAAATTCAGGGGTGTGTGTGAAGTGCCTAATCCACACTGAGCCTGCATGGGAACTACGGTCCAAGGCCTCTCAAGCAGAGGAGATGCGAGCCCGGGCTCATACCTAAAATATTTTCCACATTAATGTGGAAAATTACATTCGAAATGTACCATGAACTTTACTGTGAAGGCTTTTGTTCCCACCTGGACACACCTGCGAAGAGATTCAATGATAAACAATAAATAAATATCACGGGACAATGCACACCAATTGTCCTAGTCCCAAAGTAAGCTAAGCAATGCTTGTGTTATGGGTACTAAGCAACGGATAAACATACTTATATAGATAGATACACACGTAAATACATACAATACAATACAATGACTCTTTATTGTACACCAGGAATAGTAAGCAATACAGAAAACAGGTACACAGAGATTAAGTTACAAGGTAAGCAATAGGCGGCCTTATCGCTTAAGAGCGATCTCTTCCAGGCAACCCTTATTAAACATCCAAGACCCGAGAACAAACATTCGTATTTTTCGTACAAATATCTGCCCCGACACGGGAATCGAACCCGGGACCTCAAGCTTCGTAGTCAGGTTCTCTAACCACTAGGCCATCTGGTCGTCGTGATGAGTGTAAAGTTCACACTGAGCTTGTGTGGGAACTGCGGCCAAAGCCTTTCATTCCAAGAGGAAACCTGTTTGGCTATAAATAAAAATAAAATAAAAAACATTTATTTCAGACTCAAATCCATATCGTGTTAGTATAAAATTTATGAACTAGGTATTAGTAACACATTATTTAATTTAGGCACATAATATACAGAAAGAAAGAAAATGGAATCAACAAAATACCTACTTGTATGCGCTATGTCGGTGACCCATGTTCTCTGACGACTCTTCATTCCTGATTGAAGTGAGCTTGCTGTACAAATTCGATTTTGCGATGTCTTCTTAACCGTAAAGCTCATGGAAAAACTCAGCCAAAACCACCAAGACTTTTTCTTCGAGCGGTTTATCCCAAAGTGCGCTTGCTGTACGAACGTGCGCTCCGAAAGTGATAAAGGCATGTCCCTGTCATGTCTGTGATGATGAACTGTGCTACATGACGCGGATTGGCGACGCCGGCTAGATAAGGACCCGGGGAAGGCTTGTTGACAGCCGACAATAACTTTATCCGCAAACAAATCGTTTCTTCAGCTTTTTAGGGGTATTTAACCGAAGAATGATTAACGGAACTCATTACTGTCTACATACGTCCCACTTAAGGGCGTAGGCCTCCTCTTAGAATGAGAGGTCTTGCATTGAGACGGAAGGATTGGGATATTCAAACACACCATTGAATTTCTTCTCAGAATTTCTTCACCGTAAAGCTCATGGCGCCTGCCCAGGATAAGGAAGAATGGCGGAGGAAAGGGGAGGCCTTTGTCCAGCAGTAGGACATATTATAGGCTATACATAAAAAAAAATTATGATAAAATCAAATGTGATTTCGCCCACAAATTCCGAAAAACTCAGGGCTCGAAACCATGACATTGGCTTCAGAGTCCATAGGTCAAACCACTAGGCCACCACGGTGTTTTAAGTTATTAGTAGTAGGTAACTAATTACTACTACGTGAAACATGGCTCACCGACATAATTTACGTTAGTAAACGACAAATTTAGTAAAAAAGAACTTCATTAAATGCCTTAGTAACGAAAACCTTTGAAAAAAAACCTTGCACAAAACATTTACAAGTACAAGTAGTACCTAACATATTTCGTCGAAAGAAAACCTATTGTTCAGTTACAGTAATTAAAACTTTTCATTATCCTCCCTAAATAAAGTCTGGAAAAACTTTAAGTATCCGCCTCTATCGCGTAGTTCGCTGTTTGTTGTAGCAAATAACCGATTTTGTGTACCGTGAAAACGTTAACGTGAGCGTTAGCGTTTATGGTGCGTTGCAAGTGGGTTTGCGTTAAACAAAACGCGGGGTATTTGTTGCCTGACTTGAATTTAGTTGAATTTCTGTTGGAATTTCCCGGAGGCACAGAATATGGAGAAGACGAAAAGGATCTCAAACTTCTTAGTTAGAGGCGTAAAAATCAAAATCAAAAATATTTATTTATTTCTGTAAGTAGGCCGTGAAGGTTTTTTCCATTTTTTTTCGAGTCTACCAGCGCTTTCTAAAAGACTATCACGTTCTTTGTATTTTTTTCTATCTATAAAACAGATGGAACTTGCAAACGACCTGGTGCAGCTTCTGAAGCGGCTGAAAAAGCGAAAGGACTGAAATACAGGGGTTTAGGCAGCGAATCGCTACCTTTTTTCCCTATCCTCCCCCCGCACCCCGCATTGTACATCCTGGCGTTCGCCGCTCTCTTGCAACTGGCCTTCGCGGCTCTCTTGCAACTGGCCTTCACGGCTCTGTAGGTACATGTACGGGACATGTAAGTACATGTTCGTTACATTGCGTCATCCTTTTTCGTGTATGCAGCCGGCGTTCATCGATTTATTAGACGTTGTCACGTCAAAATTGTCTAGCATTACGAAAAAAATTTACCTTTTTTTAACCATTCCTAAATCCAAAAAGTCCATAAATTACTGTAAAATATCAAATATTAAATTTATCGTTGAAAAGCCGGGGATCAAAAGATAATTCGAAACCCTCGACTGAAATTACCGAAATACCTTTATCATTGTTCTCAGTTTAAAATAGATTTCTAACGCTTTCGGTAAAAGGCTTTTGTTAAAACCTTCACTCTTCTTGATATGATATTTAGGTAAGTATTCATAGTTGCCGAAGAAACTAAATTGTTTATATTTGCCTATACCCTGATAATATTCATTATTAACATTCCATATATCTGCCTAAGAAGTACAAAAAATCTTTGCCCAGGAGGTTAGTTCTGGCCTCTGGGGACCCTAAAGCTGGCGCTTATCTCGTTCAAAGGCTAGGAATAGCGGTACAAAGAGGTAATGCGGCCAGCGTGGGTATGTATTACAATACCGAAGTACGAAAGACCGAATGTATTAAAACATCGAATGGGTCAAAACACCGACACGATTTTTTTCTGAAACCGTAATCTTTTGAGAATTTATTAAAACGGCATCATACAGAATCCATTAGGTTAGGTTAGGTTTGTTTTATAACAATCTTAAAAAGTTAACGGTTTCAGAAAAAAATCGTGTCGGTCTTTTGATTCGATGTTTTAATACATTCGGTCTTTCGTACTTCGGTATTGTAATACATACCCGCCAGCGTTCTGGGGTTGATGCCTACGACGTCTTTCGACGACGTACTGTTTGCCTTATAGGTTTTTTGTCATCATCATCATTTCAGCCGAAAGACGTCCACTGCTGAACGTAGGCCTCCCCCAAGGTTCGCCAAACAGATCGGTCCCGTGCCATCCACATCCAACGCGATCCTGCAACCCGCATGGCACTGAGACGTGGCCGCTAACGATGGGCCTCATACGGAAGCTCAAAGTCACTCAGAGGGCAATGGAGAGGGCTATGCTCGGAGTATCTCTGCGGGATCGCATTAGAAATGATGAAATCCGCGCAAGAACTAAAGTCACCGACACAAATACATTGTACATAATAAGTCCCAAGACAGTGCCCTGGGTGACGACTCGTCTAGGATTATTTAATATCCTTGCAGCATATTAAGTCAGGGCCTGTCTGCTATCATAGTTTATAGGTCTGTAATGACAGGGTTACGACTACCCGCTAACTTAATGCCTGGCCTTGGGGTGAATTGAGACACCTACCTTTATTGCTGGTCGTATCTGGAGTAATTATATTATGGGAGTCATATTTCATGCCTATTTTATGAGTAATATAAGAACTAATTGGATTTGATAAGGTAAAGGTGTAGCGAAATATGTTAGTAATATTACTATGAGGTGAAACATTTGTGCATAACAGGCCTCAAAATAATTTCTAATGATGTACCCATAGTTCTTCAGGATGTTTTTCTTTATCGTGAAGTAAATAAATTATGAAAAAACCGGCCAAGAGCGTGTCGGACACGCCCAAGATAGGGTTCCGTAGCAGGTACGAAAAAATCTTTGCATACTTTATTAATGTGGTTGTTTTGGTCCCAACCCAACTCCCACCGCGCGCAGAATTTCAATGTCGGCGGTACAGCGCCATCTATCGGCGAATTGGGTAACTAATCTAATAGTATGTATGTTGATGGTTTTTAAGATGTAATTCTTTATTATATGAACCGATTTCAATTGTATGTATGTATGTATGTATGTATGTATGTAAACACTTTATTGTACATAAAACACAAAAATAATACAAAACAACACAACAAAAATAGTACAAAGGCGAACTTATCCCTAAAAGGGATCTTTTCAAGCTAACCTGGAATGAAAGGAAAAACTTAAAAAAAAAAGAGATAGGCAAACAATAATTTATGTACAGAGAGAAGAAAGAAAATATAACATATAAACAAATACACAAAATAAACAACAATTAGTGACTACGACAAATATACTTAATATACCTAACTTAACACTGAACAAAATACACACATACGAAAAAAACAGTACACGTAAATAAAAATAAAACGATTAAGTAGGTACCCTACTTCCACAGTTTCTTCAACCTCTCCCTGAACGAGGCCACAGACGGGGACTCCCTAACGAGCAAAGGTAACTCGTTCCACAGCTTCACAGAATGGATACTGAAAGATTTAGCGTAAGAACGCGCCGTGTTCGGCGGGAAGGCAAGTGTGAGTTTGGAGCTGGACCGCAAACGGTGCCCGCTTCCGGTAGCCAAGTAGCTAAACCTTTCAGATAGGTACGAGGGAGATGAAGGATTAAACAACACATTGAAAAGGAGACACAGAATGTGAATGTCTCTCCGCCGTCTAATAGGCAGCCAGTGAAGCTGCTCGCGAAAATGGGAGACGTGGTCGTACTTTCGCAGGCCAAACACATATCGAACGCACACATTTTGCAGCCGTTCAAGCTTGTCAAGCAGCTCCTCCCTCAAGTCAAGAAACGCAATATCACCATAATCAAGAAGGGGCAAAAGTAGAGAATGGGCAAGGGTAATTTTTGTACGCATAGGAAAAAAGTTTTGCAGGCGTCTCAAGGAGTGAAGAGACGCAAAGAGTCTACGACTAATTTCATTTACGTGAGCTGTCCAAGAGAGTGTCTGGTCCATAATAATACCTAAATTCTTGACATTAGAGGAAAAAGGGATTGAAGTCCCATCAAATAAAATATCAGGTAGTGTCACCTCCGACAACTTGCCAACAAAATGAGGACTGCCCATAATTATAGCCTGAGACTTAGCTGCATTAACCTTAAGCCCAAACTGCTCAGCCCAGTCACGGATAGAGTCCAAGTCCTCATTTATTCGGCTAATCAGAGAAGGCAGCTCATCAAAACCAGCCGACGCATAGATCTGCAGGTCATCAGCATATAAATGATACGAAGAACGTAGAGTATTGGTTATACTGTTGATAAAAATTGAAAAAAGAAGAGGCGAAAGAACACCGCCCTGAGGAACACCAGCTGTCAGGTCGCACCACTCCGAGAAATGATCATCAACCTTAACTCGCTGGTGTCTACCGAAGAGGTACGCCCGGAACCATGAGATGGCAGACTGGGAAAAATTCAGATTCTGGAGTATTCCAGTCATTATGTCAAAATCCACGGAATTGAAAGCGCTGCTAAAATCTAAGAGGACAAGAACGGTAAGCATCTTATTCTGAACACTATGACGAATGTCATCAGTGACCAGTTGTATTTTTTATTTGAAAGAAGATACTGTTAGCGTGGTCTTATAAGTACTTAAAGAAAAAAAAATGCTTGCAATGGCGGTTAAATTACAATCTTAGTTTAGAAATATTTTTTTACAAAAACTTAAAAACTGCTCAACTGATTAAGTTGAAAATAATTTTTCTAGAAAGTTTTTATTAAGTTTAATTTACGTGATTTTTTTCATATTTTTTAGGCGTGCGGTTCAAAAGTTAGAGGGGGGGACACATTATTTTGAAATTTCGGAGTGAATATCTCCGAAAATATTCACTGTTTAAAAATACGGTTTTAGCAAACCCCTATTTATTTTCAAATACCTATCCAATGATACCCCACACTATAGGGTTAGTCGAGAAAAAAAAAGATCACCCCCACTTTACGTCTATGGGAGGTACCCTAAAAAAATTTTTTTTAGTTTTTTTTATTTAATCACTTTGTCGGCGTGAATGATATATATATTCATGCCAAATTACAGCTTTCTAGTACTAACAGTCTCTGAGCTTAGCCGCGGACAAACAGACAGACAGACGGACAGACATGGCGAAACTATAAGGGTTCCTAGTTGTCTACGGAACCCTAAAAAGGCCCCAGTTCAAACCACTAAGCTACAACGACTTCCTTGTGTATCTACTTACTTATTGGATAAATCAATTGGATATAATAGCGACGCGTAAGTAGGCCTCCAACAAGATGGAGCGACGAGCTGGTTAAGGTGGCGGAACGCGTTGGATGCGGATGGCATGCGGATTCGGATTCAGCAGTGTCGTCTTTCGGCTGAAAATGATGATCATGATGATTATGATCGACTGATAGACGACGAAATCTTAAGTAGAGCATTATGCATTAATTAATACTTATTATATCTACATTGTGAGAGGAGGCCTGTGCCCTGCAGTGGAACGTATATAGGGTGGGATGATGATGATTATCTACATTTTCGTTGTGTTACTTTCAAGATGGACTGCGTATCAATAAAAATTGTTTACAATAGGGATGTTGACACCACCAATCAACTGACGTACTTTTTATGAGCTGTCAAAACACATTTCTCCCATAGAGTTTGAATGGCAATAGCAACATATGACGTCACTTGTTCGCATACTCAATTAACTAACTATTTATTGGTTTTAAAGCAACAAAAAATCTAATTTTGCGGTTAATCGAAAATTAATCTGCGTTTCAGGGCTAAAATAAAGCGTTTTTTTACTGGAGTCGTGCCTTCGAATTATTTTTTAATGGTGTCAACATCCCTATTTAACAATAATTTCAAAAGCACGCGATACATCCTCGCTTGGCTAATGTTCTTTTTAAGTCGCCTTCCAATTTTCAGCTTACAATGTTGCCGAAATTTTGAACATTATTCGCCATTTTCACCTGACACTTTCACCCTAGAACTTTCAGCTTTATAACCATTGCGATACAGAGTTCGAAAGTGTCAATTTAAGCTGGAAAATGCCTGGGGATTACTTTTCCATTTCTCTTTGTACAAGAGAGTTTGCTATTCAGTGAGCAAATTGCAAGTATGGTGAACACGACATTTGATCTTGATTTTTCTGGCGTTTATTACGTGCCCCGGGAAATCGTGACGTAATAAGGCCTGCGTATCTTCAGTACTCAGATGATTTTCCTATTATGATAGAAAGAGAGAAAACACGCGGTACTTTCTGTAGCTTACGGCTTTGGATTTTGTGGTAAACATTTTATTAAACGGAATTTACTGAATGTCAAAACTTTCTTCTTCTTTTTAGCCTTATTCAATCATCTTGATATAATTGGTAGATTTAAGTCTGTACTGCGCCTCTGTAAGAAATTGCAGGGGTTAAGATATTATTTATCAAACATTTAGCGAAATTCTTGGACGCGGGGATGAAATAAGGTGAGGTGATGTAGGTTTTTACAAGCTTTTATTGTTATTATTATTTTTTAGCTCACCCCGTTTGTTTTATTCTTGGGTCAAATCTTGAAGTCGAATTTGACCCACTTCCAGTGATTGGATTCACCTGAAATTTGGTATACTTATGTAGGTTGGGTGACAATGCAAGTACAGTCAACAAAAAGTACAGTCAGCTAAACAGCTTGCTTTAAAAATGAAATTTTTAACAAAACTTTTATGTTCTTTACATCAACTGCTCTGCTAACTGTATCACAATCAGACTATCAACAGAGGAGAAATCACCACTTAAGGTTGACAGTCCTGTCATATTGTACAGGAATTCAAAGGATACCTACTTTTTCGAAATGGGTCCCAAATTAAAGTACGCAACCGTACAATTATTAATTATTATAAATGCAAAAGTTTAAGTGTGTGTGTGTGTGTGTAATTTATATTTGTTACTATTTCATCCTTAAACAGCTGAACGGATTTGAATAACAATTTACTTCCTTCAATTCTCCGATATTCCCATAGTATCGAGATGTACGCATGTGAAATTCCAAAATCTCAGCCATCAACTCTAGAGACTTGAAATTTTGCACAAATGTTCTTCATAACAACTTTTTTGATTGCAATAAAATCCTGGAACTGTAGAATCAAAGCCGCAAGTAAAAGTTAGTGGGGTAGAACTTGGAATTTAGTTGTAATATTAGGCATAATTAATTATGTATTACATTTCTGTGTTATATATTTTGGTCAACTTGCAACCTTACCGATAGATTAGCGTAAAATACCTAAGTTGACACTGGAAAGGTAAAATCGCTAAAAAGATAAAGTAATATACATGCCGATTCAGAAGTCATGAGCAGGAGTGAAAGAGGTGATAAGAAGGGCCACACTGAGCAACTTCCACTATTGGCCCTGCCACGAAATCGTATAAAAAATCTGCTGTTCCATATATTTCAAATAGTCAGCAATCAATTAACAATACAATACAAAAACTCTTTATTGTACACTACAAATATCAATATCAATTCTCAATATCAATATACATTGTGTAGTAAAATTTGTAAAACAGCATTGGTGCGCAAAAGTGTCTTAGGAATGGCTCCTCAAATATTTAATAAAATTCCAGATTCTTTTAAAGAAATGACATTGGCGCAATTTAAAAAAAGACTGTCATTGTTACTTTTAGAAAAATGTTATTATACAATCAATGATTTTTTAAGTGATAACAATTTATAATTATTAATGTTTATTGTAATTTTTTGTTTTTAGTGTTTTTTTTTATGACATTTTATGAATTGTTTGATTATTTCATTTGACTGGACTACATACATATAATATTTATTATTGCATAATTGATAAAATTACTCATAATGTTATTTATAAGACCCTGATATTTTGTACGCCATGTGGCAAAACATACAAGGTTCTAATTTTTAAGTTTTCCATCTATTTTTTTGTACCTATGTTTGACAAATAAACATTATTATTATGTTGGTACGGGTTTCCGATCACGGGCCCATGGGGACCCGGTCATTTGAAAGGCATTCATGGGGCCAAAGCCAACATGAAGAGGCCTTTGGTACCATATAATATAAATGAGATGGGCGCAACTATGGAGGTCTATCCCCTAATACACCATGAGGATGTGCTAGCGGACAGTCCTCCACAGTTGCCAATCTATTGCCAGGTAGGAATCGACATGGAATTGGCTATGGGGTTGGGATGTTGTGGACAGGATTACCGGGCTATGGAGTGAGATAACGGACACCTACCATTTCAATATCTTATAAACTGAACTTTTGGTAGGCGGTGACTCGCCATTCACTAAATGGGCCCCTCAAACTATTGCCCACTCGGGGCAACGAGGCGGCAACATTGGTGTGAACGGCTAAGGATGGAGAGGTGTTCCTGGACTTTAAACTTCAAAATGCCAACTCGCCACTTACGGAAACACATCCATCCTTCGAGCATTTAGCTCTTGCGCTCCACTCTAGGCGGCCAACAAAGGCAAACTAGAGGCGGGGTGGGTGTGTAGCTGTGTGTGAGTGTGTGTATAAGCGCATGTGTGTATGTGTACCCCTGGAGGTCTTGGGTTCGTGGTGTCGCTACGCACCAACAGTTCGCCACAAGCCGCCCTGCGATGACTGACTGCACTGGTGACACGACAACACCAGCGGGCGATGAGGTCGTCGTCACATCCCTACGCCTTTTGACTGACTGCGCTGGTGACAGACACCACAACACCAGCGGGCGATGGGGTCGTCACGTCCCTACGCCTTTATTATTATGTTGGTACGGATTTCCGATCACGGGCCCATGGGGACCCGGTCATTTGAAAGGCATACATGGGGCCGAAGCCAACATGAAGAGGCCTTTGGTACCATATAATATAAATGAGATGGGCGCAACTATGGAGGTCTATCCCCTAATACACCATGAGGATGTGCTAGCGGACAGTCCCCCACAGTTGCCAAACTATTGCCAGGTAGGAAGTGACATGGAATTGGCTATGGGGTTGGGATGTTGTGGACAGGATTACCGGGCTATGGAGTGAGATAACGGACACCTACCATTTCAATATCTCATAAACTGAACTTTTGGTAGGCGGTGACTCGCTGTTCACTAAATGGGCCCCTCAAACTATTGCCCGCTCGGGGCAACGAGGCGGCAACATTGGTGTGAACGGCTAAGGATGGAGAGGTGTCCCTGGACTTTAAACTTCAAAATGCCAACTCGCCACTTACGGCCAAACACATCCATCCTTCGAGCATTTAGCTCTTATTATTATTATTCTCTTTATTTATATTTTTTTCTTAGGTTAGATTTTTACAATAATTATACAAAAAGTAAAATATAAAACTATACATACAAATCATAAAATCATTATAAAAACCTAACCTAGGGTGCCACCGGCAGCGAGGCGGGGCCTAAGCTATCGGTGGTTAGGGCGACAGAGAGAGGAACCTCCTGACTATCCGCGCAGTGTCCAGGAGTACCGCCTTCTGTATCTGACCCTTTATCCAGCCATCTAGCGAGAGTCTCTTGAGGTGTTGGTCGAGACTCTTCGCTATCAGCCCGTTCGCAGAAACGACTATCGGGACAATGATCGTCGAATCAACATCCCACATGGCGGTTATCTCGTGAGCTAGGTCAAGGTACTTGCTGGCTTTGTCCTTCTCAGCTTTCACGAGGTTCTCGTCATGGGGGATGGTGATGTCGACGAGCACTGCCTGGCGTTTCGATCGATCTGTCAGCACGATATCAGGCCTATTGGCTATAATAGTCCTGTCCGTGATAACAGACCGATCCCAATAGAGCGTGGCACGACCATTTTCGAGAACTGGCGCAGGTATATACTTATAGTAAGGCACTTCAAAGTCCACAAGGCCGTATAGCAGAGCAAGTTGCTGGTGAATAATTCTGGCTACAAGGTTATGTCTGTGCAAGTACTCACCGTTAGCAAGATGACCACAACCGGAAATAATATGCCTGAGTGACTCCCCGGGACGGCGGCATGCCCGACAAATGTCGACCGTACCGTCCTTCAGGATATACCTCCGGTAGTTGTTCGTCATGATAACTTCATCCGCAATTGCACAGACAAAACCTTCGGTTTCCCCGAAGAGATCCCCGAAACGTAGCCAGTTCACCGACGCGAGCAGATCTACATCTGGCCCTGTGAGTGCCTTGTAGAACCGCCCATGTAGCTCCTTGCTCTTCCATACCGCCTTGCGGTCCTCGATGCTCATTACTTTAAGTCGGCGCCAGTTCTCGTTTGCCAAGGAAAGCGGGGTGAAGTTTTTGTCTACTGCTACTACGTCGCGATGCACCCCACACTCGTTGTTTAGGAAATAATCCCTGAGATTATACACCTCGCGGTTGTGGAGGTCTTTGGCATTTAAAAAGCCACGACCTCCATACTTCCGCGAGATGTACAGTCTCATAACAGACGAGCGCGGGTGAAGCAAACGGTGCGCAGTGAGCAGTACACGAACTCTTCGATCCAAGGTATCCAACTCAGTCTGAGTCCACCTTAGTATGCCAAAGGAGTAAGTAAGCAAGGGCATTACCCAGGCGTTGAAGGCGCGCATCTTGTTGCCGCCCGACAAAAGACTATTAAGTACTTTTGTCAGACGACAGAAGAAGCGCTCCTTCACCGTCTGCTTTACGACCTCACTCTCAATACCCAATGACTGTGACATACCAAGATACTTATAGGTTTCTGCTTCGGAAATAGATCTGAGGGACAGTGTATCAGAAAGCTGCAAATTTGTTGAATTTACAACTTTCCCCCGCTGTACATGCATAACTGCACACTTATCGACACCAAATTCCATGTTGATGGCGCTACTGAAAACTTCTGTTGTTTTCAGTAGCTCCAACAGGTCATGTTTATTTGGTGCAAATAGCTTAAGGTCATCCATATAGAGCAGATGAGAAATGACCTCACCCCCTCTTCGAAGCCGGCAGCCTAGCCCTGAATCCTTCAGCAGGGTGCTGAGCGGATTCAGCGCTAGGCAGAACCACATAGGACTCAGGCTGTCACCCTGGAAGATCCCTCGCTCAATCTTGATAGAGTCCTGTGGGCCAGAGGGGCCGTCTCCTTCCCCCGGTTGACGAAGGACTGTGGTCCACTGTCCCATGCAAGCGCCTAAGAAAGATCTCAGGACTGTATCAATTTTATACAGTTCTAAGACCCTCACCAGCCATGAATGGGGCACCGAATCATAGGCCTTCTTGTAGTCAATCCAGGCGACCGAGAGAGCCCCTTTGTTCCGCCGGACTCGTTGACAAATGGTCATGTCTATGAGGAGGAGCTCTTTAGTACCACGAGACCCAACCCTACATCCATTTTGAGCAGGGGCCAAAACGTTGTTGGCAACAATGTGCGTGTTAATTTTTGCTCTCAAAATGGATGTTAGGAGCTTGTACAGCGTAGGCAAGCACGTGATGGGTCTGTAATTTTTCGCTTCTGTGGTACTACCGGACTTATAGAGCAGGGAGGTAATACCAGTTGTAAAGAAAGATGGTAGGGATCCGAGCTCAAGGGCTTGCTGGAACTGTGCTGCCAAACGCTGGTGTGAGCATCGAAACCATTTCAGCCAGAAGTTGTGTAATCCATCCGGCCCAGGACTTTTCCAGTTCGGAGCCGACCGGATGGCACAACTAACGTCATCGGGGCTAATGGTAACAGGCCCCATAGGTTCGATGGACTCGCACTCACGTTCGACAACACCTATCCATTCACCCTCGGTGTGCTCAACAGGTACCGACCAGATATTACGCCAAAAGTCAATCATGGCAGTAGCATCCGGCCGCCGTTCGTCGGGCACACGAAGATCGTCTCCCTCCCACTTTCGGTATACCTTCCTTTGGTCGCTCTGGAAAAGGCGATTCTGCTGGTATCGGTCCACACGCTTCCTGTAGCGGCGAATACGGCTTGCCCATGCATAGACTTTCTGCTTCAGAAAGTCGATACGTTCCGTTACACAGGCCATATAGTTGCAGGGCCTGATGTCAGTCCCCACAAAGGCCTGGGCCACGAAGCGCATTACTCGGGGGCGGTTGTTGCCCCCCCTGAAGCAGATCAGCTTTGCAATGAGAGTCCTGAACGTATTGATACGCCGCTCAATCCGCACTTGCCATGCAGGGACACCCCCGGTGGTCCTAGGTGCTCGGTCAGCGTCCGGAAACTTGACGCGAGCAACACGGCACGCCGCGATGGCCCCACAGTACATGATTGAGTGAGTATCAACTAAGTCTTCACTAGCCCGTAAATACGGGTCTAGCAAATCATTCAGGGCTCCCACTAACGCTAGATTGCGTCTATTCAACGGCAAGCGAGGTAATCGTGGCCTAGAATTACCCGTGGAGCGATACTGCGTAATCGCCTCCTCCAAAACCCTCCTCAGTTGCTCATTGGCCTGGGTACTTACACTCTGATTCGCACAGACCTCTTCCTCGACACTGGGATCGACCCGCGGTACCCCCGGTGCCAGATCGGGTGCGGGCACCGGAGTCGGCGACGTAGCGGGCGGATCCCGCGTCGAGAAAGAGGCCGCGCGAACAGAAAGTGCTTCCAGGCGTAGCCGATCAAGTGTGGCGTCATCCAATCGTTTGTGTCGCTGGATGACTCGCACCTGATCCGACAGACGCTGCGCAGACACGGTGATGGCGGGTTCAAGGGCCTGGAACAGAGGAAGCATCCGGACACGATACGCGGACAAATTGGTTCCCCCCTCTGTAGCCCCAAAGTACGCTCGCATGCAGTTCTCATTCATTTGTTGAGTCCATCGCATGCGGCGCACTACATCACCGACAGCGGGAGCCGTAGGCGGGGCGGAGTGCCCCGTAGGCCCCAAGCGTGCCGGCAGCGGTGGTCGTCCTCGTCGCGCAGGTGGTCGTGGCGCCGGGGACGGCGGCCCGCGTTCGTCGCTCGACTCGCTGGTGTCGGGCGCTGTGGCGAATTCGTCGCCCGACGACGATGGCGAGGAGCTGGATGGCGCGGGCGGAGATGGTGGGCGTGCGCGTTGTGCCGCTTGTGAACGTGTCCTCGTTATCATATTATTATACAAATATTTGTTTCCATTTCTTATATTTTCGCCTTTGACAGCTGGTTGTCATGCTTGTGAAAGGTATAAAATGTTTAGAAAGGCGTCGAAAACATTAAAAACAAATTTATAAAATATGATAAAAATTTGACAGCGGTTTTTTTTTTTTTTTTTTTTTTTTTTTTATTATTATTATTATTATTATTATAAATAATTCAATACAGAAAAACAAGTACATGAAAATAAAATAAGGAAAGCAATGGGCGGCCTTATCGCTTCGAAGCGATCTCTTCCAGGCAACCTTTGAAAAAATAAAGAAAGCAAGGAATGCATTTCAGCAGGTGGTGCAATATAAAATTTAATAAATAATAATAAAAAACAGACATTTTATTAAAACAACTAAAAACATCCAATGATACACAATAACTAACTATGATTAACAATGATTAACTCTTGATTAAATGTTTTATTTTCGCGATTATATAGTAAAAGTTAGTCATTGTGAATCTCCCCATCACTCCTTTCACTCCTGCTCATGACTCCTGAATCATCCTGTATAATCGAAATATACTCGAATATTTATAGAAAGATTTAAAAATACAAATGGTCTCTAAACCAAAAGTTCTACATTTAATTTATAACTAAACTTTATCAATTACAAAACTCCAACCAAAGTTCGCTTTAATATTTCGTGAAATCTGTTGAACGGATTCCACGCTCATTATTTCACTTGGTCGTACTCGTTTGTATGTCATCCGTTTAGCATGTTTTATCTGTTTGATTTTGCAAAATTGACTAATTTCCTATGAAATTGCAAAAACTATAACAGCTACTATATCTGTAAATGAAAGACTGGAAATAATTATTACGGCATTTCGTACGCAATGCCATATTTTTTAATTAATAATTTACTTTTGCCTGCGACTACGAGTACATACGTCCGCACGATGGACTCAGAAATCAATCGAATCTGCCTAATGCATTGTTTTAAACTAAACATTAAACGACTAAAGACTAACATCTGGTAGAAACGTGACAGTCGTGTTGCTCTGAAGATGAGCTCTGGTTAAGCTCGAACCGCGTCAGCTGGTGTGGTGGTGGTGATGGGTTTGTGTGATTCGTGTGCTCGTACAGTGTGGATGTAGAGAAACTGCATGAACACACATTTCATGCATAAACGTAGCTGTCATAAGGTCGCGGGTGAGCAAAGTATTCAAAATTCAGTTCAGTTCATTCAAAGTCTTTGACCAGTGTGAGTGTTGCTATACTAGTACCAGTGATGACTTATGGCACTGAGACGTGGCCGCTTACGGTGGGCCTCATAAGAAAGCTCAAGGTCAGTCAGTGGGCAAAGGAGAGCGCTATGCTCGGAGTTTCTCTGCAGGATCGCATTAGAAATAATTAAATCCGCGTGAAGACTCAACCTGGTAGTGGTCGCTCGTAGAACTGATGTCCGATGGAGTCAAAAGTTTTTCGAATGATGTTCACGGACCGGAAAACGCAGTGAAGCTAGACCTGGTTAGGGTTGCGGGACCACGTTAGATCGACGTCGACCAATCCATAAGCATCGATCGACGATCGATTGATTATTGTGGTAACACCTCACATTTATTGTCCAAAGGTGCCATATTAGGCCACGATTCATGCGTGTGACCCAGTTACGAGACACGTTCTGAAGCTCATTTATCTTATTTTATCACCTATGCGTTCAATTTATTTGTTTACTCTGCATTCTTAACACGGAACCACTTTTGATGCGGAAAACATAATCGTAAATATGGTGATAATAGGCCACCATAGGGGTTCGGTTCTTTATGACTGCGTTTTTTTTTATTCAGTTAACATAATATCTCTTCTATTCGTATTTATTTTAGTAAGAGAAAACTTGTATGTACATGTGGTAATAAGGCCACGTTTAGTTAGTTATTTACGAGTAAAACTAATACAATTTTTATGCTGAATCATCATCGTCATCATCATCATCATCATCATTACCATCATCATCATCATCATCATCATCATCATCATCATCATCATCATCATCATCATCATCATCATCATCATCATCTTCATCATCATCAAAAGGCTCGCCAAAAAGACCGGCCCCGCGCCATCCGCATCCAACGCGTTTCAGCAACCTTAACTAGGTCGTCGCTCCATCTTGTTGGAAGCCTACCCACACTGCGTCTACCTTACTTAAATAACATCTGTGTCTCGCAGTGGATTTAATTCAAAATACTTAACGACTTATTTCTAAACACAATAAAGCTTAAGAGGATTCTTGTTAAGTAATATTTTATCCGTTAAGCTGCTTAGTAAATATCTACTTAGACTTATTTTAAGACTGTCGAGGCAAAATCATTCTGAAAATATTTATTTTAAAGTCAAGTAACAATTGAAAAAAAAAGTTCCTATTTCTGGTTACGAGTACAGTCAAGGTCATAAATATAAGTACAATCAACCAATTTGATTCCTAGGCCGCTATGGAACCTCGTCGCATTCACTACTAGATAATTACACGTCAGTGCGGGTCAAAAGATTATCAACTTTTCGATGACAACATGTAATAAACGAAAGAAAGAAAGAAAATATTTATTACACAAACTAAAAATTCACATGAAGCAGTATCCGGTGGACCCCAAACTAGGCTGAGCTGATCTTGAGACCCGGTGAGTTGGATAACATAATACATTTTTATTTTTATAGGGGGTGATCCATTGGCGAGCAAAACCAACCACCAACAGTACGCCAACGAACTCGCGAGCCAAAGGTCTAAAGTGGGTGACAGACGGGCGAGTAAGTTCGCGTACTTACGGCTCGACGACTTTACTCGCCTGTGTGTCAGTCTAAGTACGCGTACTTCAAAATTGCCGAGTACGTTTCTCGAAGATCCAACATGTTTGAATTTTGCTCGTAGCCCGCCTGTCTGTCACTACCGCGAGTCGCGAGCCGCCATTTTGTTTCAGTAGTCTAGAGTGTTTTGAGCAAGCTTTAACGTTTGTCACTGACACCGAGCCGAGTAAGTTTGCGACTTTTAAATTTACGGTTTTATAGCTCGTACTTTGATCAATTATAACTGTAGATCCACAGTCGCGCGCCCGAAAATGTCCGAGCCAAATGAGCGCCACTTTGATAAAAGTGGCCTTCTTTTTTCTCAGTACGTTGCGTGAAATTGTCAAGTTTAGCTGTCAAGTGTCAACCGAAATTCGACTTTAATGAAGTAAAGACTAGGTTCAAATTTCTGTGTAGGTGATGATTTTAATTGTTATGCAAACAAATAAAAAAGTTCGGACATTCTTTGAAGGGGATTTTGTTCGGCAATGTGTATCTTCAGTTATAATTGATCAAAGAGTATGATACACAAAATACGAAAAGAGTTTATAAACGTTTTCTCTCCATGACATGAGGAGAAAAAGAAGTTTTGACAGACGGACAGTGACAATTTAAGTTAGATTATACAAGCAAACTCCTTTCCTATCATCATCGTTGACATGTGTTTGCATAGATCGACATGACATTAACATCACGCAATAATCGCTGTCGTAGAAGATAATAAATTGATTCATTGTGACATGGTTCTATAGTGGCCTAGGAATCAAACTAGTTGACTCGGTCAACGTCATAAATAAGTGATCACTTTTGTACCTTGTCGCTTTAACGTCTTGTTTGAAAAGCTATACGAAATTATGTAACGACTGAATGCGTCAAGGTACAAAAGTGATCACTATTAATGACGTTGACTGTACGTTACCAAGGCGTCAAAAATATCTATACAACTCTATGCCACTAACCATAAGGTTGTTGTTTGCATATATCTGGCGCGGTAGCTGAATAGATATTTATGTTTTCGACTGTACATCGTAAGGGGTTTGTTGAAGACCGCAGGTTCAGGGTGAATGCATGAAGCTTCCAACCGCAATGATTGGGCATCAATGAGGGAGGCCTATGTCCATCAGTGGACGTCCTACGGCTGAAATGATGATGATGATGATGATGATGATGATGATGATGATGATGAGCTGTCTTCTGTGGGATATTTCAATCGTAGGTTCAAGGTTTAAAGTTGAGCCTTGATGGCTCTGTCAGTCAGGATTTTCTTTATTGATAGAAGAGTTTTAGTAGTGGAGCCATGTTGTAGCTAGCCGCTGCATCACGAATGGGCCAGCTCGTCCGGGACAGTACCACCCTTTCATAGAACACCGGCGTGAAGCAGCAGTACTCCTGGCTGCGGTTCGTACGGTCAGTGACTCTCTTTGAGTTATTGATATTTATGGGCGGTGTAGTGGTGATCATTTTCCATCAGATGGCCCGCTTGCCCGTTTTCCTCCCTCACATAATAATAAAAAAATATTGTGAGAGTCTTAAAGAAATTTGCGATTAATGTAACCAGCTTGCCATTCAGACAGTCGATTTTGACGGTAATATTGTTCCACATTTTTAACCCCCGACCCAAAAAGAGGGATGGTATAAGTTTGACCGCTATATGTATGTGTGTCTGTCTGTCGCACTGTAGCTCTTACACGAGTGAACGGATTTGGATGTGTTTTTTTTTTAATTTGAAAGCTGTTGTTTGATACAGCGCCATCTACAATGTATTTGCCGAACTAGATGGCTTGCTAATTAAGTATAACAATCGATGCCTTTTGACAAACAATCACCTCAGTAGTTCTAATTTTGCACACAAATTGTGGTAGCGCTAGTATATAGTAACGTATATAAATTAAGGTTTGAGAGTATGTCTGTCTGTTCCCGAGCAATCGGCTTCGAAATATAAGCTCCCAAAAACCACCCTATCTCTCATTTCTGGGCACCCTATTTAACAGCTGTTTTTTTTTAATTTGAAGAGCTACAGTGCCACAGACAGACAGACAGACACACACAGACATACGCACGCATACATACATAGCGGCCAAACTTATAACACCCCTCTTTTTGTGTCGGCTGTTAAAAAAGTAAAAAACGGAAAAAACTAAATTTTTAAAAAGCTTTTACAATAAAATTAAACTGCGCCCTATTACTCCAGTAAAAGAACTCTCGAATTTATTTCAACTGCCTCATTAATACACGGTTGTCAGTTTGACATTCGGACAATTAAAATTCCGGGAAAAGTAGGGGAAAATCCCCAAATCACTTAGGAGGGATGGTCCAAGACAAACAAGGCTAGTAGGAAATATATACTCCATTTAATTTAGAATTATAAACCACAACAACATTATATTGCGGCTCGTGAACTGTAATCTCTTTACAATTTGTACTAGAGTAACAATTGACGACACGCAAATAAAGTGACATTAAAACAATTTTATTTTGCGGCTCCCAGACTATTGTACTGTACTACTATTTGCTAGGTAAGAAATAGTTGACGAGCCGCAATATAATGATGTTGTGGTTTCCAATTGGGGATGTCTATTTTTTTACAATGTATAGAAAATCGAAAACCATTTCGAGATAAATGCTTTTTAAATCGTTTTCTGTAGTTGTTTAATTTTAATATTATGTAATGAATTTATTATATAACAAATAAGCAATGACCTTCATTTGACATTGGTGTAAATTGCGTGACCGGTTCAAGTCGTACTTTATTCTGTGTGGTTAGAATTCTTCACAATTTACGCGTGGATTATACTACGGAGTTTGATTTGGACCCGCTGTCTGACATCTAGCACTTTGTCAGTGCCAGTAAAGTGACACAGTGTATAGTGTACCACTACGCAAATAGTACATTGTTGTAGAGGCTGGAAAGTAAGCAATAGATGGACGAGTTTGTTTGAGGGCCGACGCGTAGCGGAGGCCCTCGAAAGTACGAGTCCATCTATTGCACTTTTGGCCGAGACTAAACATTGTGCTTTTCACGACTAATGCGAGGAAATCATTATCATCATCATCATCATAATCATACATCCATCCATCCCGTCCATCCCGTCCATCCTGTCTATCCCGTCCATCCCGTCCATCCGACCATCCGTCCATCCGTCCATCTATCCCGTCTATCCCGTCCATCCATCCATCCCGTCCATCCCGTCCATCCCGTCCATCCGTCCATCCGTCCCGTCCCGTCCCGTCCCGTTTCATACTAAATACAAACAAGTCTCTCGATGAGGGTATAACATAGATTGCGCTGTATCACTGCTTTAAGTGATTACCTAACAGATTGTGATATGCGATGTATGAGAAAAATTCGTGTCTAAACTCATGATCAGTGGTGGTGTAGGGGGATGGCACGCGGCACGGAATGCTGAGGACCTGGGTTCGATTCCCAGCGCTGGTCTTTTTTCTGGGGTTTTTCAGTGGATCCATGTTTCAGTTTGTATTTAGTATGAAATAAATGTATAGTTAACCAATTAAATGCTTTATCATTTTTAAGAACAAACGCATTAGAATAAACGCAAGCTGATTGTCGCATTGGCTAGTAAGTGAATAACTCTATAAATTCAAAATTATAAAAACCCCCAACGCAATTAAGTCATTTAAATAATTTATTGAATCAGGCGTTACTTAAAAAAGGCAATTAAGTCACTCGTAATAGTTGAACATTATGTATGCCCATTATACGTCTAAGATCCCTTCCGCAGCTAACAAAAGAGCTGATAACTTTAAAATCACTGAACCGATTTTGATGAAACATATCTAAGAACCATCGCCAAAAAACCTGCTTTCTATTAAAAATAACCGCATTCAAATCGGTTCACCCGTTTAAGAGCTATGATGCCACAGACAGACAGACAGACACACACACACATAGCGGTCAGACTTATAACACCCCTCTTTATGTGTCGGGGGTTAAAAATAGCCTTTAATGTTTTAAGCCTGCTACTGACATAGAACCTTAGGGTGTTAAGAAATTTCTTGTTCAACTATATCACACATAAATAGTTTTGTGCTACATGGATAACGCAAAAGCCGCGTAATAAACATACACAAAATACCTACTGCATATAACGTCAATATCTTATTTATCTATCTACAGCCATTTTCCGTCCAGTGCTGGACGTAGGCCTCCCTTCTACTGCGCCAACATTCGCGATCCTGGGCTTCCCTCATCCACCCATTGGCAGCTGTCCTCCTAAGGTCATCAGTCCAACGTGTCGCAGGGCGTCCCACACTACGCTTTCCCAAAACGTGGTCTTCACTCCAGGACACGTCTGCTCCAACGATTGTCAGTTGTACGGCAAACGTGACCAGCCCATTGCCACTTCAGCGTGCTAATCCATCAGGCTATGTCAACTACTTCCGTTTTATGTCTTATATGCTTGTTGCGGACCCTATCTCTCAACGAGATACCGAGCATAACCCTCTCCATAGCACGCTGAGCGATTCTTAACTTATGGACTAGTCCTCCAGTGAGAGACCAAGTCTCTGCAGCGTAAGTCATAACTGGTAGGATGCACTGGTTAAACACCTTTTTTTTCAGGCATTGTGGCAGGGATGACGTCAAGATATGACGAAGCTTCCCAAATGCTGCCCAGACCAATCGAATCCTGCTATCGGCTTCTTTTTCATAGTTGTTTCTGCCAAGCTTAATAATTTGTCCTAGGTAGACATACTCCTGAACAACTTCGAGGGCCGAATCTCCGTCGAACAGCAGCTCAGGGATGACGTGATCGTTGAACATGACTTAAGTCTTGTCCAAATTCATCCCAAGCCCCACCCGTCGCGAAGCATCATTAAGGCTGTTCAGCATTTCCGCCAGATCCTGCAATGATTCCGCCATAACGAATATGTCATCGGCAAACCTGAGTACCTGAATATAACGTCAAGCTATTAATTAACTTCACTTTCATACAGACTACTTGCTACATACCTACCGCGGTCTAACATGCAATGTGTTGTTTGTTAAATAAAGTTTTGTACAAAAGTTAATTTCAAGTTTGGTTAACCCCTTTAAAGGATAAGTTTACATTTTGACATCTATTTATCCTGTATTTTTTTGATTTAATATGTTTTAGTATACCTTTTTAATAATTGTAATAAGCTCATGGTAAATTCAAAAGTACATGTATACATAATCCGTAAAACTCTGTGATGCGAGCCTGGGTTTGAACCTACGACTTTCTGTTTGAGAGGCCATAGGTCAACAAACCACTAGGCCACCACAACTTGATCGTTGCGATTATCGGCAATACATCGTTGCCAGTTAAAACGGAGTCCGCTCTGCTCGCAATTGGAAGGTGGGCGTGTTTTGTATATATTCAGAATCGTATCAAAGCTTTCGCTCGGCTTAACACCGACAAACCGCACCTCCCCTGGTTTCTGCTATATTTTCTCGTTATGATAATCCTAAAATACGATGCTCATCAATAAACGACTGTCACGATACATTAATGTTTGTTACGAGTCATCGGCTGCTTTGCTCCATTAACTGCGCGTTACAAGAGAACACATTTTTACCTTGTTCGAAGAATGTTAGTTTTGTGGATATCGTTTATTATGAAGCTATAGGTATCCTATAAGTAATTCGATGTTTCTGTTTATGCCGAAGTATCCTGTTGTTATGAAGGTTTTTCTTTAATTTTGAATTTTCATGCGTTCCTTTTTTCAACAGAGGTGGGAGGATAACTTGCTTATCTACATAGGTTTAATAAAAGATTTAAAAAAACTACCAGCTAACCTTATTCTGTACTGAGAGCGTTTCAGAAAAGATCAACTATTTCGAAAGATCTCAAACTCTTAACTCATTACAACTTTCTCCTAATAAGAACCAAAGCACCCAAAATAAGGCCTCCAGATTGTGCAATTAACTTAGAAACTTGCCAATTTCCTTTGAAAGAAATTATCAAAGACAATCTCAAGTATAATTCCTTTTGCTAGAAAAGTAAGACAGTGGCCGGAGAGGTCATCAATAACCTCCAAAGGGCTCTATTACTTGCCCAAGTAACTGTCTCCGAATCTTGCAATTATTATTTATATCTGCTAATTTAAGGGTTCTTATTTTTTTATTCCTTTTTGGTTTTAACCGACTTCAAAAATAAAGAGGTTTTATGTTCGACTATAATGTTTTTTTTTTGTTTGTCTTATTTCTGGTGATTTAACAGTAGTTTTCATATTAACTGAAAGAGATCCTTTTTATTTAAACCTGTTGATCTTTTAATTTGTTAGTTTTTAAACTTTATGTAAGATTAGTAATAATAGGTACAAGAATACCATTTGTTTATTCTTGTTAGTAAAAAAATTTAGTCAAAAGTCAAAATAAAAAGTTAAATCTAGATTTTTTCTGTTTTTTCTGTGCATACGTTCGTATTTAGTATGAAGTATATGGATTTCACGGGATGGCCGTAAAAGTAAAAAAAGTGGAGTTGAAAAATAAAAATACAAAAAGATACTTCGTACCAAACTTGAAAAAGTTAGAAGTTAGTACTCTAGTAAAAGTCTCGGTATTCAGTTGGATTCCTAAATCTAACTGGTAAACTCAGCGAGTACATGGTCTACATAATCCAATCTGGGCCTAGTTCAATAAATGATTCAATACTATTATCATCATCATCATCATCCGGAAGAGGTCCAGTGTTGAACAAAGACTGATCTCCCCTTTACAACGCCACAATCTCGCGGTGCCGTCAGTTCACCTGTGGAGGCCTATTAACGCCTCGCCTTCCGCTTCATGGTCGTCACTGGAAAACTTTTCTCCCCAGCGGTTATCTGTTCTTCGATACTATACCAGATATGTACCACCAGTGAGATACAACTTTAGTCTCTGCACATTTTACCAGGTGAGACCGATTTCAGTTTTATGTAAAAAAATTAAGCTTGTGCATTTCCAATAAAAAGTGTCATCATCATCATCATCAGCCTATGTTCGTCCACTGCTGGACATAGGCCTCTCCCATGGCACGCCACTGAGCACGATCCTCGGCCACTCTCATCCAGCTCTTGCCAGCCGCCTTGCGAAGATCATCGCTCCACCGAGTCTGAGGACGTCCCACGCTACGTATGCCGATCCGTGGTCTCCACTCAAGAACTCGTCTACTTCTTCGGGATAAAAAGTGTACTCTTTACTTTTTTTTAATAAGCAAAATTTTTGGATTTTTTTACTGAGAATGAAGAGCACTATTGATAAAAAAATGTCCCTAAGTCTCCATAGTCTTCTTTGTGTCAGTTTTGTGCCGCGCCCTAACTGCATGAAAAATTCATAAAACTGATTCAAAGAATAAGGACACTTTTTTTATGAAAATTAATATTATAGTAGGTACTCGAAATTTAGAATAAGAAAAGCCCAAAATTTCCTCATTTCAAAAAAAAAGATAAAGTGTACATTTTTTTTTGTAGATGTCCGTGTACAATTTACATTAAACGAAGACAGAACGCTCGTATAAAGGAGGCTTTCCGTCTGTCATTGGCACACGCCGGCGACGAGGGTGCGACTGAGACAATGCCCCGATTAATCGACTCGACTCGACTCGACTGGCTCGATGCTTTATTAATCGGATTGGCTGCTGACCTTTTTTAGGGTTCCGTACCTTGAAAGGAAAGCTTCAAAAACATGTGTACATCAAAATTAAATTCAGGCCATGTTGATTCTTACTAAAATTATAAATGCGAGAGTACTCGTAACTACTATATTATATTATATTATATAGCTTCGCCCCCGTTCTATTTTTTCTAAAATTTCTTTCATAAAAACCTTCTCTTGACAATAACAAATGCAACAAAAAAGAATTACTATCCAATTTGGTGCTGTTAATCGGAAGTTATGCGCGTACAAACATTTCGGTGATTCATTCAGCTGCTGCCTGCGACTCCGTTTGCGAAGAATTCGTTTATCGCTATCCCGCGGGAACTATGCAATTTTCCGGGATAACAGTATTCTATATGTTAATCCAGATTATAAATTATCTGTGTGCCAAATTTCATCACAATCCGTCAAACCGTTTTAGCGTGAAAGATAACAAACATCCATCGATACTTACAAACTTTCGCGTTTATGATATTAGTAGGATGTGTTGTGTTGTATTATTTGTGGTGTACAATAGAGTCATTGTATTGCCACATACTAGGTTTTTGAAATAGTTTTGTGCCATACTAGGTTTTTAAATGGTCAAGCCAGTTTTTTTGTGTACTTACTACGTTTGGAGGTACTCGTCGTATCTGTGAAATTGAGCGAGATAGGCCTCTAAATGTTTTAGTATCCTGTAGGCAACTTACTCTAAAACCGGCTTGACCATTTCAAAACCTATTAGTATGGCACAAAACTATTTCAAAAACCTAGTATGTGGCATGCACTTACTAGGTTTTGAAAAAGTCAGAGAGGCTTATTAGGTTTGATGTGGTCAAACGATAATTAGGTACGTTTTATGCAAAAAATCGCAAAATTGATTTTTTGAGAAATACTAGGTTTTCGAATGGGGTAGCCACGCTGTGGGCGCGTCTCAGGTAGTGAAAAAAAGAAAAAATGTACACAAGATACGCTTGAATATTAAACAAAATTGCGGTAGAGCCAAGGGAAGGAAGGGACCCACGTCCGGATGTCGCGAGAAAATATTATGCAAAATAAGACATCGTTTGCGTTTTCATTTTGCTACGTGTGAATATTTTGAAATAGTTTATTTTTGGGTTACCCCTTTGAGCGAGGTCATCTTGGGATGTCTATGCAGTTACGTGAGGTCATACGTTTTGAACGGCGATCCTTGGCTTCACATAATTTCATCATCATCACCATCATAATTTGAGCCGAAAGACGTCCACTGCTGAACATGGGCCTCCCCCAAGGCTCGCCAAACAGATCGGTCCCGTGACATCTTGTTGGAAGCCTACCTACACTGCGTCTTATATGTATGGATGTTTGTTACTCTTTCACGCTAAAACGAAAGGGATTCTGATTAAATTTGGTACATAAATAGTTTATAACCTGGATTAACATATAGAATACTTTTTATCCCGGAAAATTGCATAGTTCCCGCTGGATATCGATAAACGAATTCTTCGTAGACGGAGTCGCGGGCAACAGCTAGTAAGTCATACATTATGCATCATTGTTCATAATCATAATCAACGTTTGTCATAAAGTGATTTAGTTCCGAAACAATATTTTTTCAGGATTTTTTAAATGCCATTTTTAACCCCCTACACTAAAAGAGGGGTGTTATAAGTTTGACCGCTATGTCTGTCTGTCTGTGTGTCTGTCTATGGCATCATAGCTCTTAAACGGGTGAACCAATTTGAATGCGGTTTTATTATGACAAAGCAGGTTTCATGGCGATAGTTTTTGGTTAGGTTAGGTTTGTTTTATAACAATTCCGAATAATTATAATTTTTTTTTTAATCCCCAACGCACTTGTGTCCCACGTATGTTTGAACATAAAGTTATGCGTCTAAGATCCCCTCCGCAGCCAACAAAAGAGCTGATAACTCTGATACGGCTGAACCGATTTTGATGAAACATATCTAAAAACCATCGCCAAGAAACCTGCTTTCCAATAAAAAATCGGTTCACCCGTTTAAGAGCTATGATGCCACAAACAGACAGACAGACACAAACACACACACACCATAGCGGTCAAACTTAAAACACCCCTCTTTTTGTGTCGGGGGTTAAAAAAAATGACTACGGTGAATGATACATTGTGACTCGTTAAATGAGCTTTACGGTGAATGAAAACATCGTGGGAAAACCTGCGCAGAACCACGACTACGAAGCAATTAAAGGGAATCCACATGAGAATTTATTAAAATCCTGTAAAAAAAGAGACTTCTAGTAAAAATTAATATTATTTGGTCCAAAAATAACCTCGTTAGTCTGTCGTTTGAAGTTACATGATACATTATCTTCTGTTTATTAATTTGTAATGACATAAATATTACGCCAACATTTTATATGAGCACATTTTCCTTAATATAATTTGCGACCAATTTTGTGGCTACTCTCTGAAATGAAACCTTAATCTTGACACTTTAAAAGCGATTCTTAAATACGTTCGAAGTAATCTAATCTAAAAAAAAACTTTGAGATTTTCTAATATACAGGCCTTTCTAATTACTGTTTTAACTAACATACAGGATTTATTTCATAATGACTTTGCCGAAGAATCTTTTGCTGTTATGATCACTTAGATTTATATACCGAATTTGAAGATTGTAGTAATTATAGTTACGGAAATAATTATGTAAAACTTGATTTGTCCTTATCAACCTTCAATCTTATGTCATAGTAAGAGAGGTGACAGATATATGTCATCTACTGGGCATTTCCGCCGAAAGACGTCCACTGCTGAACATAGGCCTCCCCTAAGGCTCGCCAAACAGATCGGTCGTTCCCGCCACCTTAACCAGGTCGTTGCTCCATCTTGTTGGAGGCCTACCTACACTGCGGCTGCGTCTTACGGTCCGCGGACGCCACTCGAAAATCGGAATAAAAAGTATTATTTATGTTAATCCAGGCTTTAAACTATCTGTGTGCCAAAATGTCATCAGAACTCGTTTACCGTTTAGTGAACCGTTTTAGTCTATGCTCGGAGTTTCTCTAAAATATCGAATTCGTAACGAAGTGATCCGACAGAGAACCAAAGTTATCGACGTAGCCCACTGCATTAGCACGCTGAAGTGGCAATGGGCCGGTCATATAACCCGAAGAACCGATAACCGTTGGGTTATATAAGACGAGTTCTTGAGTGGAGACCACGGATCGGCAAACGTAGCGTAGGACGTCCTCAGACTCGGTGGAGCGATGATCTTCGCAAGGCGGCTGGCAAGAGCTGGATGAGAGTGGCCGAGGATCGTGCTCAGTGGCGTGCCATGGGAGAGGCCTATGTCCAGCAGTGGACGAACATAGGCTGATGATGATGATGATGATAAACCGTTTTAGAGTGAGAGAGTAACAAACATCAACACATCCATCCATTCATGCAATTACGTTTATAATTAAGTGGGATATTTCTTAGCTAGGCCTTATTTCTCGGAGGTACTGTTGTGGTCGTACTACAACCCTGCGGTGCTGCTTTACAATATCAAGAAGATTAACATACAAAAGACATGTGCGTAGTTCGTCTCGTGTTTATTAGCTAACTCTCTCATCAAGAACAAATTATACAGATTCATTTAAAAGCTGACATTCGATAGCCATTCCAAATTTAATATTCAAATGATACCATAGAGTATCTTAGCTTCGTGCCAGCTATCGAATGTATGCTGACAGTTCCTTCTACAATAATAAAGCCCTTTAACACAGTAAACTAATGGGAAATAGCTGTTGATGGATTTAATGTACATATTAGCGCTCACTCTTGCTGTAATGGCTGTGGTGATGTAAGTAATTGCCATTTACTGCCTTGTTGGGGACATAAAAGTCCCCCATGGAACTTAATAACATTGTTTAATGCTCGTTTGTTTGTTTGATAGTGATCTTCAATGGGTGTTAAAACCATCGAGCGATTTGAGTAGCTTTAGTATTGGCATAACAATTTTGAGTGAGGATATTATTGTTTAATAAAATACGTGTAATAATCCCATCATTCCAGCCTGAGAGACAAAGCTCTCAGATTTTAAGGCCCATAGTTCCCACGCGGACCCTGTGTGGTTTGAGAATTTCACGCACACCATTAAATTTCTTCCTAGGTATACATGTTTTATCTCGATGATTTTCGTCACCGCAAAAAGCTCATGGTAAATTTAAAAATGTAATTTTGCATCAAATTGGTTGACTGTACAAATTTATACTATTCGATGTTTTTATTTGTATATTTTTCTGCCAATTTTGTTTTTCTGTGTATCAAATATCTCTCTCGCTCGCTCTCATCATTATCATCAACAACATCACCTTATAGCAGTCCACCGCTGGACATAGGCTATTTCGCCCTGACCTCGGTTCTACGCATCTAGCTTCTACCAGCAGTCATTTGCAGATTGTTTCTCCACCTGACCTATAGCTTGTAGAGTGACTTCGAACTACTGGATTAGCGCACTGTGAGTGTCCACGTATCAGCACCGTATATCATGAAGGTAGGACTGGTTAAATACTTTTGTTTTCAGGCACTGCGGTATGGTTTATTCTCTTTGTAGATTAAATACTGTAAGTACTCTTTATGATTAACCTAAAGCGATAAACTTTGCGTGTATATTTGCATTTATAACATTTCCCCTGCTGAGTTCGGTTATTAATAGAACAAAGTTATAATAAAATCATAATCCCCTTGTATTAAGACCAGAATACTTTGAGGGAAGGGTCTTAATGCCTTGGAGACTGGCCTATGCTTCTGCATCCAACATACATTAAGTATAAAGTTTTCTAACCCTGCTCATCTCAAACACCCATTACAGTTCTCCCCAAGCGAACCCCTAAATTGAAAAACACAATTTTAAAACGCTTAATCAACAACGAAGGCGGAACCCTCCCGCCATTAAGGGGACAATCTTTATTAGGATTCCGTACCCAAACAGTGTTTATTGGTGGAATGATTCTGAGCTTGATTAACGTAGTCTCTCAAAATGTTCTAATAATAAAATTATTTGTATGGAAATTTCTTTTTTTGTTAGCACGACCCAAAGAATTTGGTAACATTGTAGGAGTTATCTGTATAATGAATAAGGTAATTTTGGGAGAGATTTCATTCTCGTTCAACCTGCCTGCATTTTTTTGCAAGTGTGATTCGAAAATGAGATTGGCGAATTTTTTGAGAAGTATCCACGCAACACAATAACAAAAACAATATAGGCTTGCGTTTGGCCACAATCACGGCTGATGTAAAGCGAAGATGAGGCCTACGATGCACCACGCTTGCCTAGTAAATGATCATTCACCATCACCCTAGACTTGAAAGCGGCCAAATTGTAGTGTTCAGGGAAAACAGTCGCAGCTATCAGCTACAAGACGGCCACTGCTGGACAAAAAGGTACAAGCCACACAGAAGAGACCTGGGATCGCAGTCGCGGCGCCTTGAAAATCAGTTTTCATACTAAATGTACAGAAGCGTCGCTATCCAAAGCAGACAGACGGGGCGGGGCGGAGACGCGGCCTGCGGACAAACGACGTGGACTACGACGCGCCCCCGTCCCACGTCTCTTCTGTGAGACTTGCGCCAAAGAGTTCCACAACGATCGGTCCTGCGCTCTCCGTATCCAAGTGACCTTTACCAGGTCGTCAGTCCATCTTGTTAGGTACCATTCCACGCCACGTCTTCCGGTTCGCAGTTCCCTCTCTAAAACCTTACTGCCCCATCGGCCACGAAAACCACAAAATGGTTCACGAAATGTACATCGTTCACCATCATTTCAGCTGAAAGCCGTCCACTGCTGAACATAGGCCTCCCCCAAGGCTCGCCAAATAGATCGGTCCCCTGCCATCCGCATCCAACGCGATCCACCTTGTTGGAGGCCTATACCTACACTGCGTCTTCCGGTCCGTGGACGCCACGCGATCTCTTTTTGTCCCATCGGCCATCAGTTCTACGAGCGATGTGCCCTACCCACTGCCACTCGAGTCTGGCGATTCTTCGAGCTAAGTCGGTGACTTTAGTTCTTTCGCGGATTTCATCATTTCTAATGCGATCGGGCAGAGAAACTCCGATAGCCCTCTCCGATACTCCGATACTCTATTGCCCTTTGAGTGACTTTGAGTTTCCTTATGAGGCTATCGTACAATTGGTAGGTACTTAAAAACGTACGTACGTACGTACGAAATGTACAATTAGTAGCTATTATCTAAATGTGGCATTGTCGACGAACCATTAATGTAAGACACCATGTGGTATTATGTACCTAAAGTAATATGTGTTAATATTCAATGTGTTATAATTTTGTGGGTTGATAATATGATGGTTGACTGGATGATGATGTATAGGAAGATGTGGTATCCTATTATGTATCGTGAAAATGTACATCATAATCACACACACACACACTCGCACACACACACACACACACACACACACACATACACACACGTTCACACACACACACACACACATACACACACACACACACATACACACACACATACACACACACACACACACACACACACACACACACACACACACACACACACACACACATACACACACATTTGTATAATAGCTTAAAATTACCTTATATATTTTTTTTCTTTTTTTTTTGTTTTGTTTTTCTTATATCCACAACTTGTGTTATGGAGGAGCGGGGCTTCCTGATACAAGTATATTGCTTACTTAATAGGAAGCTCCAACCCTTAATTTTTGTAACAATGTTATTTTTTAGTGAAATAAACATTATTATTATTATTATTATTAAGACACCGGCTCGCACTTGCCCAGCTTTTTTACATCCGCTCTTTTCGGTAATTTGTAACGTACAAAATCACCTGAAGTTACAATGAAGCTCCCCATCTGATCCGAAATCACATTAACAGAAATTGGTTTTGCGGAAAACTTCCGAGTGGGATATTCTTTGGCAACGTCTCAGTATAGATCAGTAAGTGATCTACAAACAAAGCTGAAAGGCCGGAGCAGACCAAATGCATATGCGTCTCACGCACCAGTTGCAATGAATGAAATTATAAGAAAGATGGCACACCACGTGCTCGCATCTAGTGCGTCATCTTTCTTAAAGTTTCGTTTATTACAATCGGTGAGTGTGCGTGACGTGACATGCACACGCATCTGGTCTGCGCCGGTCTTAAACGCAGCCACTTTCTTCTTGTTGCTGCTAAAAATTGGAGTCGTGGCGTCCACCAATTAATTGATTTGAGCTATACAGATGGGTCAGAGACTAATAACTAATAAAACAAAATGAATCAAACAATTAACCGGCAATTTCCGTATTATTTATTATTATCCTTTGACCCGTTCTTAACTCAAATCCAACGGTGGATTTTGGTCGACAAATTTTGCATGCTCAACTATTTTCAGCGCCTGCACAAATTTTCAACGCAATATTATTAAAATGTTTCTGTGCATTCGCTCTTTTACATCCGAGAATTTATGTAGTGGTGACTGCGTACTGCGGTTGGAGCATTGTTCGTAGACTACATACTTCGCCTTTGTATACTGTGGCAACGTTCAAAGGGAAACAAGAATCTTTTCGTGTTTTTTGTCACATTATTATTTACTTTTACGATTGTACCGAGTCAGCGGAAATCGTAAAGTTTAACGCTTGATTGGTACGCACAGGTGTATTCTAAAAAAGATGGTTCACCTGCAAAATTGAAATGAAAGTTGGAGTTTTCTGTCTTCAAAAAACGATTAAGGGTCACTTTGATTTTTCTTTAAATAGGTTTATACTTGAAATATGGGTCGTTCACACCGTAAGAAGCAAAAGTTGTCTATCCTGGGGACATAAAAAACTTTATAACAAAAAATTAAACCACCGAAAAAACTGAAAAGCAAAAAATAATACCTTTTTTGTTTGACCTTAATCTAGGTACCAGTTTGAAGTCGGTGCCTCAGCACTTAGCCAGGAGGAGTGGACCTATAATCGTCTACCTGATTGGCTTCTGTCACTCCTCCTGGCTCGTGCTGAGGCACCACCTTCAAACTGGTACCTAGATTAAGGTCAAACAAAAAAGGTATTATTTTTTGCTTTTCAGTTTTTTCGGCGGTTTAATTTTTTATCAAAAAGTTTTTATTTTATCCTTTGTTTCCATCCTTGGGGTAATTTTTTTTCCAAATTTATAATACCAACTTCAAGGTATACCCTATCTATCCAATAAAAAAGAATTATGAAAATCAGACTACTCTGTAAAAAGTTAGTCAATCATCCCCTGTTTTCCTACCCTTAGGGTAAGAATATTATTTCCAAATTTAAATGGGATCACCCTTGGGGTATACGCTTTCCAATAAAAAAAGACTCATCAAAATCCGACTACTCTGTAATAAGTTATGCGTGGTAACAGTAACTGAACTGAACAATCAATCATCCCCTGTTTTTCTACCCTTACGGTAGGAATATTGTATCGAAATTTAAATGGGACCATCTTCGGGGTATACGCTTTCCAATAAAAAAAGAATCATCAAAATCGGATTACTCTGTAAAAAGTTATGCGTGATCATACATTAAAAAAAAAAATATATATATACACGTCGAATTGAGAACCTCCTCCTTTTGTTTTCGTCGGTTGAAAATTAGCGATTTCGAGTTAGCAAACTCACTCGTAAGGCGCAAGCCACACAGAAGAGACATGAGACGGGGGCGCGTCCGAGTCGCGGCGCCCCTTGAATCTCTTTCTTCCTCCTCCTCCTCCGTATACTCGTTCAGGGAGACATTGAAGAAGATGTGGCTTACACTATAGTTCCTTGATTATTTATTTAGTAAGTAATTATCCTTTATACTTGTGTTTTTTTATGTATTGTATGTAAATGTGTGTATTTATGTATTAATGTTTTATTTATTTATGTATAATAACTTATAAGTATATTGTATATATAGTTAGGTATTTGAGATTTACATACGCATTTATATTTATTCAAATGTTTTGCTCTATTTGTCGATCCTTGTTTTTTGATTGCTCTTCTCTACCACTCAAAGGTTGACTGGCAGAGATCCCTTCAGGGATAAGTCCGCCTTTGTACTTATAATTTTTTTTTCTGTAACCTTTTTGTTTTCCTTTTGTACAATAAAGAGTATAAACAAACAAACAAACAAACTTTTCATACTAAATGTATAGAAGAGTTGCAATCCTAAGCAGACCGAATAGACGGGGAGGAGACGCGGCCTGCAAACAAACGACGCGGACTGTGACGCGCCCCTGTCTCTTCTATGTGGCTTTCCCCTAAGTTGGCCAGGAGCCTCACAAGCTGATATAGATTTCACTAATAAATATTGGCTAATAGACCATTAACTTTTGCTATGTCCACGCGAAAAAAAATTGTGTATGACCCAGATGCGCAAAATTTTAAATTAAACCAAAAATTATCGTACTTGCTTAAGGTACCGGTTATTAGTGCTTGCACTGTTGTTTTTCGGCGTGCAGGGAATATTATTTTGGATAGTACAAATTTGCTTATGCATTGGGTTCATTTAAAACAAAGCAAATATGAAATTAAAACTTTCCACTTTAAAACTAAACGTAGTGCAGGTACGCGGTATTTACTGCACTACAGACAGATACAAAAGGCATTCTCTTAGTTTTCTTATCTGGTGTCTCTCTTGCTTGTTTTTACCTAATGTAAAATAAAAAGTAAAGTAAAGTAAAATTGTATTTGTTTAATGACGTAAAGCAAAAATTCAATATTCTTGCTCCAAATATTAAAATTGTAAGCAGTAATTCCCTTTGCCTCTTAGGGTCCCCAATATTTGAAGCGTCTATTCCTGAATACATTAATAATTCTATTACTAAATTTCAAAATTCCGCTGACCGTCTTCTTGAAATTAGTTCGCATTATGCACTTTGCATATTAAAATCCTGTCTTTTCGTCCCAAAATTTACATATGTGCTCCGCTGCTGCCCCTTTTGGAACCACCCAAATCTTTTAACTCAATTTGACGACTTAATTAAAATTAGCTTAGAATCGATCCTAAATATGCAGCTGAACGAGCAATCTCGGACCCAAGCATCCCTGCCCATCCGTTATGGTGGGTTAGGGACTCGCAAAATTTCGAGTGTCGCTTTGCCAGCCTTCCTATCTTCTGCCTATAGTTCAGCAAATCTCATAAGTAAAATTTTAAGGGCCAACCCTTCAAACTTTGAGATTGCTGGCTTGGAAGAAGCTAGAAAGGCTTTCTTAATTGCATGCCCAGGTCAAAATTTTCCAGTTTCTACAAATTCACAGAGGAGCTGGGACGACATACACTGCAAAATTACCTATGACCATTTCTTGAGCTGTAGTACAGGTTCGGCACGAGCTAGGCTATTGGCTGTGGGAACGCATGAGGCCGGCTACTGGCTTCACGCGTTTCCATCGTCTAATACTGGAACCTTTCTTGAGCCTGACACGCTCAGAATTGCAACCTGTCTACGGCTCGGGGTTCCGGTTTGCGCTCCTCACGTGTGTCCCTGTGGCAGTGACGTCGACCGGCTAGGACATCACGGACTGTCATGTCAAAAAAGCGCCGGCCGCTTCTCAAGACATGCTGCACTAAACGACATTATACGCCGGTCCCTTGCCACCGTCAACGTGCCAACGTTGCTTGAGCCCACAGGCATTGCAAGAGACGATGGCAAGAGACCGGATGGTATGAGTCTGATTCCATGGAAGATGGGTCGGGTGCTGGTATGGGATGCCACTTGTTCAGACACGCTGGCCCCTTCCCATCTCCATGGTACTTGCAACAGACCTGGTGCAGCTTCAGAAGCGGCTGAAAAGGCGAAAAGACTGAAATACAGGGGTCTAGGCAGCGAATACGATTTTGTCCCATTCGGTGTCGAGACCCTTGGTCCGTGGGGTCCTAGCGCCTTAAAGCTCTTTAAGGATATTTCTAAGAGGTTAGTCGACGTCACAGGTGACCGAAGAGCTGGCAGCTTCCTCGGACAAAGAATTAGCTTAGCTATTCAAAGAGGAAACGCTGCCAGCATCTTCGGCACCTTGCCTAAGGGGACTAGCTTTCAGAATATGTTTTAGTTATATTTTATATTTTTGTTTTCTTTTTTCTTATTGTACATACATTTTTTTTTTTAGTCTAGGATAGTTGTACATATGTTATATATTAGTATAAATGGTTTGTTTATTTATAAAAATAACACTGTATTAAATGATGGTTATAAGCAAATAACATTATAAAAGCATTTAAAAAAATTAAGTTCCTTCCGCGGCCGTCACACTAGACTCTGGGCCTGTATCGCGGAGAGCAATCCACCTACGAGTATCCTATGTTACTTCCTACTGCAAAGCAAAGCACAGGCTCTCAGAAACTTGGACCGTAGTTCCCACGCGGGCCCAATGCGAACTGAGAATTTCATTTCATTGAATTTCTTCGCAAGTATATCCAGGTCTCCTCACTCTTCCTTTACCTTAAAGCTTGTAATGGCGCACTTAAATTCCGAAAAACTCAAGCAAAAACAGCTTGACAGCCCGTAAATCAAATCATTAGACTACCGTGGCTTTATTTATTACCTAATGTTAATGAATAGGTATTTATCCGAAAATTTTCCTACATTGGCAATGTCATAATTTAAGCTATACCAAAACCTGTCGATTTAAGAGGATACTAAATCGAAGTAATGTAGATTTCTATCTACATTTCTTATCTGTTTCCATCGACTGTGAAACTGGAGGTCGTAAATTGACACACGATGGGCTCTGTCTGACACTTTTATATGTATTTATGCAAAAAGTCAATCGCGCTTGGCTTCTATTTTGACTGCTTTTTTGCAGTGAAGGTAGATAAAATTTGGTATTGAGATAGCTTACATAATGTCTCTGGAAAGGACATAAGACAGTTTTATCCCACAAAATTGCATAGTTCCCGCGAGATGGTGACACACGAATTCTTCGTAGACGGAGTCGTGAGCAACAGCTGTCTTACTATATTAAAGACTGGCAGTTTCGTGCGACTACGTAAATAATTTTTAATTTTTTTTATCCAATTTTTAAAATTATCTTGGATAAAAACTATCCTTAATAATTCCTACGGTCTCATACCTACTATTTTCCATACCAAATTTCATTTAAATCGGTTTAGCGGTTTAATAATGAGGTAACATACAGACAGACCGATACACTTTCGAATTTATAATATTACTATGGATATGTATAATAAAGAGGAAAATCTGATTTTACGATCACATTGAAGTAGAAGCAAACCACTCTACTAATACGCCTATAAATATAGAACCATCCATATTTTTATCGGCCAAATACAGCCTATTACCCCCAAGGATAACATCAGGGCAATACTGAAATATGGCCAAAATATCCGACTCAACATGCAAACAGCTCAATACGTTGAAAATCTGACCCGACACATATTTTACCCACTTTATCACTACCAGCGATTTGTTGAAAGAATCTCGCAAAATGGTTTTGACCTTGCCTAAGATACGTTGCATTGAGACCAGTAAATAAGACCTTGCACCCCCCGTTACTGCCCTCAAACCAATGACGTAGAAAGAGTTGACAGTGCGATAGTTAAGGGTCTCATGACGCTGGTCATATTTCGCCACCATGTCCAACCCTCGTTACCAATGTAAGAATAGACGTCGAAAACTTTTTCCAGTTACACTTTCCGTGGACATGGAAAGCGCTACGAGCTTTCCAACTTCTGGCTACATATGGCGTTTCGTTAGGAATAAAATATTTTTTTTTCTCATCTCGGGAAACTTTTGTAAATGGCCAATAAAAAAGTTTTCCGCATGTCATTGACTTGTATTGGCGATAGGACGAGGGGATAGGTATTTTTTAACGACTTTGTGACGGCGACGTGCTACCAAGTTGGTGGATATTTCTTTTTAACCGCTCTAGGTTTTTTAAGTCGCCGCGGAGTTTGCGAAAATTGTTTCGTGGTTAGCAGAAATTGAAAAAAGTTTTAAGGATTGTATAAAATTCAATAATGTACCGCCATAATGTAAAAATTTGCTCTGTGGTTACTAAACTTTAATACTAACGTAGCTGAATTCAGTGGGCTGAAAACGCTTTGCAATATTTTCCAAACTAACACGTCGTAAACGTAATAAATTAGGTAACTACTATCGAGATAGCAACAAGCAAACAAGTTTTGCCTTTAAAGATGGTCAGTATACCAATTTGATGAAAAATTTGTATCATTTAATTAAAGTAATAACATTTTATTAATCATTAAGCCTCTATGCACGTCCCACTGCAAGGTACAGAACTTCTCTTAGAAACTCAAAAAACTCAGAAGTACGAGCGTGGACTCGAAGCCACGACCCATTGATTGAAAAGCCATTGGTCAAACCACTACGCTATCAAGATATTTTTACTAGGCTTCTCTTCTTTTAACTTCGGATATTTTTTTTTTATATACATGTTGCAATTTCACCTAAATGCCAAGTTTTGCTAAACTCGCTCATTTTGAAGTCTTTTGCTGTGTAAAAGCCTTTTAAAGTAGACTAAAAACTTTTCTTAAGTAGATACTCAAGAAAGCTGCGAGCTATTTCGAAGACCTCGTTTAGTAAATCTTAGCTTTTGTGTAGGTAGTTCGTTCTAGACACGCTTTGAGAGTTTAATTTAGGGACACATAATTTGTTCAACAAGGATATAATGTAATTAGCTAGTATTTGTCTGATTTACTACGCCGAAACAGTAATAACGACACTGTACATAAAATATCTTATTTAACGTTTTATGTTTCGTCTGCCGTCATACAACCGGATAGCCTAGTTGTTAGAGGGCCTTACTACGAAGCTACAGGTCCCGGGTACGATTCTAGGTCTGGGCAGATATTAGTGTGAAAAATACGAATGTTTGTACTCGAGTCTTGTATGTTTAATATGTATTTAAGTATGTAAATATTTATCTATAATATACGACACGTATAAGTATTTTTATCCGTTCTTTAGTTTCCATAGTACAAGCTTTGCTTAGTTTGGGACTAGGTCAATTGTGTCAATTGTCCCATGATTTATTTATTATTATTTATTAACTTATTTCTATAATTTATTCTTATAAAGTGCCATTTCATTTTAATAATGGAATTTTGCAGTCAGCTCCTTAAATCTCGTTCTGTTCATAGCCAACTTAAATAGCTAGTCTATCGTCTCCATGCCAATCAGCCATGACATTTGGCGTTTCCCGACCTTACGTTTTCTGGCCATTTTCCCAACATGATGATGCAGAAGGCGATATTGTTGGTGTCGCAGAATATGGCCGAAATACGCGACTTTCCTTTGTTTTGCTGTCCAGATAAGTTCAACCTTCGCTGAAGAACCTTACAATGATTAAAAAAAAATAAGTATGAAGTTGTCATGACTGTCATGAGATACAACGCAGCGGCAAAGGTGATACAATAAATAACCTCACTAATATTACAAAATGCTAAAGTTACTAAGTGTATACGTTGCTATTTGACACCATACCTAACGGTTAGACGGTTTCAGATGAAGTTTATTGCATACGTAGCTGAATCTAGGGATTAAGGGTCTCCCTAAATCTGTCCACGCGGAATCGGCTTCAGGCGATCGGAAAAACCTTTATGTCAACGCAATAAGAGCGAAAAAGACTTCGAATAGCTCGGCCATTCCTTCATAGTACCTTCTCGTGTTTCTACCCATGTTCATGTTGTTAGCTATGGTAGTCGACTGGTTTGACCCTATGGCCTCTCAAGCAGAGGGCGTGGATTAAAATCCCGGCTAGCACCTCTTTGAAATTTACCATGAGCTTTACAATGAAGAAAAACATCGAGAGGAAATTCAATGGTGTGCGTGAAGTTCCCAAACCGCACAGGACCCGCGTGGAAACTACGGCCCAACCCCTCTAACTCTGAAAGGAGGTCTGTGCCCCGCAGTGGGACGTGTTTAGGCTGGGATGATTATGATGGTGACTCATGTTTCTGCCAAAAGCGCCAAATTCCTTGACTTCCTAAATATCTTCCAGCTATCATCAAACACTACAAATCTGGACAACAGAAAATCACTTTAAACTTCGGAAGTAACATAATAAAATCCGCGGGTCTTCTACACCAACTGGAGATGGCAGTTTGTTCTAAAATTTACACTTTTCTCGTATAAAGCACGCATGTTGTAGACATCGTACAATGAGATTTATCGCCCTGTCCTTATAATCCGATTTATACTGCTCTCTCTGGAATATCTCGAGATTGTGAGTATTTCTTGGCAGAGAGAAAGAAAGCGAAAGGCTTGTTGAAGGCAGAAACGGGAATGTACATTGGAGTTATTTATCTGCGTTAACGACATAGCCAAACGGATTAGCTCGTTGAAATGGCAATGGCCAGGCCATATAGCACGCAGAACAGATGGCCGTTGGGGCTCAAAAGTTCTCGAATGGAGACCACGGACTGGCAAGCGCAGCCGCCAACGAGATGTACGGGCGATTTGGTGAAGGCCGCAGGTTCAGGGTGGATGCAAGTCGCTTCCTACAGTAATGATTGGGCGTCAATGAGGGAGGCCTATATCCAGCAGTGGACGTCCTACGGCTGAAATGATGATGACGATGATGATGATGATGAATGGTAGCTTCTATGGGCACATCTTGCATAGATAAATACGAAACAGACGTGGAACTCGCATTTGGCAGCCACTACATTTACCTACATGGGCGTTGGTAGCGGTTACAGAATTCATTTTGAACAGTCAGCATAAAAAGAGCATTATGGTAATAACTAAGAGGAGGCCTTTGCCCTGTAGGCCATAAATATAAAGTGGGGCATAAATTTAGGCTGGGATGATGGTGATAGTGATGATGATGATGATGATGATGATGATGATGATGATGATGATGATGATGATGATGATGATGATGATGAAGATGATGATGATGATGATGATGATGATGATGATGATGATGATGATGATGATGATGATGATGATGATGATGATGATGATGATGATGATGATGATGATGATGATGATGATGATGATGATGATGATGATGATGATGATGATGATGATGATGATGATGATGATGATGATGATGATATTAATAATAACATTTCAGCGATAGAGCTGGACAAGTATGTAAGTGTGTAAGTGTAGTATACAAATTTGATACTGCATACATGTCAAGCCAAATCGTTACAGCTCCCCCTCCCAAATTGGGTATTTAGCCATCGGCCAATGATGTTCAATAAATTGACCATGAAATAAGCATACATGCATGCATCAGTCTAAACCTATAACTTCCAGCGTTCTTCTTTTACACGCAGGCATTGTTTTTGTTCATATTATAATATTTCATTTGTATTATCTTTGTTACAACGAATTCAGAAAACACAACGTCCAAAGCTAGATCGTGCTTTGATTGACTGAATATTGGTCGAAGTCGATAAGAATTGATTCAAAACGTTATCACCGTTTGTACGTAAAAGCAAATTGCTTTTAATTTACAATCCTCGAAACTTTCTCGTTAATCATCTCTGGCGCATCAGAACTGAATATAGATACAAGATATAAGATCCTGTCACCTTCATCTTACGTTATCGGGAAATTTCCCGTGGAGCTTTAACAGAATTATCCGTTCGGTTCCTCGTCCGAGTAATGTAAGAATAACGTTATATCTTTGACGGTCTTGCCAAAAAATAAATATTCTTCTAAATGATCAGAGGACTATCTTGTGTGACTTTATACAAAATTTTATCTAACTTGTAGAGTTCGTATACTGTAAATTGTGGTTTCAAAATTTAAAAAAAAAATTGCTTTGTATTAGATTGAATTGAAATTTGGGATGCTTATGTAAAGATGACGAAGTACTTAGTGGTAGTGAAATTCTGGTGGTCCGGTCAAGATCATCTTTGCTGGAACTCTTCGATGGTTAATGCCATTGTTTTGAAACTTGCTACGGAATTCAGTTTGGAAGACATGGCACTACTTGCCATGCTTGTATTAGTCAGTAAATCAAGTTTGTATTTGACTGACAAACAGCCTACTAGGGCTGACCCTGTTTTAGATTTTGATTTTTTTTGTTATGCATTTTTTTAAACCGTTTATTTTTACTTTGCTTATTTACCTATATAATATTATAAGTAGTTAATTTTGTCTCTGTAAGTAGTGAGAAAACTTTATTTCTGTAGACACAAAATGTTCAGTACACAAAAATTTGCTTTCAAGATTACATTAAACAAAAACCAGTTGCTGTGTATGTCTTTTAAAAATAGATCTTTGGTAATTATTTCATAAAGAAATAGATCAAAATACCTCAAAAAACATATGTTGTCAGTAGTCCTCTTTCTTTTCTACGGATGTAATTTAAAACAATCTTTATTACACCTGTTTTGTATTTTTAATAAAATACAAAACAAATATTAATATATATGAAACACTTTTCACAGCAACTGGGAAAGCTGAAATTACAGAAGACAAGTCGCAAACGGCGCAGAACTGATGGTCGTTGGAGCAGACTAGTCCATGAGTGGAGACAACGTGTAAGGCATACTGTGTAGCTAGGTATCACGATGATATCAGTACAGCGTTGGACAGGGATTATATTATGAGCGATGATCAAGCTCAGTGGTATATAATGGGAGAGGTCTATGTTCAACCTGGATTGACAAAGGCTGATGATAATGTGATGACGATGATTCTAAAGGACTTGGTCGGTAAAACTGCCAAAACATAATGTCATCTACAAACACGTCAGCTAACTAAATCAGGACCTCATCCCAATCATTCATTCACTATCATCGATAAGGGTAGTTTGACCCAAAGTCAATAATTTAACCTCCCCCATTGACACGTCGTCCCGAAATATAGTTTATGTCAAAATTACAGCGTTTACTCAGAACTGCCAATTTAGATTCTAGTTGTTCGTCTTAAGGTTTGCTTTTGTTGAGTGAATTTGGATGAGTTCTCCAATAACTTTGACGGTGTGTCACAGTAAACAGATTTAAAATGGATTGTTGTATCTAATTGAATAGAATTCGACTTGCAAAACTCCTTATATCCCGTAGGAAAATATTTTTTTATAATAATAGTTAAGAAACGCATGCGCACCGCGGAATGTACTTTTTCTTTCATTCATTCATTCAGTATAATATATCAGCCAAAAGATCTGCATTACTGGACAAAACCTCCCTCAAAGAACTCCCTAGATACCGATCGATCCTCCACTCTTTCTATCATACTAATAATTATACGAGTAAGTGCGAAAGTTATAAGGAGTGCGTGTACGTACGCGTTTGTTTCCCTGTTGCGCTAAAATGGCTGGACAGATTTAGATAAAATTTGGTATGTAGATAGCTAAATATTTGAAATAACAAAAAGTTAACGTAGCCCAGACGCGTTTTTGCACGGGTTTTCTACATGTGACATAAATGAAGACCTCAACGTAATTATGCTTTAAACTTGCACGAATCCCAATTCTAACTAATATTTTGCGAGACATTATAACGAACTAAATATTCGATTCGACTCGTGGCCACGGCCGCTGCAATGTCCAAAAAAATATTAGTCGCAATGTAATTTCTGGAAATTCCCATGAAAATTCAGTAGGTACAATCCTGGAATTTCAATACATCCGCTAGACCTTAGTCTACTTTTATGATTCTCGTGAGTGAAACCACAGGTAAAAGCTAGAAGGTTAATAAAGCGAATTTAGTTTTTATTTAATTTGCCGTGTTAGTTAGGTTTAAATCTTGGAAGTCAAATTTACCCCACCTGAAGAGGTCGGATTGACTTGAAATCTAGTACCTAAGTATACAAATCGTATAGTCGGCAAAAAATCTTCTATTTAAAACGCTTTTTTACATTATGAACGCATACTGTTTTTTATACAACTGCTGTGCTAGTGCTATGTCGCCTACGTCATATCGACCGACATTATGTGGGTGGCGATTTCAGAGCAACGTTAAAGTAGACATGGATTGGTCCAAGATATAACTCATAATATAAGATATTTCCATTGAATAAAAAAAAGTGTTTCGTAAATCCGACTTAGAGTTTTGTGTTCGTGCGTGCGTGTGTATGTTGCATGATAAAACGTGGATGTGTATCTCAAAAAAAGTAAAGACGTAAATCTGACGTCGAGCACAACAAGAGTTTAGCAACGTCCGATTAACGTCTTCATTTTTTTTTATCCAGACTCCAGAATTTTACGTAAAACTGATTAAATTTACTTGTTGTACTAAAACTTAAAAAAATGTATAAGTTCAAGTAATAAAAGCTGGTATATTTTTTTTTCAAACAGTATAATAATATAAGCATACAAATTATAGTCGTAGAGACATGAAATACCAATTTCAATGCTAAATATTTTACTAAGCTAAAAAATATTGATCACAGTATTTTTACCAAGTTAAAACACAACTGCCTTTCTTAATTTTCTTTAAAAATAAAACTCAACAAAAATTGCGGAGATGGCCTGGCTGGTTTCATTGGTGACCCGAGGGTTGGATCATGTATCATCTAGAGAATGCTTTTTAATAGGGTCCGAAATTATAAATAACTCAATTTATCAAAGGAAAAATAATTAAGAATGAGTAATCATTAAAAATTAAATTTTTAATACTAGCTAGCCAGGAGTAGGCGGGGTCTCCACCCTTACGTTGTCAGTATTCCCAAATTCCGCACAAAGCGTTAACGCCCTTCCTTCATCAACCGCACAGCTAAGGAGTGGAATTCCCTGCCTGCGACTGTGTTCCCTGAACACTACAATTTGGGCGCTTTCAAGTCTAGGGTGAATGAGTATTTACTGGGCAAGCGTGCTCCATCGTAGGCCTCATCTTCGTTTTCCATCAGGCGTGATTGTGGCCAAACGCAAGCCTGTATGGTATAAAAAAAAAGCTTTTTTGCGGACTGTACCATTTGTTACCATCTAGAGGGCCAAAACTACTTGTCAAGACGAATCAAACGAGTCCAAACTCGATGGGGTTAGTTCCATGTCATAATAATATTGCACTGTCATCCGATTTATAAATAAATAAATATCACGGGACAATGCCCCCGAGGGTATGTATTACAATACCGAAGTACGAAAGACCGAATGTATTAAAACATCGAATGGGTCAAAAGACCGACACGATTTTTTTCTGAAACCGTAAACTTCTCAGAATTTATTAAAACGGCATGATACAGAACCCATTAGGTTAGGTTAGGTTTGTTTTATAACAATCTTAAAAAGTTAACGGTTTCAGAAAAAAATCGTGTCGGTCTTTTGACCCATTCGATGTTTTAATACATTCGGTCATTCGTACTTCGGTATTGTAATACATACCCGCCCCCGAAGTAAGCAAAGCTTCTGTCATGGGTACAAGGAAACGACCAAACTACTTAGATACTAGCTTACTTAGATAGACTAGCTGATGCTCGCGACTCCGTCCGCGAAGAATAGGGGTCTAAAAATAGCGTAAGACCTATTCTCAGACCTACCGAATATAGAGAAAGAAAGTTTCAAAAAATCGGTCAAGCCGCTTCGGAGGAGTTTGACAATAAACACTGTGACACGAGATTTTTATATATTAGAAGAGGAAGATTAGAAGATAATAATTTATTGAATCAGGCGTTACTTTGCGGAGGTCCATATTAATGAACTAAAACAATTACTTTGCTCACCCGCGACCTTACAATAGTTACGTTTATGCAAGAAACTGCATGAACGCACATTTCTTGCATAAACGTAACTATTGTAAGGTCGCGGGTGAGCAAAGTAATTGTTTTAGTTCATTAGAAGATAATACTTAAATACATATAAAATATCCACGACTCGAGAACAAACATTCGTGTTTTCCATACAAATATTTGCCCCGAAGCGGGAATCGAACTCGGGAGACCTCAAGCTTCGTAGTCAGGTTTTTAATCACTACATTTTTTGGTCGTCTAAATAATTTTACTGACAATAATTGCTCGATTACTTGTTGATCAACCAGATTACCTATATCTACATTGTTTTATTTTCACTTGATCAGTCATAATAACGTCGTATTCACCGGTAGGTACTTCTCGAAAATTATTTAACAAAAGATAATAAGCAATAAGAAATGATAATTATAAAGATATGAGATTATGATAATTAAAGAACTAAAACAATTACTTTGCTCACCCGCGACCTTACAATAGTTACGTTTATGCAAGAAATGTGCGTTCATGCAGTTCCTCCACCTCCACACTGTACGAACACACACAAATCACATAAACCCAACCATCACCACCACCAAGCTACACTGACGCGTTTCGAACTCAACCAGAGCTCATCCTCAGAGTTACCACAACCGTATGCTATGCTACCAAACGTTAAACTAACAAACCAAAACAAATGTTTTAACTTGTCACTGTAACTTCTCAAGTACCCACTTTATTTTTCTTATTCTCAAACTACCCCACAAAAATTAACTTTTATTGACATATTTAAAAATACCTTGAATTTTTTGTTTATTTATTTATAAGGCATATTTAATTAATACTAACTGTTCAAATTCGACCCAAGCCGCAGTAAAGGAGAAGATACTAAATTTACCTGTTCATTAATAATAGACCCCATAGTGTTGTACCTAATTATTTCCATGCATTCCAGAGCATCCAGACGCAACCCCTTGCCGCAATAATGTAACACTTCATAAGAATCTGAATCTAACAATGAATGATTTGATTCCAACAAATGTTTTGCAAAATTCGATCTATCTGGATGCTCATTCCTATATGCCGAAACATGCTCTTTAAATCTAGTATTAAAACTTCGGCCTGTCTGTCCTACGTATATCCCATTGCAGTCATTACAAGTAAGCTTGTATACCCCCGATCTAGTTCCCTTATCTACCTGTTCTTTGTGGTTACATAGCCTAGAGTACAAAGAGTTGTTAGTCTTAAAGGCAACATTAATATTGTTTGATTTTAAAATGCCATAAATCTTATCAGACAAACCCCCGACGTAAGAGATGCTAGATCTATATTTGTTAGTAGACTGAGAAGGTAACGCAGCGTAAAGCATGCTATTTACTAACCGTGCCTGCTTCTTTTGAACTAAACTATCTACCATTGATTTTGTATAACCATTTGAGATCGCTATCTGATAAATAGTACTCAACTCTAAATCATAATGTTCCTTAGAAAGAGGCACAGTCAACAATCTATTAACATAACAATGGAAAGCAGCCAGTTTATGCTGCCACGGATGATTAGAAGATGCTGGTATAACAGCATCTGTGTACGTGGGCTTACGGTATATTTTAAATTGATGTTTACCATTTAATTTTGAAATCGTTAAATCCAAAAAGTTCAACGAACAATTTTCCTCCAATTCTTTTTTGAACCTTATCTTTACGTGCTTGTTATTCAAACCATTAATAAACACGTCAAGCTGTCTCATACTCCCTCTCCAGCATAGGATCAAATCATCAACAAACCTAAAATAGTACACAATATTACTATTACCCACAATATACTGATTCTCAAAATGATCCATAAATATATCTGCCATTAAAGGACTCAGAGGTGAACCCATAGCTAAACCATCACTCTGTAAGTAATAAAGACCATTGAACCGGAAATAATTTTGTTTCATGCATAAAGTTACCAAATCTATTAATTCACAAACTTCACCCGGATGCAACCGCTTCCTTTCTAAGTGGTCTTTTAGAATTTCTAGTGTCTCACTATATGGTACGTTAGTAAATAAACTGTCTACATCCAAAGAAAGCAACGTTGCATTCGGCGGTATGCTGATGTCCTTAATTTTACTAACCAAATCTAAACCATTTTTTAAACTATAAGAAGGTTTAAAGGAAGCCTTCACACGAATAATACTATTTAATTTCTTCGCCAATTTATATGCTGGAGCACTCACGTATGAGACAACTGGACGAACAGGCACATCATCTTTATGAATTTTAGGTAATCCATATAGAATTGGCGCCTGCGGATTCATGGGAATTACAAAATTCTTTTGTTGTTCGGTTTCAAAGGCAAACAAAGAACCCTTTATTAGTCTCTTTAGATCTTTGTGAAATGTAATTGTAGGGTCCTTACGTAAAACTGTAAAACCGTCCCCTTGAACGATATCTAAAACTTTCCGATTATATTGATACCTATCCAATAAAACAATACAACTTCCTTTGTCTGCCTTTGTCACCACTAAATCATTATCATACACTTTCTCCTGAATAGATCTCAAAGAATTTAATTCGGTTATATTGACAATACACTCTGTGGAATTGGTATTTTTAAGTGTATTTGCCACTAACACTATTACAAGTTCAAGTTTGCTATTACAAGTAACTGTGGTGATTTTGAAACAAAAGTGTTAGTGGCAAATACACTTAAAAATACCAATTCCACAGAGTGTATTGTCAATATAACCGAATTAAATTCTTTGAGATCTATTCAGGAGAAAGTGTATGATAATGATTTAGTGGTGACAAAGGCAGACAAAGGAAGTTGTATTGTTTTATTGGATAGGTATCAATATAATCGGAAAGTTTTAGATATCGTTCAAGGGGACGGTTTTACAGTTTTACGTAAGGACCCTACAATTACATTTCACAAAGATCTAAAGAGACTAATAAAGGGTTCTTTGTTTGCCTTTGAAACCGAACAACAAAAGAATTTTGTAATTCCCATGAATCCGCAGGCGCCAATTCTATATGGATTACCTAAAATTCATAAAGATGATGTGCCTGTTCGTCCAGTTGTCTCATACGTGAGTGCTCCAGCATATAAATTGGCGAAGAAATTAAATAGTATTATTCGTGTGAAGGCTTCCTTTAAACCTTCTTATAGTTTAAAAAATGGTTTAGATTTGGTTAGTAAAATTAAGGACATCAGCATACCGCCGAATGCAACGTTGCTTTCTTTGGATGTAGACAGTTTATTTACTAACGTACCATATAGTGAGACACTAGAAATTCTAAAAGACCACTTAGAAAGGAAGCGGTTGCATCCGGGTGAAGTTTGTGAATTAATAGATTTGGTAACTTTATGCATGAAACAAAATTATTTCCGGTTCAATGGTCTTTATTACTTACAGAGTGATGGTTTAGCTATGGGTTCACCTCTGAGTCCTTTAATGGCAGATATATTTATGGATCATTTTGAGAATCAGTATATTGTGGGTAATAGTAATATTGTGTACTATTTTAGGTTTGTTGATGATTTGATCCTATGCTGGAGAGGGAGTATGAGACAGCTTGACGTGTTTATTAATGGTTTGAATAACAAGCACGTAAAGATAAGGTTCAAAAAAGAATTGGAGGAAAATTGTTCGTTGAACTTTTTGGATTTAACGATTTCAAAATTAAATGGTAAACATCAATTTAAAATATACCGTAAGCCCACGTACACAGATGCTGTTATACCAGCATCTTCTAATCATCCGTGGCAGCATAAACTGGCTGCTTTCCATTGTTATGTTAATAGATTGTTGACTGTGCCTCTTTCTAAGGAACATTATGATTTAGAGTTGAGTACTATTTATCAGATAGCGATCTCAAATGGTTATACAAAATCAATGGTAGATAGTTTAGTTCAAAAGAAGCAGGCACGGTTAGTAAATAGCATGCTTTACGCTGCGTTACCTTCTCAGTCTACTAACAAATATAGATCTAGCATCTCTTACGTCGGGGGTTTGTCTGATAAGATTTATGGCATTTTAAAATCAAACAATATTAATGTTGCCTTTAAGACTAACAACTCTTTGTACTCTAGGCTATGTAACCACAAAGAACAGGTAGATAAGGGAACTAGATCGGGGGTATACAAGCTTACTTGTAATGACTGCAATGGGATATACGTAGGACAGACAGGCCGAAGTTTTAATACTAGATTTAAAGAGCATGTTTCGGCATATAGGAATGAGCATCCAGATAGATCGAATTTTGCAAAACATTTGTTGGAATCAAATCATTCATTGTTAGATTCAGATTCTTATGAAGTGTTACATTATTGCGGCAAGGGGTTGCGTCTGGATGCTCTGGAATGCATGGAAATAATTAGGTACAACACTATGGGGTCTATTATTAATGAACAGGTAAATTTAGTATCTTCTCCTTTACTGCGGCTTGGGTCGAATTTGAACAGTTAGTATTAATTAAATATGCCTTATAAATAAATAAACAAAAAATTCAAGGTATTTTTAAATATGTCAATAAAAGTTAATTTTTGTGGGGTAGTTTGAGAATAAGAAAAATAAAGTGGGTACTTGAGAAGTTACAGTGACAAGTTAAAACATTTGTTTTGGTTTGTTAGTTTAACGTTTGGTAGCATAGCATACGGTTGTGGTAACTCTGAGGATGAGCTCTGGTTGAGTTCGAAACGCGTCAGTGTAGCTTGGTGGTGGTGATGGTTGGGTTTATGTGATTTGTGTGTGTTCGTACAGTGTGGAGGTGGAGGAACTGCATGAACGCACATTTCTTGCATAAACGTAACTATTGTAAGGTCGCGGGTGAGCAAAGTAATTGTTTTAGTTCATTAATATGGACCTCCGCAAAGTAACGCCTGATTCAATAAATTATTATGATAATTAGCTTCGCTTCACCCTCGTCTTAAATAAATGTTGAATTAATAACAAGATTAATCTGAAGTGGCTTAATTATAAATTGATTTAAAATTTTAAATTAAAAATGTAAATGCGTATGTACTTTCTTTGGTCGATACGTTTCACGTAATTTGCCAGCACATAATTCATCATCATCCCAGCCTATATACGTCCCACTGCAGAGCACAGGCCTCCTCTCAGAATGATAGGGCTTGGGCCGTAGTTCCCACGCGGGCCCAGTGCAGATTGGAAACTTCACGCACACCGTTGAATTTCTTCGCAGGTGTATCCAGGTTTCCTCACGATATTTTCCTTCACCGTAAAGCTTATGGTAAATTTCAAATGTAATTTCGCACATAAATTTCGAAAAACAACTGAGAGGTGCGAGACGGGATTTGAACCCACGACTCTCTGCTTGAAAGGCCATAGGTCAAACCGCTAGGCCACCACGGCTTTTTTGCAGCACATTATTATTACTTAAATTCCAAACTTGGGATTAATTGCGTACGAAAATTAACTTTTTTGATGAGTAAAGTGGTTTCAACCATAAAAATAATGATTTATATTTTATATAGAATTTAAGCGTCACTCGAGCTAAAAGCATCGTAACTCGAAAAATGCATGTTTTACAAGCAAGTCACATATAGAAGAGACGTGGGACCGCGTCTCCGCCCCGTCTCTTCCGTCTGCTTTGAATCGCGACGCTTCTATACATTTAGTATGACAACTAATTCAAGGGGCGCCGCGACTACGACGCGCCCCTGTCCCACGTCTCTTCTGTGTAGTCAAGTATACCTTAAAATATATATTTTTATCTACAGAGAGTCCCATCCCAAAACTCCAGGTTAATCTAGTACCGTACCATAGACCAAGTTATAAAATTCTTGGAAAAATAAGAAAAAAACCATGGCACTTACAAGGAAAGGTTCCCAACTGTCCGCCTCCGTTTTGATTTATTTTGATATAATATTAAATATATTAAGTTTGTAAGGTCCCTTCGAAGTTTTAAATTTCTCATCGGTGATTTTTTTGGAAAATATGAATTGGAGCTGATATAAGTACCAAAACACGTGATTATTATTTTTTCATGTTCTCAAACATAATTATATTCAAACCAATGATAACTCCCAATTAGCTTGAAAAAAAACTTTTCAGTAATTTGGAGAACAATTTCTCCAAACAGGTTGAGATTGGGCAGCTAAAAAAAATACGTGTCTGTTATTTTAGGCTATACAATATTTTATAGTCCTAAAATTAGGACGTTGGGCCTTATGAGGTAAAGCCACACAAAGGTGTTCACAAAGATATGGCATTAAAAGCCTTTCTTGCCTGTTAACACCATCTCCCAACGCACAAGTCAATCGCCAGACTCAAGTGGCAGTGGGCAGGGCACATCGTTCGTAAAACTGATGGCCGATGGCGCCAAAAGGTTACCGAGCGGCGTTCACGGACCGGAAGACTCGGTGTATGAATACCTCAAACAAGATGGAGCCACGACCTGGTTATAGTTGAGGGAACGCGTTGGACGCGTATGGCACAGGACCGATCTGTTTAGCAAACGTTGGGGAGGCCTATTTTCAGCAGTGGACGATGGTAAAATGGAGACATACGATTATCGACGAGCATAACTTAAGTCATTCACCTCTTCCTTGGACCGCCGAACCTTGATGACATCTGAGAAGCGAAGGTGTCATCAGGCCTCTTCATATTGGGTTGATGGCTTCCATTTATTTTATAGCTAAATTTGGGACAGTATGTTCAAAATCAATCGAAGGATCATGTGGGTCACGTAGTAATAATACAGTATAATACTATGTCAATATTCTTTACTAGCTTTACCCATTAAAAAGTAAAGAAAGAAAAAGAATCCATTAATAAAGGTTAGCTCGCTTCATTACTTTATTATTTTACTCCACGCATATAGCGTATCTTATCTATTCTGGTGGCATACAATTTTTGGTACTTAATGTATGTCATAATTTTTGTTAGTCATCATTTTTTTTCCCCGATAGTGGTATGAAAGTTGACGCAAGAATTCATGTTTCGGAATAAAAAATACTGGTAACTTTTTGAGCTCGCAAATACTCGTATGAGAGAAAATGAATATTCGAATGCTTACATGAATATTCAATTATGTTGTGTTATATTTTTTTTGGCGAAATATTCAATTTTTCTTGTACAGCTTCGGCATCAGGTTGCTGTGACAAATGACTAATAAATTAATATTTGGTACTATATCGTCGCTGTTTTAAATGAAAAAAAGGCCAAGTGAGAGTCGGACTTGCGAACTGAGGCTTCAGAAAGACCAGCCAAAAATATTTTTGAAGTGAAACTTCTAATGCGACTTCCAACAAGCGTTGCGTTAAATTCGTTGCGTTAAATACGCAACGCAACGCAAGTTGACGTTTACGAGACGTTCGCATTGTATATTTTATGTACTAACGGATGTTAAAAACTTCGTCAGTGCGATCCAAAACACTTGTAAACATCAAGACTATTTTAATGGTAGATCGTCGAATAAAGTATTTTAAACGTAATTAGTAAAAAAAAGGTATTGAATATCTTTGAGAATTACGAAAAATCAAGAAAAATTATTGAAAATAACGTGCGCACGAGGAGCAACGCCATCTAGCGACGAGTTATGTAACTTGTTTCGCTAGCGCTGTGTTACCTGATTTAGGCTGCGGCTCCACTGAGGCGGAGACGAGCGGAGCTGAGAGGAGACGTGTGGGGATCGACCAATCATATTACATGAAATCCACATCTCGTCTCCGTTTATGTAATATGATTGGTCGATCCCCACACGTCTCCTCTCAGCTCCGCTCGTCTCCGCCTCAGTGGAGCCGCAGCCTTACACTCTCGCCTCGTCACCTCGCCTCGCGCCTCGCCTCGTCGTCTCGCTCCGGACGCGAGCCTCAAAATCAAGGCAAATCACGAGACGAGGCGCGAAGTGCGCCTGTTCACACTCTCGTCTCGTGGCTCGTCCCGCAGTTCGTCTCGCCACTCGTACGCGAGTGTAAACCAGGTATGTAGTTGGTTGCTTGCTTGAGACTTGATAAAAGCGCCATCTAGTGAGTAATTTAAACACATAGATGCATAAGTAAATTTAGTTCTATAGGTAGTTATTGCAATAAGGTTCATATTGATGTATAAGTGCCTTTTTCATTTCCATATTACGAAGTTTCACTTCTTCCGTGCGGAGGAGCTGCACGCACGATTTTTTTTACTTTACAGTGTTATTATTATTTGGGATTTTTCGGTTATTCCCGGAATTTTAATTTGACTGCCAGGCCAGGCCTCATGCATGCCATGTACTTACGCGCGATATTTACCTACCGCGGGGACCATCTGCTACGATCGAAATTTCAGTAGGTTGTCACAAGCGCGCGCCGACGCACATTCATTCGTGTTCCACGGAAAAAATATGCCGCCTGGACTTTTATAAGTGAAAATGATGAAACAGGGGCAAACTTTAATATGACTATGCTAGAATTAATAGCTAATATAACAATTTGGAAGTTCGTATCGTGCTGTCCCTCTTACTCTTCTATAAAAAGCTATAAGCGTGAGCGGGATGGCACGATGCGAAGTTCAAAAGTTGACCGTCGTATCTAGTATAATGTTAGGGTACTGTGAGCATGGCAATGTGTTCTGCGCATTACAATAAATATCCTTTTTTGTTAGGATTCCAGAGCTAAAATGGCAAAAACGGAACCTTTATAGTTTCGCCATGACCGTCTGTCCCTTTGTCCGTCCGTGGCTTAGCTTAGGGAATATTAGTGCTAGAAAGTTTGCATGGATATAATATATAGCAATTATCCCGACAAAATGGTAAAACAACATGTAGAGAAAAAAAATTTAATCCAAACTGCCAGCCCTTGTCACTGTCGGCACGCACACATTCTTAAGGAGACGGAGTAGTATAATCTGTGGCTACAATCGCGGTAAGTACCAAGATTTTGTACGGGATGCAGTATCTGTTACGAAGTAACTATTAAGTAATCTGTGGCCAGGCTGTGAAAGGTCGCAGGATAAGACGCAAGCCACACAGAAGAGACTTGGGACGGGGGCGCGTCGCAGTTCGCGTCGTTTGTTCGCAGGCCGCGTCTCCGTCCCGTCTTTTCTATCTGCTTTAGATCGCGACGCTTCTATACATAATGTTAACTCATTTAAATGGACCCTGTGGCAGATTGTGACGGGCTACTAAAAATAACAATAAATAAATAAAATAAATAAATATCACGGAATTCACACCAATTGACCTAGTCCCAAAGTAAGCTAACCAAAGCTTGTGTTATGGGTACTAAGCAACGGATAAACATACTTATATAGATAGATACATACTTAAATACATATTAAACACCCAAGACCCGAGAACAAACATTCGTATTTTTCATACAAATATCTGCCCCGACACGGGAATCGGACCCGGGACCTCAAGCTTCGTAGTCAGGTTCTCTAACCACTAGGCCATCTGGTCGTCTAAGGGCCGGCGCCCACTTTTGAATCTTATTTCAATGAGTTTAGAATTCATGTTACTTTATTGGTTATGCGTGGCATCGGCCCTCAGGACGTCGCGGCATCGTGGTATCGAAACAAAGTAACATGAATTCTAAAATCATTGAAATAAGATTCAAAATAACTTGATAGTAATAAAATGCCACGCCGTGCCATGCCGTCAGTGGGCACCGGCCATAAATATACTAAATATAACATGTTTACTAACTCACAATCTATCAATAAATATTTGTATTTGTATTTGTTGGGCGCCGCGACTGCGACATCCCCCGTCCCACGTCTCTTCCATGTGGCTTGCCCATAAGGCTTCCTTTCCTCCAGGTCGGTCTCTCATGTCTCAGGGTTCCATCTGGAGCGGATAATATGCATCCACTAGTTCCTGTCCAGCACGTCTCTTACGTCCGTGTAGAAATTGGCGGACGACGACGCTTTTACTCGATCGGTCCATCTCGTTGGTGAACGACCGCGTGATCTTGATGGTGTTTCCAACCATTTGGTTTTTTATTTATTCAGTGTTTGTTGTTTATTTGTAATTGTCCTGCTCCTGTCAAATAAATAAAAGTCAAAAAGTATATTAAAGTACATTTTGACCTGAAAGTAATCTGTCGTAGAAACTTCCAGCCACAAGGACGTTTTGATCACATTGAATGCTGCCTTGGAAACATTCTGACTTAAAGAAAATGTTGGCCAAAGCATGTTCTGGCCCTAAAATATAGACAAAATTACTTGGTGGCACAAATATTTTGGACTTTTTGACAATGTTACATCTAATCATTTTATGCCTTTTGGCATTTGTACCAAAATGATCTGTTAGCGCTATATGAAAGAATGCATTGCTGATTATACACCGTGAAATTTTAGTTGTTGTTTTCCCTAAACGAGGTGATTTAGTATCGATTGTACAATCGATTTATAATTACTATTTTGACTAGAGTCAAAAATCCAATTGTGAAAAACGAAAGTCGAAAATGACCGCAAACCAATAGTAACGCTTCGTTGGTACAAGTAGCGTACGATCGTACGATAGGTTAGGTACCAACGAAGCGTTACTATTGGTTTGCGGTCATTTTCGACTTTCGTTTTTCACAATTGGATTTTTGACTCTAGTCAAAATAGTAATTATAAATCGATTGTACAATCGATACTAAATCACCTCGTTTCGGGAAAACAACCACTAAAATAAAATTTCACGGTGTATGGGTGGACAAGCGAGTTATTATAGGAGGCATAAGGCTTAATGCACATACAAATTATACCTCTGATATTCACAACCCACTGATTCCCTACAATCATAATACCCAGCAACAATATCAATGTTCTGTTATCCTTATCAATTTCACATATTACCCCTTATCCGAGCCCTAAGGCGAGGGCTGGTCCAAATTGATTTCCGGACCTCCCTTACGATAATCTTGGATAGAGTTCGACTAAGCGATAATTTCGTCCATTGAAATTTCGGCGAACGAGCGAAGCGACAGATTTTCGGTCGTTGCATTACGCGCACGCGCAATACACACAGAAGAGACGGGGGCGCGTCGCAGTCCGCGTCGTTTGTCCGCAGGCCGCGTCTCCGCCCCGTCTCTTCTGTCTGCTTTGGATCGCGACGCTTCTATACATTCAGTATGAAAACTGATTCAAGGGGCGCCGCAACTGCGACGCGCCCCCGTCCGACCTGTCTTCTGTGTGGCTTGCGCCAAACAGATCGCATCCAAAAAAGCATCTAAAAGAAATTTTTTACTTGAACATTTTATGGAAATCATTAATATAAATCGACGTAAGTCGAGTTTTTTGGAATTTAGATATGTTTAATTTGCAATTTACCATGAGCTTTACGGTGATGGAAAAAATCGTAAGGAAACAATACCCAATGGGGTTGCGATGGATCTATGGCCCAAGGCCTCTCATTCTGAGAGGAGCCTGTGCTGTGCAGTGGAACGTACATAGGCCAAGATGATGATAAATCGATGACCATTCGGCGAAATGTTCACCTTTGGCCCAACTCTAGTTATCTCAACTGAAATAAGGCTTTCGCGCCGTTTTTGTTTACACAGGAGGTAACCTTTTTTCTATTTGGGATTTTAGGAGCTTTTTATATCTCACTATATTTTGGGAACATGTTAGAATATTAGCGTAAAAAATAAATGACAATACACATTTTTCCGTAAAAGCTTGGTATTAGGTATATAAATGAGTTTTTGAAGTTTCAGTTCCACAGATGACAGTTTTTAAGGATTCTCAGTTTTACAAACAGATTAAATTTCGAAAAACTACGTAGCCCGAGCTCGAACTCACGACTTTCTCCTTGAGAGGTCTTAGGTCAAACCATTAGGTTACGATTTTTAACCCCTGACACAAAAAGAGGGGTGACATAAGTTTGACCGTTATGTGTGTGTGTCTGTCTGTCTGTGGCTCTATGTCTATAGCTCTTAAACGATTGAACGCGTGCGGTTTTTTTATTTGAAAGCAGGTTTCTTGGTGATGGTTCTTAGACATGTTTCATCAAAATTGGTTCAGCCGTTTCAAAGTTATATCAGCTCTTATTATTACCACCAATCAACTGACGTACTCTTTATGAGCTGTCGAAACACAATAAAATTCTCCTGTAGAGTTTGAATGGCAATAGCAACTTTATGACGTCACTTGCTCGCCAACTCAATCAACTAACTAGATATTTTATTTGTTTTAGGGGGTGTTTCACCACCTTATTGTCAAACTACTGGTTACGTAACCAATGAATAAACTAAGTACTAGACAAATCTGTCGGCTAGTGTTTTTTCAGTTTCACCACTCCGGTCCTGTGCTAACTAAGTACCACTTAACTAATCGTCGGTTTAACAAAAAGTCGGAATGGCAACGTCGCATTTCACGACCACGCGTTCCTGTTCGCACACTTTCGTCCAAAGAGTTGCTCATAATTAAAGCAAAAGAAATCGTAAACTGTGTAATTTTAAAATACATCTATTGTTTTGCATAAACAAATGTGTAACATTATAATTAATCCAAAAACGATATTTATTTACGATACTTTGTTAACAATAACAAAGAAAAATAAAATCACGTAAAACGAATCGAAAAGTGGCGCCAAACCATTTGACAGATTAACTTTTTTTTTAATGGCGATGTACAAGTTCAGGTAGAACAAACGATTGTGCCACTGAAAAAAGTCTGTAATTAAAAAATATTACGAAATTTTGGATTTATTTTTACATACTAAAAGCGGACCTATATTTTTTTATTCAAATCTTGATATTTAAATTCTCGTTTGTAATTTTAGCATGACTTCTTTCTTTAAAAAATAAAAAATACTTTGATTTATTTTTCTGAAACCGGCTGAAGGGCTCTCCAACCATGGCCACAAAAAAATAAAGTAACTAATTAAAAAGTTATGTGACGGTTAAAAATTCTAAATGCCACCTGATCTGATGGTCAAATTAAGAAATAGTTTGTCTGTCACTTAGCGCTAATCAAGACTGGTGAAACAGAAATTTTTATTGCATCTGACAAATAAGGTTATGATTAAGCTAATCCGAACTTTAAAAAAAGTGGTGAAACAGCCCCTTGAAGTAACAAAAAATCTAAATTTTAAGAAGGGGAAATTTGCAGTTATTTAATCGAAAATTAATGTGGTTTTCAGAGATAAAATAAAGTTTTTTTTTTAATGCAGTCATGTCTTCGAATTATTTTTGACGTGACAACGTCTAATAAGTCGATGAACGCCGGCTGCACGCACGAAAAAGGATGACGCAATGTAACGTTACATGTACGTACAGAGCAGTGAACGCCAGTAAGTACAATAGAGCAGCGAATGCCAGGATGTCAATCTTAGTACTAGTAGTGCTCGGGTAATTTTCAATGCGGGGGGGTGCGGGGTGCGGGGGAAATAATGGGGGATGAAAATTTCATTAATTTTGCTGCAGGATGCACCGTTTTCAAGATATTTGACAAAACACCGGTTCTCGTCCGATCACCGAGGTTAAGCAACGTCGGGCGCGGTCAGTACTTGGATGGGTGACCGCCTGGTTTCATTTTTGTTTTTTGAATGTTTTGTTATGACGTTGTCACTTTAAACTATCGTCCGTAAACCGACTTTACAGACAACCGGTTTTTAATGGCGTCAACATCCCTATTACTGGCCAATGAAAGAAATGCCTCGATGGCACAGATAAGATTCGAAGCTAGTTTATTCCCAGCTTAGAGCGGTATCGGGGTCGCAGCGCGATTGTCTGCGCTGCAGCGCACAGCTATTGTTTCCTTTCCATTTCATATCGCGGGAGTATGCTGTATGTAACCAAGAACCATTATTACAATTTTTTTTAAACCGATTAAAATTACCCAATCCCGGGCAATTTTCTCCACATTTGTCTACCAGTCGTTGTCAAATGCATGCTTCTTTACTTGCTATTTGGCACTTTGTTTATGTAGTTATTTTTTATTGTTCAGTACTTTTGTTTAAGTGTTTCCATTTGTGTAAAACTTTGTGAATTATACACAGCCTAAGAAACAAAAGTTGTCTCTCCTGTGGACATAATATTAGCGACTCTAAGTCAGCAAACTTAAGATTCATTTAAATGGGCCGAAAATTGGCCACGCGTCCCTTCCATTGTAGATTTGACTAATAAATATTGCCTATAGACCCTTAACTTTTGCCATGTCCACAGGAGAGACGCGGACCAAAAAAGGTGTACCAACGACCCATACATTTTATTTTCTTTCTTTATTTTTCTATTTGGTATGCGTCCAAGTCGTTCAGCCATCTCCTTTTTTGTCTGTCTCTGCTTCGAAGACCGTTTCAAATTTTTGTATCTATACAACGGCCACAAAGTACTTACTTTTTTTTACAAAGTGGGCAAATTTGCTACACTATTTTATGATTCATAAAACATAATTCAGTAGTAGTACCTAGTGCAATTTAAATTTTGTTTTGTTTTTGTTTTACTACAATTTTGTTACCACGCGTTTTAAAAAAAACATCTGTGTTATTTTCCTCCTCAGAATCACCACTATCGAATTTAATTCGCCCGCGCCGCCCAACGATTGAACATTGCCCGCCTCTTCACTAAACGGGCATTTTCGTCATGATATCATTCCGACCCAAGAACTCGAGGTATATAAACGGCCAACACAAATTTTCCTTATCCAGACCTCGGCAATTTACCTCATACAAATCTACTTAGTGTGATTCGGAGTAGTGCGGTAATAATCAAATAACGACATGAAAAGAGGGAAATCCCACTAAAGAGATCTCATGTCATTTCCGATAGCTAAATGGTTTAACTTATAATTCTAACTTACTACAGACTGGTCGGTTGCAATTTCGAAAAATCGTTACAAATACGTTTATTGCCAGAACCATAGTAAGTAAACACAATAGGTATAGGTAGTGGTACAGGATGTTCTTATGTTCTACCCTAACTAATCGTAGGCGTGTGCAATATTGAGAATAATTTTCTCTTAGTTAGTGTATATATACATAAAATGTTCTTATAAAGATTGTAACGTAGAGACAAAAACCAAAATGTGTTGCTCTGAAAGGAGAACATTTTTATTAACAGAAAACTAATTACAACAACATTTAAGGCTATTGTTTCAGACTATTTGTTATATTATTATAATATTAAATTATATACGCAAATACGATGACAACATAAATTCTCTCTGACAAGGATCTGCCAAAGTTTAAAAGCGGCCAACAATAGGAGGCAAATTAAATGAGGTGTTATACAACCTTCATTTACATATATATCATATCGTCGTGTCATCATATCGTCAGTCGTGTGGTCTAATTTTCACTGTAATATACTCATAATTATTTTATTTTATAGTTTCAAATGACTTTGTGGACCATGTGTGGATGTTTGTCTATCAAGATCATTTTTCATTAAATCGCGCTAGCCAGTAAGCCAGTAGAAATTTAAATAATTTATTGAATCAGGCGTTACTTTGCGGAGGTCCATATTAATGAACTAAAACAATTACTTTGCTCACCCGCGACCTTACAATAGTTACGTTTATGCAAGAAATGTGCGTTCATGCAGTTCCTCCACCTCCACACTGTACGAACACACACAAATCACATAAACCCAACCATCACCACCACCAAGCTACACTGACGCGTTTCGAACTCAACCAGAGCTCATCTTCAGAGTTACCACAACCGTATGCTATGCTACCAAATGTTAAACTAACAAACCAAAACAAATGTTTTAACTTGTCACTGTAACTTCTCAAGTACCCACTTTATTTTTCTTATTCTCTGTTGTGGAGGAACTGCATGAACGCACATTTCTTGCATAAACGTAACTATTGTAAGGTCGCGGGTGAGCAAAGTAATTGTTTTAGTTCAGTAGAAATTATTATCAAATATTCAAGTCTGAAACCCCGAAGTACTGTCAAAAAATCTATACCTACACACTATGTCCCAAAACTGAACGATGGCCGATACCGGGCGAATGGTCAAGTTACGCCAGTTCTGGGAAAAGTAAGAAAAATATCAATGACACTTAGTTAAACGATAACAGACGGTTAAAACCATGCAAGTGTTCTCGCTGTTTTACCCTCTGTGCCCTAATTAAGGGTTTTGATACCACTGAGGCGAGATCAAAAGAGGATTTCTTTTGATATAACGCAGGGAGTCGTAAAGACCGGCCATTTGATTAATGGGGTCCAGAGGTCTGTTAAGGCGACGAATAGAACCAAGACAATATAGAACTGTTACAAGTATTTTGAGTTGGGTGCGAATATCTTTGAAGATGAACTTAGTTCTAGTTAGTTCTTAGTTCTTAGTTTATGAACTTAGTTGAATTAAGTGGGATAGGAAAATGTTTTTGTGGCAGGGAGAATTGTAAAGTTTAAATGGAATTAACCATAATTGCGGCTTAAGAGGTTCTCGATAGGCGTCCACGGACCAGAAGACGCAGTATAGGTAGGCCTCCAACAAGCTGGACCGACGACCTGATTAAGGTTGCGAGAACAGATCTGTTTGGCGAGCCTTGGGGGAGGCCTATGTTCAGCATTGGACGTCTTTCGGCTGAAATAACGATGTTGATGAACCATAATTACTTGGATGTGTTTTGTATATTTCGTTCATGAGAAAAAGAAATCTTGGTTTAGTCATTAAATCTGGTCCCAGCTTGGTACTTAGTTCTGTACATTTTGGCACTACTATTCAAACCAAACGTTCATTCGTTCCTTAAATGAAGTCTTTAGATTCATTATTTCACTCACTCTCTTCCATTATTTCTCTCTTATAAACAACGTGCAGTACAGTACACGAATAATTAAAAAATTCCGTTTAAAGTAATAAATTTACATTTTATCAAACAAAATTTCCTTAATTTTATGTGAGAAATACTAAAAAATTGACCTTAACAAATTAAACGTAACTACCTATCAATAATATAAAAAATTGATTGAATCATAACATAATACAAAAAAAAATATATAAAAAAGAACTGCGCAACAGGCGAATATAATTCAAAGATTCGGTTTCGGTATTTTCGGGAGACCTTCTTCAGGAGTGCGTTTAACTCTGAACAATTAGGTACTTAGTACGGGAAGAACCTGCGATATTATAGATCATGACAAGGTTTAATACCAGCTTAAGTAATACGATACCAAAATGCAAAAGCTGTCTTGTGTGACATAATGCGATGCGATTTGAACCTAATATTGTTAATCTAATGAACTTAACCTTGGGCTCATCCTTGAAATTCTATTTTAATATAAATTAATCAGTAGCGACTGACGCGACGCATTAACAGTAATTAAATTCCTGAACTAATAGCACCAGATGAGAGGAAAGTATGAGATGTCTTCCTATGTCCGTCAACGCAATGGAATTCTTATCAAAATGTTTTTTGTTTATTTCTTACTAGCCCCTACCCGCGGCTCGTCCGTTGAAATCCATGAAGAAAGGTTATGTTAACTTTTTTAAAGCACAACGGTCGCTCTAACAACGCCATCTAGTGGTTGCAGACGAAGTTAACGAGTCATCTTGAAGCCGAGGTACTCTATGTTTTTCGACAGCGTTATTTATTCTTGTTGAAATAATATCCCACGGAAACTCAATACCTGGATATAAAATATCTCACATTTTAATTCAAATCTTTGTCCATCTTTACGCCGAGTTTCATCTAAATCCTTTCAGCCGCAATCACATGATTAAATAAATAAATAAATAAATATTAGGGGACAATCTTACACAAATCGACCTAGTCCCAAACTAAGCAAAGCTTGTACTATGGGTACTAGACGACGATAAACATACTTATATAGATAAATAAATACTTAAATACATAGAAAACATCCATAACTCAGGAACAAATATTCGTGCTCATCACACAAATAAATGCCCTTACCGGGATTCGAACCCAGGACCTCTTGCTTCGTAGGCAGGGTCACTACCAACTAGGCTAAGGCGGTCGTTAAACCTGACTAACAAACGTACATACCTACAAACACCCAAATATCCAAACATCTAATTACGTCCTTTGGAATTCATTTGCGAAATTACATTTGGAATTTACTAAAAGTTATACCACAAAACCGAGAAGAAATCCAGTAATGTGTGTGAAATTTCCAATACACACTGGACCCGAGTGGAAACTGCGGCCCAAGCCTCTTATTCTCAGAGAAAACAGATGAAGATCAAAATGGTTTGTAATTTATTCATTGTAATAGTGGCTGGTTCCCTCCTGCATTAAGCTAGGCCGAGAACAGAAGACGACTCCGTCGCATTGCATGGGATCCCCTGGCCTCACGCCAACGCTGCTCAATATTGGGAGTATAGCGTGTAATGCGGACGCCACGCGGTAAGTGGCCGAAAAGTGATGAGAATTTTGATGCGAACTTTAGGCCCTTGAGGCGAAATATTCAGAAAAGTTTACGTTAACATATTTTGGGCTTGTTTCACCGCACTCTGATGTGTTCCGAATATTTTATGTGACAAGATATCTGTGATGGTCTCTGTTTATTTAAACAACTAGCTTTTGCCCGCGACTCCGTCTGCGTGGAATTAGTAATTTGGGCAGCTTATTTTTTTATCCAATTTGCTTTTTCATCAATTATGGCTCTCCTTAGATCCTTCCGGAAGAAGTGAAACTTCATAATAAGCCAACCCGCTCCCAATCCACCCCCAACCCGCTCCTAACCAGCCCCCACCCGCTCCCAACCCGCCCCCAACCCGCTCCCAACCCGCCCCCAACCCGCTCTCAACCCGCCCCCAACCCGCACCCAAACCGTGCACAACCCGCCCCCAACCCGCTCCCAACCCGCTCCCAACTCGCTCTCACCCCGCCCCCAACCCACTCCTAACCCACCCCAACCCACTCCCAACCCGCCCTCAACCCGCCCCCAACTCGCTCTCAACCCGCCCCCAACCCGCCCCCAACCCGCCCCTAACCCGCCCCCAACTCGCTTTCAACCCACCCCCAACCCGCTCCTAACCTAACCCCAACCCACTCCCAACCCGCCCTCAACCCGCCCCAAACTCGCTCTCAACCCGCCCCCAACCCGCCCCCAACTCGCTCTCAACCCGCCCCCAACCCAATCCCAACCCGCCCCCAACCCGCCCCCAACCCGCTCCCAACCCGCTCCCAACTCGCTCTCACCCCGCCCCCAACCCGCTCCTAACCCAACCCCAACCCACTCCCAATCCGCCCCCAACCCGCCCCAAACTCGCTCTCAACCCGCCCCCAACCCGCTCCTAACCCGCCCCCAACCCGCTCCCAACCCGCCCCCAAATCGCTCTCAACCCGCCCCCAACTCGCTCCCAACCCGCCCTATTTAACTGGGCTATCTAACACTGAAAGAATTTTTCAAATCGGAGCAGTAGATCCCGAGATATAGAAGTTTTACTTCAAAAACCCCCGATTTGGAAACATTCTTCCGCTCCGCTCCGCTCTTATTGGTGTTAGCGTGATGATATATAGCCTTCCTCGATAAATGGGCTATCTATAGGCTATCTAACACCGAAAGAATTTTTCAAATCGGAGCAGTAGTTCCTGAGATTAGCGCCTATAGAAGTTTTTCTTCAAAAACCCCCGATTTTGAAACATTTTTCCGCTCCTATTGGTGTTAGCGTGATGATATATAGCCTATAGCCTTCCTCGATAAATGGACTATCTAACACTGAAAGAATTTTTCAAATCGGAGCAGTAGTTCCTGAGATTAGCGCGTTCAAACAAACAAACAAACAAACAAACAAACAAACAAACAAACAAACTCTTCAGCTTTATATATTAGTATAGATGTAAGCAGTGATCGCATTACACAGATATATGAATTGAGATAGACCCTTATTGTGGCGCAAATTTGTATTATAAGTTATATTAGTGTCGTTTACTTATTTACAAGTGTAAATGCAAATGGTTGATAGAATTCGGATTAAGCGTAAAGAAAAAGTCCATTATGTTTAGCCAAGACGACTTTTGAGTTGATAAAAGTTAATTTAAAACAAACCGTGTACCTAACCACGAAAAATGTTAATTTATTAATGGAAACTGAATTATATTAAATTTTTCCTAAAGAACTGATTTCCAGTACGAAGTAGAAAAAGATACGACATTCATTATCACCATCAGCCTGTGTACGTCCCACTGCAGGGCACAGGCCTCCTCTCGGAATAAGGCCGTAGTTCTAACGCGGGCCCTGAGCGAATTGGGAACTTCACACACAACGTTGAATTTCTTCTCTGTACCTCTACCATGAGTTTACACTAGTTCACTGTGACCGTATTCGCTAGCGACGGCGTAAATGATTTGTATGGAGAATTGTACTTCCGTAAGTGACCGCTAGAGGCGCTGTACAATTCTCCATACAAATAATTTACGCCGTCGCTAGCGATTACGGTCACGTAAACTAGTGTAAACTCATGGTAGAGGTAATGGTGTGTGCAAGTCGTCCTTACGATGTTTTCCTTCACTGTAAAGCTCCATGGTGAATTTCAAATATAATTATTTAGCACATAAATTCCAAAAAACTCAGAGGTGCGAGCCTGAATTTGAACCCACGACCCTCTGCTTGAGAGGCCATAGGTCAAACCGCTAGGCCACCACGGCTTTGTTTGTTCAGGTTGGGGCTAGTAAGAAATAAATAAAAAACATTTTGGTAGGAATTGCATTGCGTGGAGAGACATACGAAGCCACCTCACACTTTTCTCGTTTCCAGTGCTATTAACCTTTCAAAACCCGAGCACTACCAACAAAAGTAAACTCAAGAACTTTATGAACATTTGCGTTTGGCTCCATTTGGCTTGACAGTACTTTTTTCGCTGACTTCCCCGGTGGCACCCGGGAGTTGAAAGGTTAAGAGGGTTTATACCTGCTGAGCTGGCAACGTTGCATTTTTGTTAGTTTTTCTCGATTATTCCATAAAAATTGAATGAAAATTAAAAATGTTTTGAATACAAATTGTTCTAATATATAAGTTAATGTGTCTACTACAATAATAATCCGTGATAGACTTTTATTTTCATTAAAAATGAACAAATTATTAACTAACGGTTTTAAAGAATATAAAAGTCTTGTTACGAATTATTATTGCAGTAGACACATTAACTTATATATAAGAACAATTTGTATACAAAACATTTTTAATTTTCATTCATTTTTTATGGAATAATCGAGAAAATCTAACAAAAATGCAACTTTGCCAGCTCAGCAGGTATAAACCCTCTTAAGTAGTTCAAGAATTTAATTACTGTTAATGCGTCGCGTCAGTCTACTGATTAGGTCAAACCTCGAAACAATTAAACGAAAACGACATTGTATAATATTTATTATCAAAATATCATTCACTAGCCTTCCGCTTCGCCCGCGATAAATTAATTTTCTAGTAGGATAAGGTATTTTCCCGCGGCAAAAAGTAGCCTGTGTCACTCAGTGATAATGTAGCTTTATAACGGCAAAAGAATTTTTAACATCGGTCCAGTAGTTTCGGAGCCTATTAAAAAACAAACAAACAAACAAATAAACAAACAATCAAATCTTTCCTCTTTATAATATTTATTATTATTATTATTATTATATCATTCATTCAGCCTGATCTTCATCCTTATAAGGTAGGTAACTGCAAAGTAAACGCACGTGCGTTACTGACGCCTGATACCTATTATTATGTGTACAGAGGCGACAATAGTCTTTAGTGGCAATGCGAGCAAAGTGGAGGATTTGTTGCATACATAATTTTCCGATTTCGCAGGAAACGCGCTTTCGTTCGGAATACTTTCAGACTTTCCAAAGTCATTGGGTGGAGGGGCTTGCAGTGTATGACTACGTAGTTTTCTGAAGACAGGTAAGTATAGCTGATAAGCAAGGAGCGGAATTTCTCATAGCAAAAATCAAACATCAAAGGGATTGACCATAAGTTTTATCGACTATTCCAGCTATCGATGTTATCGAATCGACTCTTCGCTTGTCATCGCCTTAACATTATTCTTTAACATTTGACCTCTTGGATAAGCGACTTGCAACTCCATATTAAAATAAATCGCGTTGGGTTAGTTAGAAAAAAATATTAAATAAGTACCCACTATTAAATATGCTATTAAGCATTAATAGACTCTTTCTTAATACTAGGCCATGTCAGGATTATCGTTGAGTGGTGTGGATGTAATGAAGTGAAACTAAAACTCGAAAAAATACTAGATAGGATTCCGGACTATGACCTAATTCGCGACTATGCCGATTTTATACCAAAAACTGAATACAACCAAAACAGCATCATGGAATACTACGAATATGCTCCTGTTACATATATCAACGGAGGTAGAATACTCTATTGGATCTACAATGATAACAGGACCAATTTAAAGGGTGACAATATAGAATAAATTATGACAATTCTCTATTACTACAGAGAAGATGAAGAAAATGCGATTAGTACAGAAATAGATTCGATTGTTATTTTCAATGAAGGTTAGATTTTAATTGCGTTGCATTTCTGTTTTATATTTTAATTGTAATTAACTTAAAAAGTGCTATTTTAAAAGTATCTACTAAGTACTTTCTGTTTTATTAATTGCTGAAATATTTATCGATAGTCGATAAAAATTATGTTCAATGCCTTTGATGTTTGATTTTTGCTATGAGAAATTCCGCTCCTTGCTGATAAGGAATGAAAAGATTGACGCTAAAAACTTTTAAAAATAAGAATTCGATGTAGCAGGGGAAAGCGTACACAATTTTATTTCGCGTTTAATTTTTTACTTTGAAAGTACGGTGGGCAGACCAGATATCGGAACAATTAGGTACTGGACTTAACTATCAGAGCTGCACTTCATCAAGCGACTGAACGTAGCCAATGGCGACAGCTAGTCGACAAAGTTAAGAGTCACGATCCTCAGCAGTGAGGAAGCGATTAAGGAGAAGAAGATATCAGAAAAACCGACAAAGTCTGAGTTGAAATAGATCTGATGCTCATGATAGCAGCTGTAAGTTATAATCCTAATCTAAAGAGAAAGAAGCTCTGCATTCGACTGTGTTTTTTATATCTGTCACTATCTTTGTCGTTTGTAAATATTGCAGAATGTTTAAAATTTTATTCACGTTCAAGTCGGTTGATAAACTGTAAATTCCAAACTGCCCAGAACTCCGCCCTATTATTACTTACTGAGCCATAATGAAAATAAAACTAAGAAAAAGTGGAAAAATGCCCAAAGATGTGCAAACATTTAAACGAATGTGGGACAAACCAGCAAAAAATTTAACAAAGCTGATGTACAGAGATTGATGGAAGGTATCATAATGAAAGTCAGGGCAGTTTACTAGTCTTAATTTTTTTTACAATATATTGTTACGTTGTGTTTAAAAATACTTAAGTAACTAAAACGTGACGAAATCATGAAAGTCAGTCGTTTTCATTGTTTTTGGTCTAATTCGTCATAATAACGTCGACCACATTTTTTCGTGGAAAGTTTTTTATTTTATTTTATTTTATTTTAAGTAAAAGGTATTTATTTTTCACAAAACTAACCCATGATTGTCGCCTATCTTACGTGATTGAATGTGCAGATGAGGCGAAAAATTATCAAGACGACGGACCAACCTTTCGATCGGTAATAGTCCAAAAGATACCAAATTTTAGTTCACGGGATTTCGCTACCCCCACTGTTGCCACTAAACAAACTAAACTCAGAGCAACTCATAATAAAATTGATGTAAGTATGTATTTATGCAAATTAATTTTCATTAGTTGGCCAGCCTAGATCAATATCTTGGTCTGTTATTCGAAATTTCCGCACTAAAAGTTGATTTAAAGCTTGGTTTTGTTGTTGTTGCGAAGTTTGTAAATTGTACGGACGTTATTAGGAGAAAGGTTTCCCTTTATCAAGGTTCCGATCCGAGAATTTACGAGCACGTGAAATTAGGAAAATGATAAATATGTTCTGATGTTTCCACGATTTTGCGCAATAAGGCGTTTTTGCTATGTCAAAGCAACTGTCAACTATCTTGATTGACAATAAGTTTAAAATTATGATAATCAAAATTTGACGTGAGCTTTACGAGGATAAAGAAGAATAGAATAGAATTGATTTATTGTTTTGTTTCTTTTATAAACTTTCCATAAAAAAAAATATTTTTCCAAAGAAGAACTTGGAACGGTCACTAGAATGTGAGAAACGCGTCGATGGTTGACTTTATCGATAAAAGAACTCCCTTCTTGTCATTATTTTTTGCCCCCTAAATTCCTATGTCTGTTTGTAACATTCACATAAATCACTGAACTCACCCACGCCGCGGTTACCTCAACGCCACATATTGTTACTATCGATCACCTCAGCCATTTATGCAATAAAGCTGTCCGTAGTTTAGCCAGGAACAAAACGGGCTATCGATCCTTACACAACGTGTGATCGATCATAATAGACGTATGGGAGACGCGTTTACACCGGTATTATTTTATTACCAAGGGAGAGCAACTGGTCGAGTTCACTTGTATCTCTCTCGCGCGACGTGATTTAAACTGTCGAAGAAATTGTATATTAGGGTGGAACCATTTAGCTCCAAATGTCATGTACATACTTTTGACAAAGAAATTGTTGTGGAATTGGTTATGGAAAAGTGCTATCCTGAGGCCGTATTGTCTAACGCTTCTGACGCTTGCCTTCACTTTCACCATCTCTTTCTGTATGCTTAGTATAAATTTTCCTTCACTTCAATACTTCTCGATCGCGTTTACGTAAAAATTTCAATTCTATGGAAACATAGACGCGCGCGCGCTGAGGCGCTGTCCATGTTTCCCTGGTAATTGTTTTTTTTACGTAAACGCGATCGAGAAGTATTGAAGTGAAGGAAAACTTATACTAAGCAAACTGTCATCATTTTATACAGTTTGACATAATGAAATAGTGATTGCGAAGGCAAGTGTCAAAAGCGTGACAACAAGCCTGCTGGTAAGCGTAAGTGATTCCATTTTCTTGACCGTACCTAATTGTCTGCCTCAATTTTTATTTTTGTAACGTCAATGTAATGTTTATGGTGTTCAATGAAAAAATAGTACATTACTGCAGCGGCCGCGAAATAGGGGATCGCCGGCCGAGTAGTTATAGATGGCCGAGTGTTAACGAGGCCATCTAGTGATACGAGGCCGGCAATCCCTGTTCGTGGCCAAGGCTTGTATAGAGTTTTTCTCAAACATGCATCATCATCATCACCACCATCATCACCGCCATCATCATCACCATCACCATCACCAACAACATCATCAACATCCATCAACATCCATCAACATCCGTCAACATCCATGAACAAGAACATCCATCAACATCCATCCATCTATCCATCCATCAACATCCATCAACAACCATCAACATCCATCAACATCCAACAACATCCATCAACATCCATCAACATCCATCAACATCCATTAACCAACATCCATCAACCAACATCCATCAACCAACATCCATCAACATCCATCAACATCCATCAACCAACATCCATCAACATCCATCAACATCCATCAACATCCATCAACATCCATCCATCCATCCATCCATCAACATCCATCCATCCCTCCGTCCGTCCGTCCGTCCGTCCATCCATCCATCCACGTCGACCACGTCGACCTATTAAACGTCATGGTGCTGTGTCACATAAAACAATAGACGATCACTTTGCTGGCCTTGGCCAGCAATGTTGTATGAAATTCCATTATTGACCTCTCGTCTAGCCACACCTGCAACGTGACAGTTCGTGGCGTATTTTAAGGAACATAACGTCAATATTTCATAGCATGTTTGAGAAAAATTTATTTTATTGTATTGTAACTCGTTGTGAAAGTATGTAAGACTTGATTTGACTTTGTGCTCGTAGCTGGCACACAAACAATACGAAGCTAAATCTTACCATTCGCATAGTAATTATGTCGCTTGGTAAAATTTGACACAGTATAGGTAAAGAATAAAAATATCATCGTTTAAAAAACTAAAAGCACGCTTTCATCAGTTACACACCGTGTGCAGAATGATATACTCATTGAAAACTATTATTGTTTATTTCTTAGTTTAATAAGTACTAGTACCTACAATAATGTAGGTAGTCGTAATACCTAGTACTATCCTTACTGCTGGACGCCTAAACCAGTGTTGTAAGTCCACAGGATAATTTTGTATGAATAAATAAAATAAAATACCTTTTTTAACCCCCGCCCGACACAAAGTGTGTCTGTGTGTGTGTCTGTGGCATCATAACTCTTAAACGGATGAACCGATTTGGATGCGGTTTTTTTATTTGAAAGCTGATTTTTTGGCAATGGTTCTTAGATATGTTTCATCAAAATTATTTCAGCCGTTTCAAAGCTATCAGCTCTTTTGTTAGCTGCGGAAGGGATTTTAGACGCATAATAGGCATACTTTATTTTCAAACATACCTACTGTGACCTATTTGCGTTGGGGGTTTTTAAATTTTTTAATTCATAGTTATCTTTTATCTGTTATTTACTTTAAAAAGATGTTTCATATTATATTAGCAATACTGAGAAAAAAAATGCAACTAGTTCCAATAATAGAACTAATAATTTAAAATCTACTAGCAGTTACCCGCGACTCCCCTGCAAAGTCATCATCATTAATTTAAGAGCTTAGCTCTTGTCGGTGGAGTAATCGCCACTCTTTTCGGTTCTCTGCCAGCGTTTTCAGCTCCTGATACGACATGACATTGACTTTTTCCTTGGCTTGATCTATAAATGACCGTCTCGGTCTTCCCCTGCCTCGCCTGCCTTCTATTTGCCCTTCCAAAATAGTTTTTATGTAACTGTCATGTCGTATCAGATCCCCAGCATATTCCCTCTCCTATTTTCAATCGTCCTTAACAGCCGCCTTTCCTCTTCCACCAACTCTAAAACCTCCTCATTAGTTCTCCTTTCAATCCAGCTAATCCCCTCCATTCTCCGCCAGCACCACATCTCAAACGCACTCAATCTGTCTCGGTCCCGCTGAGTCAATGTCCAAGTCTCGCTCCCATATAATGCTATACTCCAGATGTAGGTCTTAATAAATCTTTTCCGAATGTTCCTTGAGATTTTGCCTTTAAAAATGTGTTTTTTATCATTGAATGCTTTCTTAGCCATGGCTATTCTTGTTTTCACATCCGTGGTGCATCTGGAGTCACAGGTAATCACGCTGCCTAAATATTTAAAACTATTGACCTGCTCAATGGTAGAATTTCCTATATGTATTTGATCTATAGTAAAGTATAGGGGTATAAAATAGCCTACGACCTATTCTCAGATCTACCAAATATAGACATAAAATTTCATAAAAATCGGTGAAACCACTTCGGAGGAGTTCGATAACAAACACCGTGACACGAGATTTTTATATATTACATTAGAAGATATTAGTAAAATTTAGTAGAAATAGACCATTCGGCAACAGTTGCTCACAATGCAGCGTTGCTCTCGATACATAGGTAATAAATTCAGCGGTAAGTAGCTAGAAAGCTGCAAGCAGTCTAAACGCTTTACAGCTTGTTCCATAAAATCTGGATTTAAAGGAAATCTTTGTACAAGAATAGAATTTTCTCGAAGATTGATGGCTGTAGTAGAGCGAATAGAAACTGATCTTATCTTTATTTTAAACTAAGAGAATCCACGGAATGTTGGATTTTATATTTGTACAGTGTGAGTTAATAAAGTGTTTCGATTTGACTTCGATTAAAGAGTAAAGTTATTTAAGGTTATTTGGTGCAGAAATAAAAAGGTACAACTTTTTAGTATTCAGGACTCAAAATGTAACAACGGGACTTTGGAAGAACACTTGGCGCCAGGACTTGGAGTTAGGAGATGTGATTTGAATCCCAAAAACTATTTTCGTTTTAAAACTTTGCTTTTAACGACCGCTTTAGCCTAGTTGGTAGTGACCCTGCCTACGAAGCAAAAGGTCCTGGGTTCAAATCCCGGTAAGGGCATTTATTTGTGTGATGAGCACGAATATTTGTTCCTGAGTTATGGATGTTTTCTATGTATTTAAGTATTTATTTATCTATATAAGTATGTTTATCCGTTGCTTAGTACCCATAACACAAGCTTTGCTAAGCTTATTTTGGGACTAGGTCAATTGGTGTGAATTGTCCCATGATATTTATTTATTTATTTATTTATTTTACAGGAGTAAAGCCGTGGATATAGATAACTAGTAACTAACTAAATAATTCAAGACACTAGGGTGACGGCACCAATCATGGACATGTCAAGCACAGTAGTTACCCAGTAATGGACAGCAAAGATTCAATGCCTTATAGCCCACCATTCATGAACTTTACCAGTTAGTTATATATAACCATCAGTTATCTGAGCATAAACTCGAACTCGTAGAAAAACCTCGACCATAGAGCCCTTGAATGAGTCACACAAATAATACTTAGGCTACTTCAGTCCGTCAATAATCTTTTCCAGAATAGAGATTCACGGATGACGGAGAAAATCGGATCTATGTAGTGCGATAACTACTATGTAAATATTGTTACGAGACTCCGGTCAGTATTTTCACTATAGAAAACGTGCACATAGACGGTGCTGCCAACTGGTGCCATCAATTTGAATGTTTTAACCTGATAAGTTTATTTTACTGTCCGCATAGTATCTCTTCTGTCGCATTTAATTAGTGCTGCCGCCCATAGTTTCTGCACGTTCCCTAGGATAGCATTTGAATCGATCGTAGTGCGAATCCACCCTAATAGATACGATGATTAACCTTACTGTTATGACTATGTAAATATATTGTTTACTTTGCATACATGTTGCTAATTGCTTGAGCACTCGTTGTGTATTCCGCAAACATTTACTTTCCCATGATTTGCCTAATTTTGTTGGTCCTTATTGTTTGGAGACATTAGTTGGGATTGACATTGTGTAAATTGACTATTATAATGGTACTTGTTCGTCATATACGAGTATTTACTTTTCTTGTGTTTAAATTGTTATTAAATGTTTAATAGTTTTAAAGGTGCCCTGTCAAAACTATTTTTATTTTGTTATTTAGATTTATATTTAGTATTTAACGCCCGTTTCTCTTTTTCTCATTTATGGCTATTTGTATTTTTAAGTGTTACTTCATTAGCATAAATTAACTATGGCATATTTGCTGGCCTATGTATAACTTAAGTTTTTCTTTAAGTTCGCTATTATATTGTGCCGTTTTTTGCCCAAATAAACATAAAACATTAATAATTATATTGTTAACAAAACTTCATCATCACTTCAGCCGAAAGACGTCCACTGCTGAACAATACATAGGCTTCCCCCAAGGCTCGCCAAACAGAGTGGTCCTGCGCCATCCGCATCCAGCTCGTTCCCGCAACTATTTATTAAAAAAAACCTTTAATTTTGACTTATTAATTGAAAATGGAAATTTTATATACAGACACATTTATTTGTACTGTCAATTACAAAGTACTACTACCGATAACTAAGCTGATAAGCCATGGTAGCCTAGTTGTAAGCTACTATAGGCTATAGGTCAAAACCTATGGCCTCTTAAGTAGAAGGTCATGGTTTCGAGGTCGGGTTTGCACTTCTAGGTTTTGAAACTTCCATGGTGTGTGTATGAAGTACCGAATCCGCGTTGCGCCTGCGTGGAAACTAAAGCCCAAGCCCTCTCATTCTAAGAAAAGGCATGTGCTCTACAGTGTAGCGTTTATAGGCCGAGAGAATGATTACCAATAACTGAAAAACCGTAACTCTACATTAGTTTTGACACAACATTAGCTCTTGTAACACATTTTTTGTCGCCACAACTTCAACTGCAATTCCTTAACATTTAGATCCGTATCCACTACGAAGTTCTATTAGTTGTTAGTCCGCTCCGTTATCTAAAAACTTTTATGAACTCCGTAGAAGTAATTAGGAAGAGGACGTACAAAGACTTTTTGCCGGCAAGGCTTCGGGTTTAGCGAAGTTTCACTGTTTTGAGAACTAGGTCGATCATTAGATGAAAAGTTTTGTGTAATGTACCTTTTAACAAGCTTTTATTTAACTTTTAATAGTCCATTATCTCTTTTTTAGGGGCGAATCTTGGAAGACAACTATGACCCGCTTTCAATAGTTGGATTGATTTGAAATTTGGTGAACAATTCTGGAATTTAGATGACTGCAAACGAAGATTAGCTGTCGCAAGCAAGTCTTAGCACGTATTGGTTGGAAATAAATCCAGTCAAACAAGGTTTTTAAAAGAAATGTGAGTTATTTTTATCCGTATTTGTGTCCCGTGTCTTACGAAAAACTAAGAATAATGTCAATGAACAATTGCGATTCTGCGACCACACCACGTGTGATCATTCAGATTTTTAGTTGACGGGCATATAATAAAATCGACTAATAAGTCGATTTCAGTAACATACGGGATACGGTGGTCGAAATTTAAAATATAAATATAAATATCACGGTCATAAAAATATTAAATTGTACAAATAGACATTAAACATAAGACATTAAACTAAATTGCAAGCAAAATGGTCATCTTCGATTATAATAGAAACTATTAAAATGCATTTTCACTTCTCATGCTCTTAAAATGTTACTTTAGTCTCTGCACATCGGGACTAAAGCTCTTTTTTGATCTCTAGGGATTAAAGTAATTTTTTTTTAATTTACTTTGGAAACCCCTAAACTGCCAATCACGGTGTTGGTGAATGGAGGATTATTGTCATTTTCAGTGACTAGGCATAGACAATTTTAAAAATTTCCACAGACCGCAGCGCGCTCTGTAGCGCTCTGTAGCGCTTTGGTAGCGCTCCGTAGCGCCCCGCGCTTCGGTCTGTGGAAGCCTTTTAGGGCGTGGAAATAACCTCAAAATGACAACTGTATAAAAAATATTTAAAAAAATAATAATTTCGCGAAACACGATGAATAATTACGAATATTAATCTATTTAATTATATTAAAGATGAATTCATTTTATTATGCATACTTAGTCCAATTAGCTATGAAATAATTTTCAAGTTTGAATCCGTTGGCTAAATATGCAAACATTTAAAGCGTCACTCAAGAAAAAAAAAACCGCGGAACAAATTTAAATTGCTATTTGAATTCTGAACAGACGTCTATGGCTCGTATTGAGCGAACGTTGTATAAAAGTAATATTGTAGATTAGTATAAAACATCGTTTTTTTCCTCGCATTCAAAGTGAAAAGTAGAGTGTTTAACGCGAGACTAAACTACCATAATGACACGCGAATTATAGCCACCCTCGCCCTGCTCGGGTGGCTAAATATCTTGTGTCATTATGGCTTGTTTTAGTCCCTTGTTGAACAATCTACTATTATTTGAAAGCGCCGAGCGAACCTTTTAAAGTTACTCGAAATAAATCGGCAAAAAGTTTGTGCATCGTAGTTAAGCGTTTTGCTTCCGGTCTTACACAAATTGCAAGTTACCTGAGCCACAGTAGATAGATTAACAATTGTGCACTAAGATGGTGTTTACAAGATTTTATTTAACTTGAAAAGTTCGTATGAAAATTGTGACTTCAAAATTTGCAAACCTATTTTGTGACCATTTCCTGGCAAAAATGGTCGTACTTATGTAAGTTGGGTGACAGTGCAATTAATATCAATATTATGACTTTTTAAAGTTATGATCAATAGGATTATGGATCATTGCAATTAGAACTATTAAGCGATATGCTTTCAAAAAATTATGACTTTCAAAATTCGGATAAAAAAGATTATGGGAGAAAAGGAGATCCCTTTACTCACAGTTTAATTTGGTCACAAATTTCATAGCAATTTTGAAACTATCGAAGCTGCAGTTTTATAAAAGCCTTCCCGTTTTACAGTAACTGGTTCCGTCTTTGAACTTTACTAAAACCCTTGCCCAACGAACGTTACCATAGCGCGCCCCATTTCAGCGGTAGTCCCATAGCACCCGTACTTTACTCGCAAAGATTGAAACGTCGGATATAAATCATACGCCTTACATCTGCCTTTATCAATGTCAGGTAAACAAAGCGGCAGGGGGCAGGTGTATCTCCAGTGACTCCAGTACGTCATTAAAGGGTAAAAGACGAATAAAAAACTACATTTCTTTTTTTTTTGCTATACGCCTTAAACTGCTCGGGTGGGCCACTAGATGGCACAGTGGAAATTAGAGGCACACACGCATGCACGCTTTTGTGTACGTACGCACTGTAATAAGAACCAATCAGGAACATTAATAAAATAAATGGAGAGTCTCCGGTGCAAGAAAATATGCTACACTCGAGTTTGCTGTTTAATAAAACAATTATTTTTTTAATTTCTGAGTAGCCTTTTCGCTCGGTTTCGCTCACTAGGTCTGGCAGTTGAATTAAAGTTTTGAAAGTTTACTGAATTTATATTTCCAAAAATTACATCGCATTTAAGTATCTTTTACATTATAAAAAGAACACTCGTAAAAAATTTCATGCCTTAAGGCCCGGAATACACATGCCTGTACCTTGCACATCTTTGTACCAGTAGCAGAGCTGGCCCATGTACGTCAAACTTCATACAAATATGACACAACCATTCGATTAACTTGCACAAAAATGTGCAAGCTACAGGCATGTGTATTGCGGGCCTTAAACTACTAGAGCAAGAAGTGTAGTGTAGTGAGAACTAATAGTGGATTAGGATTTTACGTTGATGAATAAAAACTAGCTATGTGTTATTTCAGAGGTCCAAGTATCTTTGTACCGAATTTCATTCAAACCCTTCAACCCGTTTTAGTGTAAAAGGGGTAACAAAACATACACAAATACGTGTCGTACGCGCACACTCACAAATTAACGCATTTATAATATTATTAATAAGTCTGGAGAAGTGCCCCATTGCTGGGCATTGCCTCCCCCACATTTTCCAATTGTTCCTAATTTGGTCTGTCCAGTCCATTTATTTTAGTACCTAGATTTATAAGTTTTAATTTTAACTTAATTCTGTATACTGTATCAGGACACTTTGCCAACTTATCTCAAGATAAACTGAAAGTTCAGATATTTTTACAACATCCTAGGGCTAAGCGAAAAGTGAATTGCTAAAGTTTATGGTCTTCTGTATAAAGTAACAAAATAAAATCAAAGAAGTTAAAAACACTCGCTAAAATGCCCAATATTTCTGGAGACAAAAGCTTAGAGAAAGTTTGTTAGTTAATTTAAATGAGTTGATTTCATACGTGTTTTGCGGATAATTAAATCTAAACCTGAAACTGTCCCGTCATTTATTGGCCACTTAAAAAGGGTTCTGTGATCTCACTGAACAATTGGCCATAGTTATGCAGAAAGCGACCAACCCCATTTTTTCGAGAAATGAGTTAAATATGCCATTAAAAACTAGATTTTTTTCTGCATATTCTAATGAAACGCGGTAATTTTTAAGACTTAATTTCACTGAGAAAATTAATTAAGCTTAAAACGACTATCTGCAAAATTTTGCGTTTTTATTTTTCAAAAGCAGCCAAGTACTGTATTTGGTCTATTTCTACCGTAAAAAGACTACAGTTTTAATCTGCAGAAAACAGCCAATTTACCCTCGGCCCACCTGGCCGGATTTAACAAAAAACGAAGTATGAGTTAGTACATTTATTTGATCTGTTTAAAACGACCAGACATATGGTCGCTTTCAGCAATTTTGTTTTTACGGTGTTTTCCAAGTGTAGTTGTTTTCTTACGCCAAAATACAGTACCTGAACTTACTGTGCCGTGGTCGTTTCTTATGAATAAGAATGTTTGACTGCGCAGGAAAGACTTTTAATGTTCAGGAAAGACTGTTATTTTGATTTTTATTAAATAAATAAATATCACTTGTTAATTTCTAAAAACAAATCAAAAAAAATTCTTAAAAATAAAAATAAAAATTCATTGTAATGACACTAAGTACACACATACTAAGTATATACTAAACGTTTCAAGCAAATTTTTTTCACATAAAAATAAGGCAGATACTAGAAAGTGTATACTATTTTAATTTTATTTTATTTTTTCCTGAATAAAAGATTTTGTATAAGGCGACCAAGGTAATTTGCTGATTACGATCATCAAATTAGCTTTTTTCAAAAAAATTAAGTAATATCGTATGGTAATTTGCATAAACCGACTAAATTATGGTCGCTTTCATTGATTTACGGTTGAAAACAGATTAACAAACATTTAATTCTGCAGAAAACGACCAACTTTTTTGATTTAAAAAAAAGCCAGAAAAATCCATTAAATTTACATAAAAGGTGCTTAATACAATGCATTGTACTATATTCTACTAAATTGGCTTACTTATTTTGAATAAAACATAATAGGGAGTGTAAAAAAAAATTTACAACCTAAAAACGGCTATATCTCGAAACTGAATTTTTATTATTGGTCTCTTTCTGCATAACTATGGCCAATTATACCTAATTATGGGAAATAAATAAAATATTTAATCAAAGAACGTTATTTTTATAAAGAAGAAGCTGTTACAGATTTGCGTATTTTTGCATTAGAATGAAATGCGGGGCTTACTTCTGATATATTCAAAGACGGTGTCTACATACAAACGCACCCGGGAACTAATGACAATTTTATAGACATTTCGCTTTTTTATTTTCATTTTTTTTTCTGGAGACAGTACAATTTTTTTGTAAAATTTTGGTTATCAGGTTGTTATATAGGTAGCACGCAGAACAGATGACCTTAGGCCGAAAAGTTCTTGAATGGAGACCACAGAAAACACGGACAGAGCAGTTTGGGGCGTCCACCAACGAGATGGACAGATGACCTGCTAAAGCCTACCACCTAGGCCTGGTACTAGCCTTCGCTAAAGGGGCCTGTCTGAAAATCTGCGCTGGGGCATGCTGCCATGTGTCCTAGCACTTGCTGATATTGGTACCCATTGCCACGTAGCTGGTTTCTTTCCATTTGTCTTTGCTCTTGTTTTGATATTCCTGTACTGTACCTAATTAGGTTGTTGCAATATTTAAAATTATTTTTATTTTTTTTAAAGGCCACAGGTTCACGATGGATGCAAGTCGCTTCTAACCCTAATGATTGGGTATCAGTGAGACAGGTCTATGTCCAGCTAGCAGTGGACGAACTACAGCAGAAATTATAATGATGATGATCATCTATCATTGCGTTCATTGAAACGAAATAAATAACGCTCTTTTAGGCACTACATTCGAGCAATGTAACTCGCGTTGGACCATTTGGAATTTTCTTCGAAAGTTGGAAAGATTTCTTGGACATGTGCCAAGGTGAGAAAGAAGCGCAAGAAGATGGTTCATTCGGTATATAAAATAAAATAAAAAATCTTTGTGAGTACAAAAATTTAATAAGTGCGACAGAAAATTTAGAGTAATTTTCAACTGACGAAAAAACGGAGGAGGTTGTCAAGTCGACGCGTATATATTTTTTTATGTATTAGTATGACCACGCATTACTATTTACAAAGTATGATTTTGATAATTTTATTGGATAAATTTAGTTCTATATAAATTTGTAAAAAAAATCCAACCTTAAGGGTAGGAAAACAGGGGATGATTGATTGTTCACTCAATGATCGCAATGTATGACCACGCATAACTTTTTACAGAGTAGTCCGATTTTGATAATTCTTTTTATTAAAATAAATAAATAAATAAATATTAGGGGACAATCTTACACAAATCGATCTAGTCCCAAACTAAGCAAAGCTTGTACTATGGCTACTAGACGACGATAAACATACTTCTATAGATAAATAAATACTTAAATCCATAGAAAACATCCATATCTCAGGAACAAACATTCGTGCTCATCACACAAATAAATGCCCTTACCGGGATTCGAACCCAGGACCTCTTGCTTCGTAGGCAGGGTCACTACCAACTACTAAAACGGTCGTTTATTGCTATGAAACGCTGGCTTGTGTAAATAACTGAGTTGGTTAGGGTTGATCCTGATCTCTCTAAAATCTTTGTGTATAGGTCCGTCATCATCGTCATCATCATCATCAACATCATCATCATTATCATCATCCCAGCCAATTTATGTCCTACTGCAGGACATGGGCCTCCTCTCAGAATCAGAGGGCTTGGGCCGTAGTAACCACGCGGGCCCAGTGGGGAATGGGAACTTCAAACATACAATTTTTTTTTCAGATGTGTGCTGATTTCCTCAATATAGTTTCCTTCACCGTAAAGCTCATGATAAGTTCCAAATGTATTTTTTTTATGTTAGATAGGGCAGACAAACGATCTACTTAGTGGGTCACTTGATGTTAAATGATCACCACTGTCCATAGACACCCGAAGCGCTTTACGCGATGCCAGTGCATTGTCGGCCCTAAATTTTGCACATAATTCTGAAAAACTCAAAGGTGCAAGCCCGGGCTTAAACCTACAACCCTCTGCTTGAGAATAGAGATCCGTGGTATACTCTAAATTGTTGACAACTGGACAGCCTAGTGATTCGAGAACCTGACTACGTACCTTGAGGTCCCATGTTCGATTTCCGATCGGGGCAAATATTTGTGTGAAAAATACGAATGTTAGTGCTCGAGTCTTGGAAACTATGTATTTAAGGATGCATTTTTATATATATCATATAAGATTATTGGCTGTCTAGTACCCAACCGATAAGGTTTGCTTAGTTTGGGACTGGGTCAATATTAGCGTCAATAATATTATACTATGATTATTTATCTATTTTTATAATGCATTATCTTGGTCCACATAAGTTGTGTATAGGCAAAGGTGTTATCTCCCCGTTAAGCTACGGATTCGGGCTCTTGTAAAGCGCAGTTTAAGTACTTTCCGAATACACTTTGAAGTTCCTTGCGTATGTTTGTGTATGAATAGTTTCTGCGCCAAGAATTCAAATTAACTTGGCTCACTTTGAACATTTAGTTGCAAAAATCTTTTAGCGTTTAAGCTTGGCGGGCTTAATTGTTTTTAGTTCAACGGATATTATTAACAATATACAGTGACTTTATATTTATCTGTTAAGCTTGCACACTTACCCCCTGTTTCACCATCCATTGATCAATTTTAAATGACGGATAAATGTGATGCCATCTCTGTTTGTTTTGTTCGAATAGACGGAGACGGCATCACATTTATCCGTCAGTTAAAATTAATTAAAGCGTGGTGAAACAGCCCCTTAAAGTTAACGTTTCTGACGCTTGCCTTCGCAATCACTATTTCTTTCTATCAAACGGTATAAAATGATGACAGAAAGAGACGGTGAAAGCGAAGGCAGAATCGTTAGACAATAAGGCCTCGGGTATGACCATGGTTTGAGACTCTATGAAGGAAAAAGAGGAGGGCTGCGTGGTCAAGTTGAAATAATTGGCTGATAAAAAAAAAGCAACATGTGAAATATTAAAATTCAAAATCCCTACAGTATAATATATTACCGTCTTGTCTGATTTGAACAAGGCAACCTTAGGCATAGTTTTTATCCTGGAAAATTGTATAGCACCCGCTGTAAACGAATTCTTCGTAAAAGAATTGGGAATGTCTAAAAAAAATTACCAGTGGTTTTTATATTTTTTTTTGTATAGAAAAGTCAATTATAAGAAACTAATTTCAATATTTTGTCATTTAGTTCTCTACTTTTTTCAAAATTAATTATTGAAACTATTTTAGTTGATGACGTCAGATTATAATTGAGGGCTCCCACAATGCCAAATTTCTAAATCTATCTAAATGCGTACGATAAGGCAACCTTTTTAATTATTTTTTGCGTAGTGGTACACTATACACTGTGTCACTTTACTGGCACTGACAGCGGGTCCAAATCAAACTCCGTAGTATAATCCACGCGTAAATTGTGAAGAATCTAACCACACACAATAAAGTACGACCGGTCACGCAAAATACACCAATGTCAAATGAAAGTTATTGCTTATTTCTTATTTAATAAATTCATTACGTTATATAAAAAAATAATAACTACAGAAAACGAGTTAGAAAGCATTTATATCGATTTACTATACATTGCAAAAAAATAGACATCCCCAATTCGCGACTAACAGCTAGTGAAAATTACAATTTAGTTCTTTTGTCTACTCCGTTTTTTTTTGGGTATGTCGTGTGAATAAAATAACAACAACATTTTTACTACGAACGTTTATTTTAAAAAGATATAAAATATATTCTAAACTTTTGCTATGCTACCACAAAAACTTACACAGTCCTTTGCCGCGTGCTTGACACATGTCAGTTCATAGATTATAGCTAGTGTCATTCAAGAAGACGCGTGAATTTGTCAAAATTAGACACTAACAACATTGAAATAAGGACGCGCGCCATCATGAATGTCTCGATAATCTGTGGTCTCGATCTATAGCACTAGGCATGTCTAAAACGTGTTTAATTTTTATGTGAAAGGGCAATGATCTCGACTAAGTGCTACTTCAGTTAATATAACAGTCTTCAGTTATTAAGTAACTCGTGTTATTATTTAAAAATGAGGAAACATTTACATTTATGACTACGTTTATTGCTATTCGTCTTTAATCCTGTTTCAAAACAATAAAAAGCTTAATATCTAACATGGCATGAAAGTTTTAAAGTTCAACGATAAAAAAAATTTAAACATTTTAGAACCCTTTCATTGTAACGGGCACGAATTTGTGTAAGGAATGTTAATACTTATATCGAATTTATTAAAATATCGAATGGGTTGAAATATGGCTAAGATTTTTTTTTCTAAAACTGTAAACTTTTTAAAATTGTTACCGTCTGCAGCCCACGTCAAATTTTGTTTCATTGAACTTTAAACTCTATGGCACTTATTTAGTGAGTTCGATACCACATTAAAATAACTCCTAAATATAGGACACTGAGCGACAGGAGGATAAAACTAACTTAACCTCATAGAACACGCAGAACAGATGGCCGTTGGGGCCCAAAAGTACTGGAATGGAGTCTACGGACTGGCAAGCACAGCGTCGGACGTCCACCAACGAGATGGACGGATGATTTGGTGAAGGACGCAGGTTCAGGGTGAATGCAAGTCGCTTCCAACCGTAATGGTTGGGCGTCAATGAAGGAGGCTTATGTCCAGCAGTGGACGTCCTACGGTTGAAATGATGATGATGATGAAGAAATAAATCATTCGAAGTTTACGGTTTCAGAAAAAAAACTTTTCGGTGATATATAATGTTATTACATCCTATAACCGTACCCATTGTAACTCTATCATACTGAAGCTCTTAAAAGTTGCTTGATCTTTAGGAACATAATGTTGTCATCGACCCAAGTCCTGAGGGCTGACACCTTCGCGTAGACTCCTGGGTAAGTTGGGCGGGCACAGCCGATGCCCCAGGATACCACTCCGGCAAGTCTCCCGTCATGGATCAGTGGGCCACCGCTGTCACCCTGGTAATAAATAAATAAATCAATAAAATTCTACAAATACAGGTTTCCCTAAAGTCAACGATAACCTTAAAGCCGGGCAAAATGACACTTTATACTAGCTCTGGAAAAAAAAGAAAAAATCTATGTCACTTTAGTTCAACTATAAATTGAGCCACGTAGCATAATTATTATAGTTTAATCGCTCATACTGCAATACCACGTAACCAATAACGGCTAAATAGGCATTTACAAATAGAAATATATTTTTAATTCCTGTAAAGCTTCCTGTAAAGCTTTCCTGTAAATGAACTAAAACAATTACTTTGCTCACCCGCGACCTTACAATAGTTACGTTTATGCAAGAAATGTGCGTTCATGCAGTTCCTCCACCTCCACACTGTACGAACACACACAAATCACATAAACCCAACCATCACCACCACCAAGCTACACTGACGCGTTTCGAACTCAACCAGAGCTCATCTTCAGAGTTACCACAACCGTATGCTATGCTACCAAATGTTAAACTAACAAACCAAAACAAATGTTTTAACTTGTCACTGTAACTTCTCAAGTACCCACTTTATTTTTAAACGTAACTATTGTAAGGTCGCGGGTGAGCAAAGTAATTGTTTTAGTTCATTAATATGGACCTCCGCAAAGTAACGCCTGATTCAATAAATTACTTTCCTGTAAAGTTTGCTTCTAGTCAGATTAGCGTTTGTTGGTAGTACGCGGTACTACAGAATCATCGATGAAATGCAGGATATCCCAAAACTACCTAACCTGATACCGGATAACTTAGTACCGGATGGGAGGTCAAGTTATACTTGTATTTAAAAAAATAAAAAATAAATCCATGTCACTTAGTTAATAAGTGTCTTCCGGTCCGTGGACACCACTCGAGAATCTTTTGACCCCATCAGCCATCAGTGTTACGAACGATATGCCCTGCCCACTGCCGCTGACTTACGAGCGCCGTGTAAAACATCAATAATACTAACCTGACAAGCATCCTTTCCTCCGCTGGGCACACCAGCACACAGCATTCTAGGCGTGATGCTGTACTGCGGCGCATACGCAGTGTTGCAGACGTGCTCGTTCACTTTGGGTATAGACACCTTCTGGAGAGTGCGAGGCTTGCCGCCACCTTCCTGAAAAAATATTTTTTTAACGACAACCATTAAGGAGCCCCCTCATGAGGAGGCGAATCAAGCTGCTGCATCAGGTCGTGTCTACCATAATGAATACATTGTCATCGAAACTGAACCAATATATACTATTGGCGACTAAATTAAACCAGACCACTACAATTTTACAACCACGTTTTTGTATTAAAACCGTATATACATAAGTACACCAAATTGATCCCAATCGGATACCAGGAAGTAGCCGAAAAACGTTAAGCTAATTTTGAAATCACAACTTACAAACTTTCATATAAACTTACATTAAGTATACACAGTAGTACCTTAAGATTTTTTTTATACAATATACAAGGCTTGCGTTTGACCACAATCATGCCTAATGGAAAGCGAAGAAGATGCCTATGATGGAGCACGCTTGCCCAGTAAATGCTCATTCATCCTAGACTTGCATTTAGGGGAATAAGCAGGAAGAAGGCAGTAGAGCGTAGTGTTGCGCGCGACTCCAAGCAGTGCAAACCGTACAACAAAATACAGGGCACAGGAACTGGTACGCGCGCAACAACGTACAACATTAAACATGGAAAGGAGTCCTCTTAGGCAATGTTTCGAAGATAAACTAGCAGCGTTCCCTCTTTGAACAACAAAGCTAATTCTTTGTCCGAGGAAGCTGCAAGTTCTTCGATCTCCTGTGACGTCGACTAACCTCTTTGTTATTTACCCCACGGACCTAGAGTCTCAATACCGAATGGGATAAAAACATTTTGGTGCCTAGCTAGACCCTCGTATTTGTATTTTTTATATGAACTCTACGAACGTTACAGGTACAATAAGCTTGTAATAAAAGTGATACCCATAAGCTTAGATCAATTATAACTGAAGATACACATTGCCGAACAAAATCCCCTTCAAAGAATGTCCGAACTTTTTTATTTGTTCGCATAACAATTAAAATCATCTAAACACACACACACACACACATAAATTTGAACCTAGTCTTTACTTCATTACAGTCGAATTTCGGTTGACACTTGACAGCTAAACTTGACAATTTCACGCAACGTACTGAGAAAAAAGAAGGCCACTTATCAAAGTGGCGCTCATTTGGCTCGGACATTTTCGGGCGCGCGACTGTGGATCTACAGTTATAATTGATCAAAGCCCATAAGGAAAATATTAGTATTTTTTTTTTGTGAAATTTATATTTAACGGGATGAAATATACTAATGTATTTTAATTTATGCGAACATCGCTCTGTAGTCACAGTAATGTGAGCTTACAACATGCTCTGGATGTTATCTTAACTTTGCGAGTAGGTTATTCAAAGTGTTGAAAACTTATAATATTTTAAGCTGACCGACTTTATAACACTGCCTCCTTTCCGTATAATATAAGAGGTACTTTGCCTTTATGATGGCGTGAAAACTCTTTATGTAAGTGTTTATTTAAAGTTCTCTTCTCCGAAAGTTATACACATTTTTTATGCTATTTTAAAGAAAATATAAAGATTATGAGATCACGTAAACACTTACTTTGCAAAGAACTAAAATGACTGATTTTGTTGTAATTTCTATTATATTTCTATTGGAATAAATGCCATCCATTTGTGTTTTCAATATTTGAAGAACATAAAAAAAGGAAATCAAAACTTTCAAAATTGTTCTAGACTAGCTTGCGCTCGCGGCTTTGCCCTCGAGCATGAAAAAAAAATCTATTTCGTGATAATTTTGGAAATCCCTGAGTGCACCTCTTTAATCTTCTGTCTGTCACCAGGCTGTATCTCATGAACTGTGATAGCTAGACAGTTAAAATTTACACAGATAATGTATTTCGGTTGCCGCTATAACAACAAATTATACTAAAAAACAGAACAAAATAAATATTTAAGGGGGCTCCCATACAACAAGCGTGATAATTTTTGCTCGTTTTTGGTCCATATTGATTAAGGCAACAGGTAGATGCTTGAAATATGCACAGAATATTATGTTGTTTATTCATTTTAAAAATAAGTTAAAATAAAACAATTTTTTTTTAATTTAAGGGGGCTCCCATACAACAAACGTGTTATTTTTGCCGTTTTTATAGATAATGGCACGGAACCCTTCGTGCGCGAGTCCGACTCGCACTTGGCTGGTTTTTATAGGTTTAGAAGATTATATTACTTTTCCGAATCAAGACAGTTTCATAAATGGGTCAATCAACTTTTTTTTGTCAACGATTTTCTGCTACTTTCTATGAAAACCGAAATAATTAAAAAACTGATTATTTTTCCTTATTTAAAGTATACTTTTCAAAACCCTAGATTTTTGTAGTCAATAGTGGTATAATTGCCATATTTATTTTATTTTGTTTAGCTTTTATTTCGTGGGTGACCCAGGGGACAATGATGTCCCCGAAATTTGTATGAAAATAGTGGTATGTCCCCTGGGTGACCGGATTTTTTCATAGAAATACTTATTTTTTTTGGTTTTCACATACGCAGTATGATAAACAGTTTATCTAATTACTACAAAATCATGGTTTCACTAACCAGAGATTACACAGTTACTTGTAAAGGAGTAAATAGAAATTTACAAAAAAAAGTTGATTGACCCAAATAATAACAAATTGGACAAATACCATCCTAATCATCTCTTACTAACAAACGTTCAACGCTAAAAAGTATATTTTATATGGATCAAAATAACATCATTCTTTTCATTTAGGTACTAAAGTATAAATATTTTCTGATGTCACATCAAAGACAAACCAACTTCTAGCAAGGACTTTACGTCACTTTCGCGACATGTGTCAGTATTGAGGAAAATGTCGTTATTACTTTTCTTTATAAAGTCAATTCTTTCGGAATATAATATTGCGGTGACCCTTGTCACTTCATTTTTGTCACTGAATATCTTAGTAGAGTATGATGTTTATTTGAGGCGGTTAACTAAATCGTTTTTAACTTGTAGATTTGCAGTCGTGTTTTCATCTGCCGCATCTTAATACATTATTTCTTAGATTATCTATACACTAGATAGAGTGTCAGTAGCAAACACTGGCATACAAAACGTCCAAAAATCCATTTGACAGCTTCATATTAAATATCACGTTACGTCATTCAGACTGAAGGGGGACAACTGACATATAAGCCAACAGTTGACGTTTTCATGCCGCCGGAGCTCTATCTAGTGTATAAATAATCTAATTATTTCTAATCTCTTTTGTCTTTATGGAATATCAGTTGTTACCTGCAAAGCGTACGTTTATTGCCATCTTGCAAGAACTATGTCATTTATCCAGCGATTTTAACTACGGCGGGCGCTGGTTGTTAGGCGACAGCTGACAGTTGCTAACCCTATGCTGTTTAGATATTTTTCGAAAATCCACCTCTAATTTTGCGATTTATTGCTTACATTTTGGCGATTTTATACTGCACAGTTTTTAAAAAATAGTACGTAGGTATGTACGAATCCTACTCGTACTTGACCGGTTTTTTATGGCTGACTGCGATTGAATGTGGTCAAACTTTTTGATGGCCTAGTGGTTTGACCAATGGCCTCTCAAGCAGAGGGTCGCGTGTTCAAATCCTGGCTAGCACCTCTGAGTTTTTCGGAATTTATGAGCGAAATTACATTTGAAATTTACCATGCGCTTTACGGTGAAGCAAAACATCGTGAGGAAACTTGTAAACATCTGCGAAAAAATTCAGTGGCGTGTGAGAAGTTCCCAATCCGCATTGGGCTCTTGTGGCAATTACGTCCCAAGCCCTCTCATTCTGAGAAGGAATGATCATCAGATGATGATGATGATGATTAATGATTTCATACTTACTCTTATGTTTCCCCATCCACTGACTTCAGTGAGAGCGCCATCGTCTATTTCCTCTCCATCTTCAACCATCTCAATAGGTTTGACGGTATCACTGAATTCCAAGGGCGATTTCAGTTTCAGTAACCCTATATCGCTGTCCATTTTCGAGAAAGAAAACTTCGGGTGGTATATGAAATCTGCAACTTGTACTAGAGTACCCCCTTCTTGACTAGAAGATGATCCTACACGGACTTGGTAGTCTTGTGGGTATGATCTGAAAAAATAAGAAAATGTATGTAACGCAAAAAAAACCTTTATGGTACCTAAAGTACCTATACAAAAAATAAACATTAATTGACCTAGTCCCAAACTAAGAAAATCTTGTACTATGGGTACTAGACAACGGATAAATATGCTTATATAGATTCATACATACTTAAATACATATTGAACATCCAAGACTCGAGCACAAACATTCGTACTTTTCACACAAATATCTGCCCCGACCGGGAATTGAACCCGGGACCTCAAGCTTCGTAGTCAGGTTCTTTCTAGGCTATCCGACCGTCTAAATATGTGGTCTCTGGGTGTGTGTCTGTGTCTGTATATGTATAAAAAAAAATATAAAAGTATTCGCCAGTTAAACCTATCGCTTTCTTTTTTTTCAAGCCACAAGAGAAAGGGACAGAGCTTACATTTATCCACAGTTACTGTTAACTGAATATTGAAAAATTATAGTCCTACCTAAGTTTAGATAAGACAAGAAGAATAGTTTGTGAACAACATGAATACATTAATTAATTTAATCGTTACGTCGTAGCTATATATTTCAATGGAATTTGTAGTTCAAAGTAAATACAAATAAAATGTTTCTTTTGATCTCAAGCAAAAATAACGAGAGGCGATAATAGGATCTTAATGTTCATATAAAAACTTTTTAACAAAAAATTACACAAACTGAAAAGCAAAAAATAATACCTTTTTTGTTTGACCTTAATCTAGGTACCAGTTTGAAGTCGGTGCCTAAGCACTTAGCCAGGAGGAGTGGACCTATAATCGTCTACCTGATTGGCTTCTATCACTCCTCCTGGCTCGTTCTGAGGCACCGAATTCAAACTGGTACCTAGATTAAGGTCAAACAAAAAAGGTATTATTTTTTGCTTTTCAGTTTTTTCGGCGGTTTAATTTTTTGTTAAAAAGTTTTTATTTTATACTTTTTTTCCATCCTTGGGGTAAAATTTTTTCCAAATTTATAATACCAACTTCAAGGTATACCCTATCTATCCAATAAAACCGGCCAAGAGCGTGTCGGACACGCACAAGGTAGGGTTCCGTAGCCATTACAAAAAAATCAAGTAATATTTTTCTAAGGATTTCGTATGTGTACGGAATCATCCAAGTTTAGGTATGTTTACCTTAGGCTACTATTTACTCTTAAACTACAAATAATTTCCAAGCAATCTTAGCCGCTATAATTTTCCTAGTAAATTTGATATATTTACTACCATTCTGAATTTTTTCTAATTTTTCCACCTAACAGTTTAGATTTTAGAGGGGGGGGGACGCTCGATTTTAATGAAAATTTTCACTTTAAAGTTGAATATTTCGCAAACAGATCACTGAATAGAAAAATCATGTTAGCAACCCCGCAATGGTTTTAAAAGACCTATCCAACGATACCCCACACTATAGGATTAGTCGAGAAAAAAAAATCACCCCCCTTTACGTCTATGGGAGGTACCCTAAAAAAAATTATTTTTTTATTTTTTATTTTACCACTTTGTTGGCGTGACTGATATGTATACAGGGTTATTTGTAATTCACTAGCATCCTTTTAACCCTAAACTCCTACCACTTAAACAAATGTTTTTTGTTTTACGGCTTTTGTCATAACTTAATATTTTTGGTGTAATGAGTATTTATTTATCTATATAAGAAAAAATAACAATGAATAAAACTTATCTAACTTAGAACCTACCTAAGTAAAATTAACTAAATATGTACATGTCACTATAAAAATAAAAATTATAAAAAGAATACCCCGTCCAAAAGATCTGACTGTGGCAGGGTTCCCATGATGCTGGCCGAATTACCCCTTTGGACCGCAAGTGCGATCCGTTGGGATAAATATGCGCCAGCTCTTGGGTCCCCAGAGGTGTCGACCAACCGGGAAGAAAGGGCCTTCATAAATGACTTCATGTCGGCTGACCAAGGCCCTAAGGTCTCAACAGCAAGCGCTGCAAACTCGTAATCCTTTAATAAAGATGAGTACTTGCGGCGCTTGAGGAGTTGGGCCTGATCAGCCGCAGCGCCGGCTTGTGAGCTAGTTGCCTTGATGTGGGACAGAGCGAAAGTATCAACGCATGTAGCGTCCCACACCAGAGCCCTACCGAGCTTCCACGGCACCAGTGTGACCCCGTCTGGACGCTTGCCATCGTCCCTTGCCATGCCAGCCGGCTCTAAAGCTGAAGGCACTGACGCGGTGGCAAGCGACCGACGTACTAAGTCATTTATGGTACCATGACGGTACATACGGCCGGCGCTCCTAACACATGAAAGCCCATGTCGTCCCAGTTGATCCACGTTTTTGCCACAAGCGCAGATGTGAGGAATGCATATTCTGGCCCCAAGTCTTAGGGAAATTGCTATCCGCAAAGTACTTGGGTCCAGAATAGTTCCAATATTCCTCGATGGCAAGGCGTTCAGCCAATGGCCTGCCTCGGGTGTGGAAACAGCTAACAGGCGGGCGCGTTCCGAATCGTCCGGACAGTTTTCGAGAAGGGAAGCGTGAGTCGCGTTAAGGCGAGGGGTGTCCCAGGCCCGCTGGATCTTTTTAACGGTGGGGGTGTCAACACCAGGGCACGAGTCACACCAAGCTCTCTCGGCCTCCGCCAGGCAGGCTAACTCATCGACAGGTATTTGTGGTTTATTTAAAATAATACCGACGAGAGACAGCGAGCTGTAGGCGGAAGACAGGAAAGCTGGTAATGCCACACTGGATGATGAGCGAACACCCAAACCACCAAATCGAATGGGGAGAACCGCTTGAGACCACGAAAAAGTATTGAATGTAATGTTAAGAATTTTGGATAGAGTTGTCTGGAGAGAATCGTCAATGGATGAGAGAATGGACGGAAATTTCCAAATCGGGCAACTGCGAAGTAGATACATGAATTTTGGTGTAAATAAGCAGAACCGAATAATAAAAAGGGCCATGTGGGGATTTATCTGAAAAAGGAGGTTTGAAGTACTATTGAATAAATTTAGTTTACAATTTATGACAGGGTTGATTGATTCATCAAAAATGGGTGAGCCTAAAAGTGTGAGAGATGAATTTGAATGAACGGAAATATTTGGCAGAAGCGTGTTAAAGTTCGACAAAATTTCAATTTTTTTATCAGAAGAAAGGTGATCCGGCAGATAAATTTCGCATTTAGTGAAGTTTAAAGTGAGGCCAATATCTGAAAATTTTTCGATGATATGCTGTAGATCTTGAAAAACGGTTAATGCGTCTCCACCAAGAGAACCGTCGTCTAGATACCAAAGATTAAATTTAGAATTTAGAAGGGATATGATGGGGTGAATTGCTAAACTAAAAATTGCGGGCCCAAGCGGATCTCCTTGCTGACAACCCACGGTGTAATGTGTTGAAAATTTGAGATTACCTCTTATTTTTACGATACTCTGTGTATTTGTATGGGAAAAAAGTGCTTCATTTTAAAAAGTCGTAAAACAAAAAACATTTGTTTGAGTGATAGGAATTCAGGGTTAAGAGGATGTCAGTGAATTAAAAATAACCCTGTATTCATGCCAAATTACAGCTTTCTAGTACTAACGATCTCTGAGCTTAGCCGCGGACAGACAGACAGACAGACATACAGACGGACAGACATGGCGAAACTATAAGGGTTCCTAGTTGACTACGGAACCCTAAAAAAGAATTATGAAAATCAGACTACTCTGTAAAAAGTTACTCAATCATCCCCTGTTTTCCTACCCTTAGGGTAGGAATATTATTTCCACATTTAAATGGGACCACCCTTGGGGTATACGCTTTCCAATAAAAAAAGAATCATCAAAATCCGACTACTCTGTAATAAGTTATGCGTGGTCATATAGTACAATCAGTAACTGAACAATCAATCATCCCCTGTTTTTCTACCCTTAGGGTAAGAATATTGTTTCCATATTTAAATGGGACCACCCTCGGAGTATACGCTTTCCAATTAAAAAAGAATCATCAAAATCGGACTACTCTGTAAAAAGTTATGCGTGATCATACATAAAAAAATAAAAAATATACACGTCGAATTGAGAACCTCCTCCTTTTGTTTTCGTCGGTTGAAAAAGAAACAAACAAGCAGAAAATTTATCTAAATCATTTTTTGCAGCCAATATTTGATTAGATAAAAGGACAACTCTCCAAAAAATCAGCAGGAGTCTTAGAAAAAAGGTTATTATGAAATTAATGATGGTAAAGAAGAAAAGTAGCATAAAACTTATAATTGGCACGCTGGATTACTAAAACTATCATTTACCTAAGTAAGCCGAAGTAACAAACTAATAACGTAATGATGATAATAATATATAGCTTAATGATTTGACCCATTAGCCTCTCAACCCGGGCTTTTCAAAATTTATTTGCGCAATTACGTTTGAATTTTACCATGAGCTTTACGGCAACGGAAAATATCGCGAGGAAACATACCACACACCAGCGAAAAAAATCAATGGTGTATGTGTGTGAAGTTCCTGATCCGCACGAGGTCCACGTGGCTCTACAGCCCAAGCCATTCTGACAGGAGGCCTGTGCCCTGCAGTGTGACCTATACAGGCTGGGATAAGTGATTGGTGATATTACTGTCAAATAAATACCCATAAATGCAATGCGCCGCGGTAACGATGATATCATCAGCAATGATGGTGCCTCCACAGGAATGCCGTCCTCTGTTCACCAGAGACACTTGGTACGGTGCTTCGCTGATGTCGATATCGTCTCCGCCGACTATCCTTCCATCTTCGATGCTTTTGGGTGTTGGTGTAGACACTGCAGAGAAAATTAAACGTTTGACAGTTGTCGTCTGGCAACATGGGATCATCCCGTGCGATGGACTGATGCCCTGTTAAAATGGCCAGAATGAACTGGATGCGAAAGGCACGAGACCAGAAGGAATAGCTGTAATCGGATGTATTGAAGATTCTCACTCAGCATTGGTGGATTATGATTGAATACCGGTTGTGGTAGTATTTGACAATACAGGGTCAATTGAAGCGATGGACCGATGACCTTATGTTATTTTAATAATTCTTCGCTTTTCAGCATTTCTAGTTACAGTGGTATCAAAATAAAATAAATCTGAACGTTATAACTTTAAAATAAAAAAAATCTGAAGACAGTCAGTGACTGATAATCTTGTTGAAGTAGCTGAAAAGAATTAGACGCGGAAAGCGCATGATCCGTAAGAAATAGCTTGAAATAGGAATTTAGTGGATACCTAATGATTAAGTAACATTCCAGTATTATGATAATAGTTACAGGATCAATTGAAGCCACGGACTGATGACTTTGTTAAAGTGACCTAAAACAACTGGCTGCGAAATGCATAAGACTGGAAGACATGGTATGCATTGGAAGTAGGAATTTGGTGGATAATCATTGAATAACGGTTTGATAATAGGTTGCAGGATCGCGTTGGATGCGGGTGGCGCGGGACCGATCTGTTTGGCAAGCATTGCAGTGTTCAGTTCAGCAGTGGACGTCTTTCAGCTGAAATGATGATGATGATGATTGAATCAAAAGTGGCAGTAATATCTGATAATACAACGATAGACCGATGACCTTCCTAAAGTGACCTGAAGGAAGGAAAAAATATTGTGATGTGAACTCATTTATTATGTACGCTAAACAAAAAAAAACGATTTGGGAAAAAGTTTATTACCAGGTACCTAATTTCTACCAATTTACTAAGCTATTTGTCGAAAAAAACACTGTTTCGTTAAATAAAAAATAGTGTTAGTTTAGTTTCTTTTAAAATTGTTTTTATTCAAGTATACTAAGGTACAATGATTCGCGAAAGTGGATTAGTGCAGCTTTAAGCTAAATGAGAATCCTAACAGTGTAAGACTTACCCACGAGGCCCAGTAAAGCAAAACCCAACACCCTATTAAGCATCTTGAAAGTAACTGGATGACTTGTAGAGATAACAATTAATTTAACTTTATATACCTTCTAGTTACAAAATAAAGAATTAAGGCCAGAGCCGTTAACTGATAAAGAGAACCTTCACATCAATTAAAGGGCTTGACTGATAATTGCGAAGTTCTAATTGTTGCATCAATATTGGTCAGGATCGCGTGTGATTTGTTTTGATAAAATAAAATTAGATTAGGGAACCACTTCTACACTGTGATTACTTACTTTATTAAGTACTTTGTGTAGCTATTAATAGAAACCAGGCACTCAAAAGCAATTTTCTTCTATAAAATTATTATGTGAAATTAATATGTTCCACTTTTTTTCATTACAAATCAATATTATTTTATTTTTTGACCTCGAAAAAATACTTGATATGGAGATCCATTCAATTAAAAAAATGCAGACTAAATGCTAAGTATCATTAAACACGCCTATTTAAGCAGAAGCACGGATTTTTTGGAGTCTGTAGACGAAAAGCAAAAGAAAAGGGTGACTTAAAAAAAATTATAACTTTTAAATTTTTAAAACTAAAGTGTGTTCCATCCAGAAGTGACTATAGGGCTGGCCCTTTTCTCAGTCAATGTATTGGCATTGCCATACAACGAGAAAACGTAGCCAGCCCTATCGTATATGAGCACCGTGTATAATAAATAAGTAAATATAGGGTTTTATTTACCCGATGGACAGATACCATTAAGTCCATAACCAAGGTCCCTGTGGCGGAGTGCGCTCGCCAGACAGCCAATAGAGACCGGTGAAAAAGGATCGCGAAGGCAGCGACCGCAGCGGAGAGCGACCCCTCATGACCACGACCACTCTGTCAAGAGTGAACGACTAAGAAGAGAGAAGAGAGGTTTTTATTTAAGTATTTTTTTAGTTTCATTTTTAAAAACTTTTGGTTATTTTTTATTATTTCGTGTGAAAATATCAAAGTTGAAAAAGTTCATTAACCTAAATCTGTTCTTTTAACTGGAACTTTTTAAATTCCATACTTTAATTTTCAAGCATTTGTTATTCGCCACCATAAAACATTTTATGCTCCAACCCAAATGGACTGAAAAAATTACGCGTAATAGATTAAATTCTTTCAATTCATGTCAAGGTGACAGTATTGACATTATTTAATGGCTATTTCATAATCCTAGTCATTCACGTGAGATTGTTATCGTGATAACACTTGATAACAATGATTGGAGAGGGTCAAGTTGCATGTGATTAACTGCGATAGCGATAGCACATGGACGTAATTCTACATCAAACATACATATTGTATACACATACATATAATCACGCCTCCTTCCCAGCAAAGGGGTAGGCAGAGACTATTTTGTTTCCACCTGCTGCGATCCTGACATACATCTTACGCTTCCACAACACTCATTAGTCTTTTCATACCATGGAGATTAAGGTGTGTATAAAAAAATCAAATTTTAATTTTTGATACTAGCTTTTCTTGCTGTCTGTACTTGTATTATCATCCAAGCTACGTAAGAATATGTGAATGGAGTTCAAAAATTCGCACTCCATAACATCATACATCTCAGCCTATATGCGTCTCACTGTATGTTACAGGCCTCCTCTTAGAATGAGAGGGCTTGGGCCGTAGTTCCTACGCGTGCCCACTGCGGATTGGGAACTTTACACACACCATTGAAGTTGTTCGTAGTTTCCAGGTTTCCTCACGATGTTTTCCTTCACTATTACTCATGGTATTTTTTTGCGACACAACCACCTTTTACACACGCACATTTTTTACACTATGACAACATAAATTAAAATTTATATGTAAGTGTTCCGTTAAGACTTTATAAAAATATACTTCTCGCACTTGACTGAATTTTTTACGTAACTACAAAGGAGTGTTTCACAACACTATCGTCAGCTGTTAAAATTGCCATCACTCAATGCCGCTACTATACTCTATTTTTTTTGG